>LPNX010627876.1:5447-105930 GCA_001517045.1 Pseudotsuga menziesii
TTATTATTTGGTGTTCCCAATGAAACGTCTCTACAACTCCCCAAAGACTTTTCTTCGTAGTATCCCCGTGGACCTTTATTCCATGGCACCCACATGGTGTCTCTATATGGGATTATAATTGACAAACCCAACATGCCAACTTCAATTCTCTCAAGCTCTAATACTCCATCAAATCTCCCGTGATTCTCCAATCTCAAAATATCATTGTTTTCTCCACACCATTGTTGTCATTGGTTTGGAAGCTTTTCCAAACTTCATTCCCTTTTGTGACTCTATTGAGCGACCCCCAATCTTGCTTCTCCATCAAGCTTGCAGACTTCTTTCTGCATTTCCTATGGGCCCTTCTCCATAGCACCCATGGACCCCTTCTCTGCAAAACCTCATGATCTCTTATCCTTTACGCCCATAAACTCATATCCAAAACTCCTCAATGAAGGAGTTGTGCTTCAGTTGCAGACCTACCTTCACTACGCCCATGGACTATTCTCTACAACACCCCACATCCTTATTCTTTGTTGTACCTGAAGACACGTCTCTACAACTCCCCCACAGGTTTTTATTCATAGTATCCCCGTGGACCTCTACTCCATGGCACCCACATAACTTTTATCATCTATGTCATGTAACTTCCTTCACAACACATTCACACCCTTCTCTGCAGTGATTGACATACTTATTCTTTGTTATGTTTATGGACCCATCTCCATGGCTCCCCATGGGATTCTCTTTGTTGCACCCCTACAGACCTCTTGTCCATGACACCAATAGTTTCTGGACATAAGCTACCCACATGTTATTCTAGTGTAGTTGTTCTATGTCATACCTCCCCCTCTTGGCCCCATGTCACAGGTAGGGTCCACCTCAAATTTTCCAAATTTTTGGAATTTGGTATTTGCACAAGATTTTAATTCGATACTAAGGGTGATTATTTTGAAATTAACTTGAAATTACTTATACCCACTTATTCATCACTTAACATAACCTGATTTCTGTAGAATGTCAAATTTCTGTCTATAATTCTAGATTTTCTGGCCCATATAGTTTCGGTGCTACAACTAGAAGCTCTTATACTACTTTATCACATCCAAAGATGCCTTGGTGACATCCAAAGCGGTTTTGGCCTTGAGCTCCACAGTAGTAATATACATTACATATTTGCCAAATTTACATATCAATCCAATACTTCAAGGGGAAAAACGAGGTTATTATATTTTTACACTATTTTATAGTCAAAGAGAATTATATCTTCATCTATATTTGGAATTATTGTAGGGTACACTCACCGTTTTGACTTAGAAATTATATTTTGAGACGATTCAGGAATAGTCTTTTGAAGAGAACTTCCCACACTTGTGGACCATGTTTCTATTTTGAGGAGATGGTTGAGGGGTATTTTGCTAATATATATTGCAGATTCTTTCCAATAATGTCATATACAAACATGTAAATAGTAGAACTCACTATTAAGAACATGTGTTTTGTTCTTGGAGGTTATAAGTCTACAAGAGATAAGCTATGTATACACTTTAACCCTTATATTATGGTATATTATTATTATTTGACTTGTCAAATTAAAATTAAATGGATAAAGGTCCTCTAAAAGTAGAGGACCATCATCCTTAAGTGAAGAATATGGATGGTGGTATGAGATTTTGTCACTGCTATGTCCATGGTTTCTTTGTATGGGATTATAACTGACAAACCCAACATGCCAAATTCAATCCTCTCAAGCTTCAATACTCCATCGAATCTCTTGTGATTGTTCACTCTCGAAATATCGTTCTGTTCTCCACACCATCGTTGCCCTTAGTTTGGAATATTTTCCAAACTTCATTCCCTTTTGCGACTCTGTCAAGTGACCCCCAATGTTGCTTCTCCATCAAGCTTGCATACTTATTTCTGCGGTGCCTATGGGCCCTTCTCGATAGCACCCGTGGAACCCTTCTCTGCAAAACCCTATGACCTCTTCTCCTTTACACCCACAAACACATATCCACAACTCGTTAAGGAATGAGTTGTGATTCACTTACATAACTTCCTTCACTAAACCCGTGGACTCTTCTCTACAACACCCCATAGCCTTATTCTTTTTTGTACCCGAAGACACTTCTCTACAACTCCCCATAGACTTTTCTTCGCAGTATCCCCGTAGACCTCTTCTCCATGGCACCAACATAACTTTCATCAGCTGTGTCATGTACCTTCCTTCACAACACCTTCACACCATTCTCTATAGCAATTGGCATACTAATTCTCTCACTGATGTGTTTGTTATTTCCCTGCTTAAGTTGGAGCTAATAGCAACTGCAAACATAAACCTTACATAGACATATATTGTTATTTTTTTTGGGTCATCAATGGCCCCTGCAAACATAAATCTTGAATGGACAGATGTGTTTTATTCTGGATCATTGTATCTGCTATTTTTATTGATTTTGTTATTATTTCATCATTGAGGAAGTTTGAGACTGGATTTGAAAGAGGTGGGCAGACAAGAGAGCATGCTATGCTGGCCAAAACATTAGGAATTAGTAAATTATTTGTTGTGGTTAATAAAATGGATGATCCTTCAGTTTAGTGGTCCAAGGACAAGTCAGTGGACAGGTTATCTGTTTTTGTTTTGTTTTATTTATAAGAGATTATATGTTTTCAATTCTCTTTCTATTATTTCTGGGAGAAGATTAATCTCCTTTTTTGCTGCTTACAGGTTTGATGAAGTTGAGAAGAAGATAAGCCCCTTTTTGAAGTCTTGTGGCTACAATTTAAAGAAAGGTCATGCTATTGATAGATATTCCATTTTGATTATGTTTATTTTGAGCTACCAAGAGAATGGTTTTGGCACTTTTATATCTGTCTTTCAATTGATACACATTTCGCAGGGTTTATGTTTGTATATGCTGTCTGATCTATGTAGATAGCTATTTTTACATCGTAAGGTGCATTCTCAAGTATAAAACGGTCATTTATTTTTCACATTTTTTGGAATTAGCAAGGTGGTTGCAAGTTACTATATGTGACCGAAGCAATTTGATTTTATAAATCTGAAATGCATTTCATTGTCCAGATGTGCAGTTTCTTCCAATTTCGGCCCTTCATGGTACTAACATGAAAGACAAGGTCCCAAAAAATGTCTGTGGATGGTGGAATGGTCCTTGCCTTTTTGAAGCTTTGGATGCCGTTGAATTACCCCCATTAGGGCTTGAACATAGCATGACAGCCCTCTGCTAGGGTTAGAGCAAACTTCAACACCTTCTGTGGGCTTGGAATTGACCTTGACACTCTCTTATCAAACCTTGACAGCCTCTGTGGGGTTGAAACACACCTTGGAAGCCTCTGAACATTCCTCAACAACCTTCATGGAGTTGGAACAGATCTCGACAGCCTTCATGGAAGAGACAGGGAGCTTGAAGGAAGGATGTTGACCCAAAAACTTAGTGCTGAGATGATGGAGACAGGTCGCAGCTGCGAAAGATTCCTTGAACAAAGATGAAGATGAATAATGTTATGTTTTATCACTTGAGAGTGCTCCTTATTTATACTTTATTGTTGATCAATCCAAGGGGTCACTTTCATAAGTCAAGGAGTCAACAAGTAATATAAGATACATTAGTTGGGGCTCTTTTAGTTTCAATGTGGGATTTTAACCCACCCTTCTTGGGTAAGTCACTTTTTGATGACCATGAACATTAAACCCTTCTCAGATGAGCGTAAATAGACAGAGAGACCAAGTACTTATCTTTTCAGTTGAAGTAAAAGACTGTAGAATCTTCCTTCATCATGACTATAATAAGTCCTGACTGCCATCATTAACCTCTGATTGTTGATAAACTCTAACTGCTTATAACCTTTGACTGTTGTAAGAGAAATATAGACGAACTCTCTAGATGCTGAATGCAACCCACTGTTTACCTTCAAATGATGACGTTAGACCTGTTGTAGGTGATGACAGCCCTAATTTTAATGATGTTATCCCTTTAGAAAGGAACCAATAACCTCAATTCTTATCAAAATTGTACTTCTGGTTTTTGCTAATTTAGGGCTTTAACAAATCCTTGACATCCCTGCTCGATAATAAATTTTCTCTTGATTGTTTTTTCCCCTAGGGGGGTTTTCCAGGGTCTGCTTGACCAAAATTACTGTCAGATTTTTATAACTGTTTGTTGTTTTTACCTTGTTTTTTGCTGCTAGAAATGCTTAATCAACAATATATCAGTCTACAGTACATTTCTATTTAATGCTTGAAAAAAGTACTTGGGTTTTGATTACTGTTGAACTATATGTAGTATTTTGCAATAATGTTTATTGTCAAAGAATTGCTACCTTATCTCTTGTATTAATTTTTTGGTTATGCTTTCAGAGTGCAGGTCCTTTGATGAGGGCGCTTTTTGAGATTGTCCTAAAAAAAGGATGGGCTCAGTTAGCAGAAAGAGCTCTTAATCTGTGCAGAATGGTTAACAGGCGCATGTGGAGTGTTCAAACTCCTCTTCGTCAATTCAAAGGCATCCCAAATGATATTTTGACCAAAATTGAAAAGAAATATTTAGCTTGGGATCGATACTATGATCTCTCTGCTCAAGAGATTGGGGAGCCCATTCGTTTTCCAAAGATGGGTAAAAGCATTCATAAATTTGTCCATCAGTTTCCAAAGTTGGATCTTTCTGCTCATGTCCAACCAATAACACGAACTGTATTGAAAGTAGAACTAACTATCACTCCAGATTTTCAGTGGGATGAAAAGATTCATGGATATGTGGAACCTTTTTGGATAATAGTAGAAGACAATGATGGTGAATATATACTCCATCATGAATATTTTATGTTAAAAATGCAGTTTGTTGAAGATGACCATCATCTGAGCTTCACTGTCCCCATCCATGAACCTCTTCCTCCCCAGTACTTTATTCGTGTTGTATCTGATAAGTGGTTAGGGTCACAGACAATATTGTCAGTTTCATTTAGACATCTTATTTTGCCAGAGAAATACCCACCTCCAACTGAGTTGCTAGACTTGCAGCCACTTCCTGTGTCTGCGTTAAGAAATCCCTCATATGAAGCACTTTATCAACAGTTTAGACACTTCAATCCTATTCAAACTCAAATATTTACTGTGCTTTATAACTCAAATGATAATGTTTTAGTTGCAGCACCTACTGGTAGCGGTAAGACTATCTGTGCTGAGTTTGCTTTACTACGATTGCATCAAAAAGGCACAGACATTGTATTTCGATGTGTCTATATTGCTCCTATAGAAGCTCTTGGGCTTTTCAATTTTCCACCTGGTGTGTGTCCTGTACCAATTGAGATCCACATTCAAGGGATTGATATAGACAAATACTCTCCCTATAGATGCAGCTGAGATATATGCAATCGAGTACCTTTGGGGGCCATGTGGGTTTAGTATCACCAGAATTATATGCTATTTCCAAATCCTTTATATATGCAGCCGAGTACCTATTTATCCAGGTGGGTTGAGTACCTGATGGAATACCATCAGCATCTATATATATACCACCACCAGTTTATCTTTCCAAATCCTTATTCCCATATAGTTAGCCTTATTCCCGTACAGTTCCAACTTCCCATACAGTTAGCCTTTGATCCAACCCCGGTTGTGTTTTCCAACTTCCCTACTTTATACTTTATTGCTTTTGATCCTTCAATTGCAAATTTCATTTTATGCTTAGAATTGGCTTTAATTATTGATAGATAGTTTGAATCTGGTATGTTTGTTTTCCAACTACTTTCCAATGGTACCCTATGCTTTAATATATGATGTTTACATACCCACGTTTACCTTGTCCATGTTCTATAAAAAATGGTTGAATGGGGGGGGCAGGGGCACAGAACTAACCAAGCCCGTTGACGATAATCCATCCTTAGATCTCAATATTGGCCTGGCCAAGAAAAAGAACCAAACCTGTTGATTGATGATAGGAGAGCCAACTTCGAGGCTCGAATGCAGGCAATGACCAAGTCAACTTACACATTGATGCCAGGGCTCATGTGCCTTATTGATAAACGATTTTTTTTAAAAAAAAACGCCTACAGACATCGCTTAACCGACGCTTCTGGAGGCGTTTTTATTTTTTAAAAACATTCATAAACGTCGCTTAACCGACGCTCAATATCCCTATCCGTCGCTTAATCGACGTTGCTAAATGTCTCTTTTCCGACAGTTATAGTTTCTATCCATCGCTTAATCGATGTTGCTAAATGTCGCTTTTCCGAAAGTTATAGTTTCTATCCGTCACTTAATCGACGTTTCTAAATGTCTCTTTTCCGACAGTTATAGTCCATATCCGTCGCATAACCGATGGAATATCCTGTCGCTTATACGATAGCCACAGTTGATATCCGTCGCTTATCCGACGGAACTGCTGTCACTTTACCGATGGAATGAAGAGTTATTTGATTAAAAAATTTCAGTACTATCGAAGAAATTCCGTCGCTTAACCGACACTATAAAATTAAGCGACGGTTACCTAGGTGTCGGATCACCGACGAAAAGTTTCCAGCGGTTAAAAAAAAATCAAAGTGTCGTTCATGCGACAGAGAAGTGTCAAAAATCCGACATGATAGCCGTCGGATTTTTGGTCAAAATGTAGTAGTGTAAGATGCATAAGATGAATTAGTAATTAGAGACAATGCTCTAAGTGTTATTCTGCTAAGATATTATGAGAATTTTGAAATAGTTGAAATGGGGATATTATTTGAGAATATTGTCATTCTCACAGAGTTCATGGTTGGTGAGCTTGATTCCACGCTGATTTATCGCCCTATTTTTTCACAGCAAGAAAGTGCCAGCCATTAGGTCCTGGATGTGAAGCACATTGAATGTTTTCGGATAGTTGTACCTCTTGCTGCATGGTTCCTAGGTTTTCTTGTCCCAGAAGTGTCTCCCTAAAGACCCTGGAAGAAATCACGGCTTCCAAAGTCCCAATACATGGTGACCGTGCTCAGCGGCAACCAGTGGGAGAAAATGCTCATGCTAGGGTGGGGGTGTTGAAAGTATTCATCTCCTCGTTTGTGACTCTAGTTGCCAAAATTTTTTGAGGTGGTGAGGAGGTGGAAGACACCCCCCACTGTATGACTTGTATGACTTGTAGGAGGTGGGGAGTAAAAAGCTACGCTTCCCCAAGTCCCCTCATACAATAGTATTATGAGGACAGAGGGGGGTTGTGGAAAAGGAAAAACATGGGAAGGATATAAAATCCTTTGCCAATCCAAAAACCATGCTGAAAGGTGCCTTTGAGCATGAAACAAGCATCTCTAGAAGGACACATTGATGATTCAACAAAAAAACGAGTGGTCGATCCCAGTCAGTAGTGAGTCATCAGAAGCATCCTTAACATTATTTTCATGACATGCAAGCCCAGAAATAGAAGCAACGTGCTGCCATATAGACTGAGCATGCACATTAGCTCCATATATAATGTCTATTTTAATATATGTAAATCATGTCAGTAGTACCATGCTCTAAGTTGTTAGTAGTTGATTATGACTGTAAACAGTTTCATGTCCTATTTTGAGGATTATCCTCGAGGACAGAGATAGTATAAATTGCTCCCCACAGAGGGGAGAAGTGTTGGGAATTTTCAAGAGTAGAGGCTCTCCATTGTAATGTGTTTCAATGTTTCCAGATATGAATAAAAATGGAGAGTAATTATAATCCTTTCATGGCAGAGATTCCTCATGTGTCGTTTTTTTCTTCAATAAGTAACTTCTTTACGTAAATGTTTATCCTATTTTTCATTCTAGTTTTTATTTTCTTTTCATGTTTGAGCATTAGTGTATATGGTCCAGAATTCATGTTATACGCTCTCGGCCCATTTTTCAAGCATTTTCAAACCTTTTCTTCTAAAGTCATGAAGAATTCACCCTGGTTATGTTCTCTGCGTGATGGACTATTTTTCCCCTTCTTCTAATCACCTGCTAAATATATCCATATTGAAGGATCGATGACTATATTTCCTCTTTCCATAAACTTTCATGATTCCTTACCTCCTTCAACATATTTTAGACCAGATTGTTGACTCCATTGCCAATGGCCCTCTCCATGACCGTCCCACCAAAATTTATAAAAAAAAAACTTGTTCTATTCATAAATCTGACCTTCGAACTTGTCTTTGATTGAATATATTGCATATGGAAACTCTGTAAATAGTGAGAGATCGCCCTCT
Source organism: Pseudotsuga menziesii (assembly GCA_001517045.1). NCBI lineage: Eukaryota > Viridiplantae > Streptophyta > Pinopsida > Pinales > Pinaceae > Pseudotsuga > Pseudotsuga menziesii. Next base: position 13,628 of record LPNX010627876.1, read on the forward strand.
GAATTAGCCACTAATTAGATTATTGCATGCCTATTGAGTTACAAGTGGTTTCCATTTTCAAACATTGAGTTTCGCTCATATTTATCATGATAATGGGGCTTGTGGTTGTTGTTGATATGTATATATTCAATTAGCATTAATCATTGTATATCACATGGATTTAATTATTAAAACTAGAACTTGGTGATGCATAACAACAACCCTCATTTTCATAGATAAATTCATAAAAGCCAAAATCCAAAGAAAATATATCAATGTTACACATTACGATTTACAATTGTCATAAGAAAGAGAAAATCACTAACTTGAGCCAACTGTAGTTGTGGAACCAAGATAGTGTAGACACCACCCCGTGAACAAAAATGAATTGTCGCTCTAGCAACAACAGTACCTGCAAATTCCCGAGTTAGACCAAACCCTAAAATATCGAAGGTAAAAAACTCTTGAAGAAAAATTACAACAATAGAGTTTACCTCAAGTTTGCATGCCGAAATTACCAAGATTTCCATGCAAAAAACAATGATACCACCCAACTATACAAAATCCACCCTTCCATGAGGAATGTTTTTAGAAAAGTGGTCAAAATTGGTCCCACCATCCTTAAGAGAATGCCCGCCACAATTCATGGTTTGAGAAGAATTCCTGTAGCATGGTACTATCCTATAGCTAGTTGGTTTGGATAACTATTCATGATTTGAGTTTGCTTTAATATTTCTTTAGGAGAAAGATATAGGCCTTCCAAAACGGGGTTTTTCACCGGTAGATGCCAAAATTGCTAAGTAGCCTCAGTAAGATGCCCACCCTAAATTATGGGTTAGAGTAAATGCCAGCAGCACATGGGGGTCTTGTAGATTGGTCTTCATCCTACCTGACCATGCATTCATATTGTCTTGGAAATGGATGAAGAAACAGTTCTAGACTTGCCAAAAGGGCGTTGTAGGCAGATTAGACCAAATTGAGAAATTTGTTTAAGTATGGAATTGGTGTTAAATCTGCCCAAGTGGCCTTAAGGAAACTCCTGCAATGCCTCATAGGATGATGTGAAAAATGTATTGATAATGTGAGTCTCTAGAGTGTTGTATAGAGCATAAAACCATGTCACTTTCTTAACCAAACTACAAAATATATTTAAGGAAGAATTGGTCCAAGCAGCCTTAGTCAAAATTGTTCCCAGCAGCCTTAAGAGAATGCCCACCACAATTCATGGTTTAACAAGAATCCCCACACCATGGTACCATCATATAGCTAGTTGGTTTGGATACCTATTCATGATTTTATTTTGCTTAAATGTTTCTTGAGGAGAAAGATACAGGCCTGCCAAAATAGGGTGTTTCACCGGTTGATGAAAAAATGGCTAAGTAGCCTCAGAAAGATGTATGCCCTAAATTATGGGTTAGAGTAAATTCCCGCAGCACATGGGGGTATTGTAGATTGGTCTTCGGCCTACCTGACTATGTCTTCAGATTGTCTTGGAAGTGGATGAAGAAATAATTATGGACCCACCAAAAGGGTGTTTTAGGCAGATTAGACCAAATTGAGAAATTTGTCTAAGTATGGAATTGGTGTTAAATCTGCCCAAGTGGCCTTACCCACCATGCGTCATAGGATGATGTGAAAAATGTATTGAGAATGTGAGTCTTTAGAGTGTTGTATGGAGAATACAACCATGTCACTTGCCTGACCAAACTATAGCATATATTTAAGGAAGAATTGGCCCCAGCAGCCTTAGTCAAAATTGGTCCCAGCAGCCTTAAGAGAATGCCTGCCACAATTCATGGTTTGAGGGGAATTCTTGCACTATGGTACAGTATTATGTCTATTTTATTTGGATACCTATTTATGATTTGAGTTTGATTTAATATTTCTTGAGGAGAAAGATACAGTCCTGCCAAAACAAGGTGTTTCACCAATGGATGCAAAAATGTCTAAGTAGCCTCAGAAAGATGCCCACCCTAAATGATGGGTTAGAGAAAATTCTCGCAGCACATGGGGGTCTTGTATATTGGTCTTCAGCCTACCTAATCATCTCTTCAAATTTTCTTCGAAGTGGATGAAGAAAAATTTATGGACCTGCCAAAAGGGTGTTTTAAGTAGATTAGTCCAAATTGAGAGATTTGTCCAAGTATGGAATTGGTGTTAAATCTACCCAAGTGGCCTTAAGGAAATTCCTGCCATGCCTCATAGAATGATGTGAAAAATGTATTGAGAATGTGAGTCTCTAGAGTGTTGTATCAAGACTACAACCATGTCACTTGCCTCACCAAAGAGTCTCTAAGGAGGAATATGTCAACCTGCCAAAAGTTCCTCCGAGCCATATTTGCACTATTCTAGTATTGGTAAAACTGCCTAAGTGGCTTCACGGAAATGCCCGCCAGAGATTGTCCTGAGGATGATAAATTTATTTTAGGGTGTGGGTTTGTTCTTTAATAAAGTGGATATCTTTCCATGTTCTTAGTTTTTCTTATGGTGACCACATGAGGAAAATAACAATCTGCCAAAATATAAGAAAAACATTTTTGCATATGCAAAAGTATGAAAATTTGACTAAGTGTTAAGAACATCAGTTTGAGAGGTCAGTTTGAAATGATCGCCAAGGGATTTATTTGTTCAAGTAAATTCATCGAATGTAATGTATCCGTTATTTGGTAAGTTTTCCATCTACTCGTGACTTTAGGTCTCCAAAGGGTGTTCACACATGTGAAATAGGAGTCTTTCAAAATAGGAAGAAATATTTTTTGATGCTCAAAAGAAGTTAAGAAGCAATTTTGATATGCCTACAAGAGGCTCAAGTTGTCTCAGTAAATTCTAAGGGTGACATGGTCTTGTTGCCTAGTGGACTGACTATCCAGCTAGACCTTTAGTTTGCTTAGTGATGGACACCTCAAATTGGATGAAAATAAAAATCTCATCATGTTGACCTGGGGTTTCATAATAATTCTAGTGAAAATACATAAGTGACCTCAGTAAAATGCCCACCATTTCTAGTAGTTGATGGATTAAATTGTTCTAAGGGTATGGGTATCTAGAGTGTTGATTGGTGCATCTAACCACATCATTATTTTGTCAAAAACTATCTGAAGATGATGTTACCAGTATGCTAAAAGTGCCCTCTGGCTTGTTTTTCTACAATCCAGTAAAATGCTCGCCCAACTCAGAAGAAGATGAGTCGGAAGGGGAAATCAGTTTGGTTGTACTAAATGGGATGTACTACATCATCTGGTATCATTGGTTAAAGCGTTGGTGAAAATAAAAATCCCTCATGTTGACTTAGGGTTTTATAATTTTCTCCAAGTGGTAAATATGTAGTTTAAAATGCTATTCTCAAATGCCCACCAGATGATGTGTGTGTGTCAATTAATTCATCAAATGACATGTATTTGTTCCTTGTTAAAGTGTTTATCCAGCATGGTTTCAGTTTTCCCTATGGAGGTCACATTAGTGAAAAATTAACCTTCCATGTTGAAAAAAAATCATGTTCACATAGCGTATGAGTTTTCCTACGCATAGCTTAAAAATATATAATAATAAAAAAAATTCAGATGCCTGCACAAGCCAGAGATTTAAATAGATATTGCTTAGCCAAAAAATTAAGAAAAGATGAAATAAATAAGAGGCATAAACAAAACAAAGTTTATTATTTAATTAACATACATAAATTTAATTTATTTCGAAGAGATTGATGCTTTCTTTCACAACGTGCAAGAAGTATCGTATTGATCATTAAAAACATTGGATTCATAGATGAATTCTCTATAATGTTATCTTATATGTCTATAAATACAAAAATCCATCATACAAATATTTTTTTTCATTAACTATCAATAAATACATATATACATGTCTAGCATGTTTTAGAGATGGTTGCAATCCATCCACTTGAGGAGAAGACAAATCTGAATTGTCTCTCTTGCCTTTCATAGAAGACTGTAATTGTATTCGAGTTGGACAAGGCACTTACTGCAATATCTTTTCAAGCTCTTTAACTCTTTGTGATTTTTTTTTTAAATTTTCAAGAAAAATAGTTTTTTCCACCATCAATTTGTTCAACATTTCCACATTTTTCTTATACTTCGTTGATTCATGTTCTTCCTTGACCTCCAATTTGTCTCTGGTATGTTTCAATTGATTTTTAACTTCATTCAATTCACGTTTCATATTATGTTTTTCTTTCTCCTGCTATTTTTCCCTCAACTTCATCTCATTGGGAAGGATAGGAATTGCACTCATCGCAGCACCTAGCCCTTTTAATTCCTTCTCCAAATTAGAAATTGTGGATTTAATTGTTTTAATTTCCATATCACATCCCAAATTCTGAACTTTTCTACCTTCTAAGAGTTTTGATTCCAGCTCCCTTATTTTTTCATCTTTCCCAACCATCTTCTCTTTAATTTATTTATGTAATGGTAATGAGACATACAAATCACTTCGTGCAAGGATCGCTAAGAAGATTTCTTGTAGCATATTCTCTCGTCTTTCTCTTCTAAGGACATTGTACCTCTCTTTCTCTTCTAAGAACATTGTACTTATCTCTCTTCTAAGGACATTGTACCTTTAGGTGTATTTTTCATTCTGCCCTTATGCTTACCCTTGCCATCATCTCCTTTATTACCCTTACCTTCACCCTCACCACCTTATTCACTAGAAATATTTTTCCTCTACTTTGTTTTTTCAGTTTCAAAGTTTCAGAGATCCTTGCTAACCTTGTTCCTTTTGGCTTATCAGCTTGCCTAGAAATGGTTTTTCTCAAATCAGAAATTATTGATTCTAATTCTCCAAATTTTTTTCCATGGCTTCCCTCCCACTCTTTCAACTTCAACTGATATTCTTGGGGCCTGTTCATATTCTTTAATTTTCTTCTCCATTACCTGTAAAGGACACATTTCTATCCTCACTAGTGGTACATTGAGAATAGGTGGTATTTTTTTCAACTCTTCTTTAAGTTCACTCGCTTCATCCTTAGCTTTTCCCAATTCCTCTTCATATGCAACTCTCATGGACTGAATTTATTTTTGAGCAACATCAGTGTGTTTGTCCACTTATTCGGATAATAATTTAACCATTTCTTCTTTCCCTTTTACAATTATGTATGCTCTCAAAATGATTATCCACAACTGTCTTCTGCAACGCTACTGTTCGTTTTAGGCATTGTAAAATATTATCGCCTTTTCTCAAAGCACTCTTCCATCCAATTGCATATATAGGAATCTTGTTCGTTGAAATTATCCATTTTATCATATAGGATGAAAACATACCTACTATCAAACTTATATGATGGAATGTCTAAATGCATAGCAACAGCCCCTAATTCTGATTTGGAAGAACAATCATACTCAATTGCCAACTATTTAGGAGGAATTCTATCAAGAATGTCTTAAGGAATGGAAAAGTGAGCAGTAGTTTGTTCCATTTTGTTTCCTGTCACCTCCTCCCAATGACCTCGATCTACATGCCCCTTAAACTCTTCCAAAGTTATGGCAGCACATATTTCATCATTTGTCACCAAATCAGGATACTGTACTTGTAATTTTCCATGGTGCTCAAGACTTTGCACTGGCAATTCCTCGTTTTGTTCAACAGGGTGTAATGGTAATTCCTCATGGTGCTTAGGATATTGTACTAATTCCTCATTCTCCTGAGTATATTGTACTAGAAATTCGTCATTATGTTCCCTACTTTTACGTTTCTTAACGTATTTTTTATGAACAGGTGGTTTTGGCAAAGATATTTTTCCATGTTGGTTGATATGACCAATCTCTATTTCAGCAGCATGGGGTCAACAAAAATCAAAATTTTTTGAAGTGTTCCCGAGAAACTAAATTTAACCTTCCTTAATTGGCTCTCTAGCAGGGAAGAGTGGAGTTTCTTAGCCAGTATATAATGAATATCTACAGGTATATATTCCACCCAATGTATCACCACCTCCATACATTCACTCGAAATTTCAACATTAAAATGATTCAAAATTATCCTAAGGACAATCTGAATCAAATTTTTGTATATTCTGGGAGGGACATATTGCATATTTAAACCATCACTCGGAACATTTACTTCTCTCCCACAATATTTATTGGCCATCTGGTTCTTCTCCTGTTTGAGGGTTTTCCTTGAGCTCAAAATATATCCCCCTCTGCATGGAATATTTGTAGCTTGGGAAACAAAATTAGGGTCGAGGTATAACCGCTTCCTAAAAATTATGAGTTCCATATTCCCAACATTATATTTCAAAATTTCCTCATCTATCTTTTCATCAACATAACTAAACATTCCCTACAAAAAGTCGAAAACTTCTACTTCCCTAAGGATAATTTCCATATCTTGTGGCCACATCTTTGCATCTCTCCATGCATCATATTTCTCCTAGAATTTTTTTAATATTACCCTATCATCTGTGGACAACTATTTTTCAACCGGGGTTGGAGAGGAGGATGCCCGCATTCTAGCTATGATCGTAATGCTAGACGCCATTGTTTGAAGTTCATCCATGGCTCTTTAGTTTCGAAGCGGAGGTGAGGTGATGCACGCATACTGTATTTTAGGCTCATAAATTCTCCCCGCAGACTGATTTTCAGGATCACAAATTCTGCCCGAAAAGAGGTTTTCAACAACAAATCAACACTTTGCTTGGGTATGCACTTTGGATATAAAAACATATAAAAAAGGAATTTGCAAATAAAAACATAAAAATATCATCATGACATAAAAGATATAAACACGTGCCTCTACTCTTCAACAATTAAATATCATTCATGATATTCTTCTTCATCCAACTCAACATCTATATCGAGATCTGTTTCATAATACATATTCATGAAAGGCTCATTCACATCAACATCATCATCAATGGAATATTCACTAATATAGTTATCTACATCGTCAATGAGATCATAGTCTACTAGATTTGGATGATCAATGTATTCAACTTCTTCATTGAACACATTGACTGTAGTCACATGCTCCTAATCTAGATCATCTTCTTCTTCTTCTTCTTCGTGATTATATTCATCATCTACATGATTATACTTTACCGCTATTCCTCTTGGATCGTATCTAGACAACGTATGACCAACTTACTTTTCTTGGTACCTATGAGTAAAATACTTGCTCACATTGACTTGGAAGAACATAAGGCTCTGTACTCGGTTCAAATTCCCTTGTATTAACCATGGTAAATCCATTATAATGCTCAATAACAGTTTTTTAGGATCACGTTCATGCATCTGTAGCCTGTACCACTTCACCTCAAAGAAAACTATTTTAAAGGAATTCAAATCACATTCAATGATTTCCTCCAAATGCCCATAGTACCTATTCTCAGTTTCTTCTAGATGTGTATCAATTATAGAGGAAACATTGGTGACCTTAAACGCTGCAGTTATCCCATAATCCGAGCTTTTCATCTTCTCATCCAACATTTTGATACAAAATTTACGACCATTACAGCACATAGCCTTGTGCTATTTCAACTGCAACATTGGCAACAAGTAAAAAATACAGTGTGAATTAATAAACATTATATAGGACTTAGAAAATATATTTGAAAACTTAAACAAACCAAATACATTGAAAAAATGGGAAGCAACTAGAAAAATGCGGGTAAACAATTTACTTGCCTTTTTATCTTTTAAACCATAGGCTAAATCAACTTGTCTTTGTGACGTAAGATCAAGAAATTGATGTTGATGATAATGAGTTGTTTTAATCATCTCATTGACCCCTTCCCATGATAACCTAGCGAAGCATTCTTCACAATCTTCTATACAATGTTCCATCCAATCAAGGTTGTTTGCAATGTATAAATGTAAAGGATCCCACACTCGAGTAAATATATGAAAAAATAAAAATTCACTATCATTAATTAGATATCATTACATGCATAGTTTAATACAGTTGAATATGCAAGATTAATAAAAAAATAAAAAACCAGTATGATAAAATAAAATTGGTAAAATACATAATATATTAATTCCACAAAATCTAATAATTACATTTCACGGTCCTCATTGTACCTCTCCCTAATAGGATCTCCACTTTAAATTTGTTGATGAAGTTGAGATGCCAAATGCGAGGCACATTCATATTTTCTCCTAATTTAGGCATATATTCACTAATATACACCATGCATTGATATACCATATATCCCTCAACCATAGAACCCTCAGGACATGCTCTTTGTCTAACAAGATCCTTCAATGACTTCACCTACCTCTCCACCATCCACATAGACCTTGTGTGTACCGGTCCACATAATTCAATCTCCTCAGCTTCTTGTATGAGGTAGTGTTCTTGTGCATTGAAAAATGATGGAGGTAGATACTGTTGCATTTCACACATTAGCCGGGGAATTTCTCTCTTCCAATACCTTATAACTTCTTTATGGATTTCTTTTGAGGAAAGCCACCTACAAATGATGCAATAAAATAATATCAAGCCATATATAAAATTTGTGGGAAAAACATAATATGTCAATAAGTTCCGCTACAAATCACAGACCAAGTACAGTTTCCATATAAAACATTAATTAATTGCCTCATGTATTTTCCAACAACATAAATAATTTGTTTTATGTTGTTGTCAAAGTTGTCCGGGAGAGATAAAGGTAGAACATACTGTATTAAAAAACACAATTATTATTTATTTCCAAATAAGCGAATAAAATTAATAAAATAGTGCATACCAATAAGGAAATATATTAAAAATTCACAATTACCTTAATGAATCTATGTCAGTCATGTGTTTTAACCCCACCAAAATCAACTTTTTCGTTAAGATATTCTTTATGTTAGACAAAAACCTCCTCAGGAACCTGATTTTTCTCATGACCTCTTTTACAATATTTCTTTGTTGCTCCGTCAAGCACCAAGGAAGACTAATATTCTGTTGACGACCATCACCATTAGAATTAGTGATCACACTTTGCAATGCATGATTATCTTCTTGGATGTCACTACAAATCTTTCCAATTCTTTCTTTGTCAGTGCTTCCATCTAATATTCGCCATAACAATTTTGTTATGTTATTCCCGATATGCATTGTATCAAACAAATGAACTATTTGTAGGTGCTTGTAGTATGGCAACCTATTGAATTGCATCGGGTAAATTTTCATTCCTCATGGAAGACCATTTGTGCCTTAACGACATTCATGAAACATCAACAAAATAAAATTGACACTAATTAATCAATATGGGTACATACCGCGATGAACATAATTCACTAAAAAATACAAATATTTATATAATATATTATACAAGTTGAATGTGATTGTCATTGATGTCAAAGGAGTTCAGTGAATGACAAAAGGATAACCAAAGACATGATGGCAGGGTAAACTCAATGAAAGACAAAGGAATGAAAAAGGAAGTAATGACATGGAAAGTATGATGATGTGGCATGTATGGTGAGGCTAGAAACACACATAATCGTGTTTTGGTGCTATCAATAAGTCAGTGTTGTAATCTGACATCATTCCGGAAAAATATGGCAACTTTGTGAAACTTTGGAAATTGACTAAGTATGAAAAAGTAGTCAAAACTATTGTAAGAGAATGTCGGCCATAATTCATGGTTTGAATAGAATACCCACACCACCATATCATGATATATCTTGTTGAACTGGCTATCTAGCCATGGTCTCAGTTTTCCTTAATCCTTTATGAGGAGAAATTTATAAGTCTACCAAAATAGTTTTCAGGATAAACCTTGGAGAAATTCTTGGACATGGCTAAGTGTTGGAAAACTAGTCCAGGTTTCCTTTTATCCATGACATTTGATAAATTTATTTTCACAAGGACATCCCTTGGCGGGCATTTCCAAATGACCTCTCAAAATCCCATTTTCAACACTTGGGCAATTTTCTTGTGTTTCTCAATATGCAAAATAGTGTTTTTCCTACTTTGGGTAGATTGATATTTTGCATATGTGAACATTGTAAGTTAGCTTGTAGGTATGGCTGGATAGCAATTTTAACAAAGAACAAATCAATTCCAATTGATGAACTTATTGACATACACCCAACATCTGACATCCATTTGAAAGTGGTCTTCCAAACTGCTTATTGACACTTAGACAAATCTCTTCAAACCCTAAGTCACCAAGGAGATTTTATTTTTTTCATCAAAATTAGAGAGTGAGACATTGTTATAGCTGATTTTACCACTCCAGGTGAATCACACTTTGTATGGCCTTCCCCTATGCCTCAGCAGACTCCTTAGACCTCGTGGACAATTTTTTGTCCTTTGATGTTTCCTTGACCATCCCTAAAAACATGTGAAAAATGATACACATGAATTTTAAACCCTTATTTGCATATATATGTGGGTTTGACCACTAAAACCACTTACATCACGATGTCTACAAAATCCAAATCCTTTTGGATTTTTCCTTGACATGGATCCGACTCACTTAACTCTTGGCCTTCCCTATGCCTTGAGATTGCTGGGATTTGACCTTTCATCACCCGTTTGAAAAGCTATATAAGGAAATCTATGGTACATTGAAGGCATATGAGAGAATTGAGAGCAAAGAAACTATAGTCCATTCTTGCTGGAACTTATGCTTGAGTCTACATCCCTTTTTCCCTTGGAGCACTTTTGTGTTCTTCCCAAGCTTGGATTTTCCTTGTGAGCTTGCTATCGAGAGATGGAGGATTGAGGTGGTGGAGGCCCAAGTGAGGGTTTCAGTTTCTCCGATTCGCAGACGTGTCGACAGAGGTTGTATCTATTGTAATCTTTGATTTATATTAATAGAAATATCTTTTCCTATCCAATAATGTGTGTTTGAATGAATATTTTATCCATGGGATGATTTCAAATGCTTATACATTATTGATTATATATGGTAGAATAGATCTAACACCATGATATATAGCATGCTTGTATTGTTTACTTGTTGTTGAGGAAGTAATTTATCAATTAAAGCTAAAGTTGGAAAGCTCAATGGGGATCTACTTCAACCGTCTAGAATAAGGTACGAGGTCTGATCCTTTAGTGTTATACATTTGATTTCTATTGCATATTGGAAAGGATTGATTTCTAGAGTCAAGCTATCTGTTGCGGTACCCCAAGCCATAGGAATTTCTCTCCGTAACAGAATTAGTGACTTCACTGGGGAGTTCCTAGTAGTTGTCCTTTGGGGGTTTTTCTATCGGAATTCAATGACTTTGAATTGCTCTTTCTCTCTTGTTTCTATGTTGGTTCTGGGGGCATGTTTTCCTGGTAGTGTCTAATTGGTGTGAAGTTTGTCTCATCTTGTCTATTTGCCTTGATTTTCATGCACCTTTCTTCCTATATGCGATTTTTTAACTCATAGTTGTGTATACACGTGGGTTTCTCTACGATTTCCACGTATACACGTGGGTTTACTGAGAATAGTCACGTATGCCCTTAGTTTTACCTTTTAGTGGAAGTAAAATGGTTGCTGGGTGAAGTTTGATGATTGCTGAGTCTCCTTTGACACTACCTGAGTCTGTTTATACCTCTGTTTCTGACCATAGATGATTTTTTTTTAGGGTAAATTTTTTTTTAAGAAGGTTCTTGTCATGGCATTTTCAATTTTTTGTTTGGGATTAGTGCATAGGATTTATTTTACCTTAGTGCTTTGCTGGAGTGCTGCTTGACTGTGCTTGTAGAGTTTGGGGGTTGTAGAATCATTCTTTTGCTTTTTGTATCTCATTTTATTTCAAAAAATCCAAAAATATTTGCTTATCATCGTGCATTGCATTTTTCATTTTGCATAGTACTTGCACTAGATTTGCTTTGGAGTATTAGTCAAGATTTCATATAGGAAAGCTTGCATTCATCATTTGAATAAAAATTGTGCATTACACGTAGTAGCATACCCTGTTTTCATGGACACAATGCATTTGCATTGATTGTTAGGTGTGCATTTTACTTCATGTTGTGTCATAAAACCATTAGTTAAATGGCCATATCCATCTTTTGAGTAATAAATCCAATTAAAATCAATGCTTAATTAAAATGAACTACACTCTTTTCTTTTATAGGGTGCACCAAAAAGACTCATTTTGAACTTGCGAGCACTAGTTATGGTAGTTATGGTATGTCTGGTTTTCCCACACATGATTTATCATTTCATGTCGAATCTGAGTTTGAGCCTAACACTATGCTTGGGGGCACTCTTATTCCTTACCATGCGGAGAGGTTTGGGAGCACTAGTCACATTGCACCTTCCATCCCAGTGGTGGAAGTTACATCACATATTCCTCTTAGGTCTAGGGTTAGTGATCCTATTAGGATACCAGATACAAGAAAAGTGACTATAATTAATAGTACGTACATAATTACACAGATCCCTCCATCCGCTGTCCCTAGTTCTTCAAATGTTCATCCTCCACCTCATTCATGTAGTCCTTCGGGCCTAAATGTTGCTACAAGTTATGTCTGTACTACAGTTACTAGACCGGTTGTCTCTCAGCTTCATGTACTGCCCGTTGTTTCAGGACATCATGATCATACTTCTAGAGGTCACATTCCTACTTTTGAAATGTATATTCCTACTTCCGGAGCATATGTTCCTACTTACGGAGTGTCTCATGTGACATCTCATGCGGTGACTTATGGACCTTGTTATGGGACGCAGTATGGACAGGGTTCTTTACCTTATGGGGGTGGGTATCAAAAACTCGCTTACTCTCCAAATTACGACTTTGTAGCTCCAAATAGTCAAGGTCATCCACACTATGGTGCTTCCATGACACCCTATATGGGTCAAATGAGAGGAGGGCACTATGGCCAAGGCCATGGTGGTAATCAGACCTATGTGAATCAGAACTATCAGGGAGTGGTCCATCAACCTCATCATCCTAGGTTCCCTTTCCTCATGACGTTGAATATTCCTGACTTCTCGAGATTGACGAACGATCCTGTAGCTCATGACCTAGCTTAGCCAGCTGTCCCTACTAAGCTTCCCTCAGACATACATAAGTTCGAGGGAAAACTGGGAGAGGATCCGAGCGAACATGTTACTACCTTTCACCTATGGTTCTCTTCAAATTCCTTACACCAGGACTCCATTCGTTTAAGGATATTTCAATGCACCCTTACAGGCCCTACCGCGAAAGGGTATATAGAGCTACCTATGGGTGCATTCACTTTATTCGATGACCTAGTGATGAATTTTCTTAACCACTTCCAGATACCAGTGCATTATGATGTTGGTACGGAACTGTTGTCGACATTTATGTAGGATAAAGCCACACATATCTTGGATCATATCCAAGAGTGGCATAGACAGAAGATGTTAATTAAAGCCTTTATACCACCATAGTTCCTCCTTGAATGGTTCATTAAGTCGTTATTGCAATATATAGCAAAGGATGTTTCTACATCCGGAGTGCAAAATAAAGAACAAGCAATTTTTAGGGTGCAAGAACTAGACTTGATTTATGCTCAGTCCGGTTTTCTATATGAGATTATTCCCAATGCTCCTCATTCTAGTTTCGACTCCAAAGTCAAACCTGGACCACATGCCAATGGCAGTGTTGGTTGTGAAAGTGCGAAACCTATGGATTCAGTTGTAAAACAAGTTAGTCAATTGTCAATCAACCAATCTGCTTCGGGACAAGCTACGGCGAGTCTACTTTCAGTGCAATCGTCAAACCAGAAGGGTAACTAGCAGCTTGAATGGAAAAGGAAAAAGGGTAAGAATAATTGTAAGGGTGGGAATAAGAATGAGAATGCTAATAGTAATGACAAGAATGGCCGTAATGCTGGGGGGGACAAGCAAGCTAAACATAAGGTTAAGTTCCCTTGCAAGTTATGTAAGGATAATCACCTCACTTACTTGTGCCCTCGTATCGATGAAGCCTCGAGATTCTTGGCACAGGGCCCAGTTGTGCTAACTAACCCTTTATCTCACAATCAAAATATGAACTCGAGGACCCATGATCCGTCTGGTGGTGATCAATATCCATTAGAGGGTAGTGGTCATGGTTACATTAACATGGTACATGCTGTGAAAGTTGTGACCCATGCGAAAGACTATGGTTCATCACAACCCAGCTCAAGAAAAGAACTTGATCCACCAGGGTCCCCTTTGCATATTGAGAAAACTATGGATAAACCTGAAGCTGCACCTCACATTCCTAAGGGAGTCCTTAAGCATTTTGGGCACAATACTAATGCCCGAGCTGCTTAGAACTATTCCGTTGTCAAGGATTTGGGCCACACTCCTTGTGCGATGTTTGCATTGGAAGTGCTTCAGAGTTGTCCTTCACAAAGGAAGGTGTTGCTTTCTACCCTTGGTGTGAATGGTGATGATTCTTCCTCTGCGATTAAATTTGAAACCACAGGAATTCATCCTCACTTGCCTTACTATGTGTCTCTTTTGATTCACATAGAATGTATTAATATGATCGTCAAGCACACTGTGATTGACGAAGGTTTTGTCACTTCTATGATGTCTTTATCATGTTCGAAGGGTTTAGGTTCCCCTGAGCTATCTAAATCAGTGACCATGTTAACTATGTTCGATGGGAGATCATTTAGGCCACATGGCATCCTTCCTTCCCTTAAAGTCCATTTGGGAGGGAAGACCGTTGTGATAGAGGTCTAGGTGGTTGATGTGCCCCTTGAATACAATCTTTTGCTAGGTAGGAATTGGTTGTACAGTATGCAAGTTGTTGCTTCTTCCCTATTTCGCGTTGTATGCTTTCCAATTAACGGGAAGATAGTCACGAATTATCAAACGACATTTAAGAATCCGTCTGTTACTGCATCTCCGGGAGCCTCGATCCCGATCATTGAACACTCTCAGTTGGCAAATAGGAGTGTGGCTATAGGCATGTATCCATCCCTCATGGGAATAATTAGTTTTCCTACACTGATTGCTATGAAATAGTCTAGTTCTAGTGAGGCTTCGACATCTATGAGATCGGTGTCTTTTTGCATGAGTCATATGGAAGATCCTTGGATTCTTCCTACACTGAGTACTCTAAGTGAGCCCATTGTGATAGGCGTTCCATTTCCTGCAACTATGATAACTTATCAGGCTAATCTCAAGTTTGTTGCAGAGCCTAGTCCTTCCTCTTCACGGATGGAGGAGGAGGACCCTTATGTGCTACCAGCATGGGCAGTGCAGTCTTCTCATGCGCACGACTGCCTTGATATATTTTTCCCTTTAGATGAAGCGATTATTGATTCTATGTCCGGAGTTGAGCCACCATGGGAGGAACTCCATAATAGATCTTACTTTCTTCCCGAGCTTGACCGCTTGGAGTGTGAGGACTTTAGGGTAGTTCTTAGTGAAAGAGTTGGTAGTATTATGGTTCCATTGAGCTCTCCTGGTACGATGGTTGATGGAAACATGGCGAACATATCTTCAATGATTCCTATCAATATCTCTCGCGATCCTGGCAGGATAGAGAATGTCTATATTGGGGCAGAATGTTCCCATGCTAAGATTCAAAAATACACCGAGTTATTTAAGGAATTTTGTGATATCTTTGCTTATTATTACGATGAAATGCTATGTATCAAACCTCGTATTGTCAAGCACGATATTAATACTTATCCCAATGCTAAGCCTGTTCAACAATGTTTGTGTGCGGTAAATCCTAGGAAAGCACCTGCAATTAAGGTAGAGACAGAGAAACTGTTAAAAGCTGGTTTTATCTATCCCATTCCCTAGATAGAGTGGGTTTAAAACCCCGTTTCGGTGAATAAGAAGCAGGGAGCGATCCGCATATGTACTAATTTCTGTGATTTGAATCAAGCCTATCCTAAGGACAATTTCCCAACACCATTTATTGACCAGATTTTGGATGAGTGTGCAGGTAGCGAAGTGTTTTCCTTTATGAACGACTTTTCTAGATATAATCAAATACAAATTAAACCCAAGGACCAACATAATACTGCATTTATTTGTCCTTGGGGAACTTTTGCATATCGAAAAATGCCTTTCGGCCTTAAAAACGTTGGAGCTACATTTCAGTGGGAAATGGCCTTGATCTTTCACAATCTCAAGTCGATTATCGAAGTATTTTTGGATGACCTTGCTGCTCATTTTCGTATGAGAATGCATCATCCCTATCACTTGAGATTGGTATTCGAAAGATGGCGGCATTATTTGGTTAGGTTAAATCCTCATAAGTGCATATTTTGTGTGAATTTAGGTCATTTGTTAGGATTCATCGTTTCTAAAGAGGGTATAAGAGTCAACCCTTTGTCTCCACTAAAGAATATTCATCATCTTCAATGTTTGCAAGGCATGGAAAAATTCTTATGGATATTTGTTGTCAAATTTGCCAATTTGCCTAGAGGATTCATCCGGATATTGAAGAAGGACACCACATTTTGTTGGGATGAGCGAGCCCAGGAGTCCTTTGATGCACTCAATGGAGCCCTACCATCAGCCCCGGTGATTAGTCCCCCAGACTATAGCCATGATTTTCTACTTTATGTGGCTGCGTTCATGGAGATGATTGGTATGGTTTTGGTTGAAGAGGATGAGGAGCTCCAAGAGCATGTCATATACTATCTGAGCCGAAACCTTATTGATGTAGAGATTCGTTATTCTCATGTCAAGAAGCTTGCTTTAGCTACTGTACATGGGGTTCAATGGTTGAGACATTATATTCTCCTTCTCTAGACCATGGTTGAGACATTATATCCTCACTTGAAGGATGATTGGGGGAAAATATAATAAATGGATTCTCATTCTGCAAGAATTCAATCTTGAATTTGTTTCAGAAAAATTGAAGAAGTCTTTAATTTTTGTAGAGCTTATATCGGATTTCCCAAGCGAGGCCTAGGAGTTAGTTTGTGAAGATATGTTTGTCAATGAACACATATTCTTAATCTCAAATTTAGACCCATGGTATTGGGATATCATAATGTATTTACAAACATTGAAGATCCCTCCTCACCTCTCACGGGATGAGCAACGACGATTACGTCACGTGTCTAAAAATTACCTCATAGTGGATAACACTTTGTACCGCCGTGGGGTAGATTCCGTTTTACGACATTGTTTAACTCATAAAGAGGCTGAGGTAGTGCTGAATCATTGCCATGGAGGGGCTTGTGGTGGTCATTTATCTGGGATTTTTACAGCCCAAAAGATCTTAAGAGCAGGTTATTTCTGGATGTCAATCTTTAAGGATTGTGTAGATGCGGTCAAGAGGTGCCACCTTTGCCAAGTGTTCACACATAATATGCACTCAAAAAATACCCCATTACATCCCATTATCACCGCCAGTCCCTTCACTAAGTGGGGGATTGATTTTATTGATTGCAACTCAGCTTTTCCTGGGGGGAATAATCATATCATAGTGGCTATTAATTACTTCACGAAATGGGATGAGGCTATGCCTACAGTTAAATATGACGGTGAGACAGCCACCCACTTCATATTCAACCAGATTATTACTTAATTCAGAATTTTGAAGAGCTTGTCACTGACCATGGCTCGCACTTTCAGAACCATATGATGGAAGAGTTGGCATCAAAGTTAGGGTACAGGCAAGAGCATTCCTCCTCTTACTACCCTCATGCAAATGAATAGGTAGAAGGAGTGAATAAATCACTCAAATCCATTCTCCAATGAACCATCGCACAAAGCAAGAATAATTGGCACATCATGTTATATCTTGCTTTGTGGCCATATAGAACCACTGCTAAGACTACCATGGGTTTTTCACCATATCAACTTGTACATGGAGTGGAGTCGATATTGCTGGTTGAATGCAAGATTCCTTCTTTGAAGCTAGTTGTATAAATCTTACCAGAAACTTCACCATTGCAGGAGAATTTGGTACACCTTGAGCAACTTGATGAGCAGCATCGGGATTCCTTGGTGGCTCTAGAAGTAAATAAACATCGTGTAAAGGTCCAGTACAATAAGTCTATCCATCCAAGAAGGTTTAGTGAGGGATACTTGGTCCTTTTGTGGGATCAACCAAAAGAACCCTTGGGGGTAGGAAAATTTAATCCCATGTGGAGGGGTCCTTACGTGGTCAAACATGTGTTGGAGAAGGGTGCTTATGAGTTAGTGGATTATGAGGGAATGACCTTGGCAGAGCCTAGAAATGGGCTCTATCTCAAGAAGTACTATGCATGATTTTCATCCAAGGATGGTTATTATATATTATTGTACAGTTTTGCATAGTTAGGTCTTTTTCTTATAGTGATCAGGTTTGTGATTAGTTTACGTTTCTTTTGGAAAATGTCAATCGAATCTTCCACTTACATAGGATTCGTGGATGGTGTGAGCCATCACACTCAACACTCAGCCTCTGCTACCTGGGTGATTTATACTCCTATGGGTCAGGTACTGTCTTCAGGAGGCGTATGTTTGCGGCCATCTTCCAACAATGTTGCTGAATATAGTGTTGTTATTGAGCTTCTACGGGATGCCATTTTACATGGCATTCTCTCTCTTGAGGTACGTCTTGATTCGGATTTAGTAGTGTCACAGCTTAATGGTTTATACCATGTTAGAGATCTGACGTTATTAAAAATATTCTTACGTGTGCAATTATTAGAACGACAATTCGATAATATAACATACATACACATTCCAAGAATTAATAATCAAGCTGTTGACTCATATGCTAACTACGTGTTAGATTTGAATTTGTTTCATACACAATAAATTCATCACAAACACAATTTTTACACATGTAAATAAATAAATCGATCACCATAAAACGTTTTATATAACATCCAAAATGTGGTAATACATAGTGTCATGATACAAAAACGGGGCTCTTGAGCCACCAACATATAATACATGGTAATACAAAATGTATAGACTCCCAGGTATCTAATCCTGTGGAGGAGGAGGGGGGTTGTGATCATGGAAGGTCACTACGGCTCTAGCTAGCCATCGAAATAATCACACCCATGCTCATGATACACCCACCACCTGGCGCTCCATAGCCTCAGGAAAGTCCTCGAGGCTCACAAAATTGGTATAAATGCTCTGCAGCGTCTGCTCCGCATCCACACCCGTGATATCATCTCGTCTTCCCCTCCATCTGTGATGAGGGAAGCCTTATGGCCACTGTGGTCGCACATCTGCACACAAATGGTAGATGTCACTATGTATTGTCACACAAAAATATGTCTTTTGATTCCATATAATTAGAAAACAAAAAAAAATTAAAATAAATCAAAATTTTTAAAAAAAAAGAGAGGGTCAAGATTCATTACCTATATCGCCATATGCCGATCCTGGTGGTAACAGCATGTCTGGGTCCCCCCGGAAATCTATCCCTTCACAGAGGTAGTCATCTACGGAAACTATCTATTGTCACCACCATGAAAAGAAGTCAACTGGATAAGGGTTTGCCACCCTACCTCCCCCCAGTCTACGCATCGCATCTTCCTAACGCCGTTGGACCGGATCTCAAACCCCGTGAAGAGGAACGTCAACTCTAGGGCTCAATCCTAGAACACGCTTGAAGAAAAACGTGCTCAATATACTGTTGAACCTAAAGTTTCACACTATTCCTGCCTTACACTCACTGAGTTGATGTTTCATGTTGCTCAATAGTGTAGTGCTCTAGTCATAAATCGTGGGTCTCATGCACTCCATTGCATAGAACATCAGAGGCTGTGAGGCTTGGTAGAGTGATTCCAAGCCTGCTATCCTACCCAATGTCAATAGTATGGCCTTTAGGCCTAGCACCTGTATAGCGTGGGTAGGGACCTGACTCCTCACCTTCTCTATGTCTAGATAGTAGTACACTACAATGTACTATCGATAGTTAGGCCACCTCTTGGCCCACCACAAGAATGAAGGTTCACTACTTCCCCCCATTGGGAAAGCCCAATAATGAAGTATATGTCCTCTACCTCTATAGTGAGGGACAACCCATCTATCTTGAAGGACTCAGAGTATGGATCCCAGTAATCCACTAGCATCTACAATAGTCTTGGTTTGGCTCTTAAGCCACAAATACACAAAAACTTATAGAGTCCACATGCACGTAGAGCTTGTTGAGCCATTAGATCGGCCCTTACTCCTTCCTCTACCTCACCATGTTCACGCTCTCTCCACTCTAGGACCATCCTACACAAGAAATTGGAAATTTTCACATTAGATTACTTAAAAAACCTTATGCACGGCTTCATACGTGACTGTTTGCCAAACAACCACATATGTACGTGACTATGGGGGAATTTTCCATGTATATCTAGCCCTATATGCAAAAAAACCCTCGATTTCCACGTCGGCCGTAGTGCCCTTTTTAGTTTTGCCTAGAAAACTCAAATGACCATGGAATTTGATAAAAATTGCATCGAAATGGAAGAGAAGAGCATGCATAAGTACCTGGAAGAAACGGTAGTGGATTCCGCCGGCTAGATCTCCTAGATTTTGCTGTTGAAAATATGAGCTTAAATGGGTAAAATTTCAAATGTTTTATAATATTTTGAATTGTTTACTATTTATAGAAAATTTTCAAATTTTTGAAAATTTTTACCCCCTTTCCTATAGTTTCGACAATTTCTAATTATTTTGGACCGTTTTTTGACCTAACTCATGATGTAGGAGCCCTTTTTTAGTGTCGTTTCAGCTATTGGATTGACCCGTTCATGCCAATCTTAGGTATCATGTCTTAACTAGCATATAGGTTAGGTTTCATCACTGTTTTCATTTTGAATGACCTTATGACCGTTTCATCATAACCTTAGGTACGAACGCACTCTATTATGTCACAGAACCTTCTTACTATTTTAGAAGTGGGATGATATGAGTGGTAGAGCTTCACCTTACATGGGTACCCTAGTTAGCACCTTATTTTCATTTGGTGCCCATGCTGACATTTTCTCCTTTAGGGTGTGGGAGTTCATTGTATAGTACTGCCATGACATTTCGCAAGAGCCTCATACTCTTCTTGATCTTTTGTTGGCCTATTTCCCTTAGGACTCCCTCATGTCAAGTTGTGAATGCATTATCATGATCTTTTCCTACCTTATTGAGCTTTATGCTAGCTTCCCTGACATTGTGTTTCAGCCATATAGATCGAGCTTGTCTCATGCCTAGCCATGCAGAGCCATTTTTTATATCCTTTGCAGCTTGATTCCCTTTTAACCGGGAGGGGATATTCCCCCGAGTGTCAATATCCTACAAATGTATCCTTGCATTGATAATAGGTATGTTCCACTACTTGGAACTAGTTTGTTTTCCCTTATGACACTCGTCTCCTCCTAGTCTGTAACTATAAAGCAATTTTATTCTTTTTCAATCTTTTTAAATATTTGAAAAAGTCCAAAAAAATCAAAAACCCAAAAAGCCAGAGAAGGAAAGATGTTATCTTTGGAAGCTGTCGAGTCATGTTTCCTTCAAATAGAGCACTATATATCACCTCCATTGGTTGGGTTTATAGTTTGACTTTAGGAGCTATACTCATTTATCTGAGTTTATCTCCATCGATTGGTTAAGCTTCCAGTCCCCATGGATCCTCTGTCGATACCTTTTGTGTCGCAGAGATGTCCCAGTTTGTATATCGAGTCTATGATGCCTTTATTCAGTTACCATATGCCATTACGCTCTTGTTCGAAGGAAGTTGAAGCTTGATTTTTCCATTCCTCACTTATCTTGACTCTGCATGTCGGCCATTCTCGGTACAGTTACTGGTTCGTGCACCTTATGATCAAGTCCCTCCACATTATATAGCTTTGCTGAGTACCTCTTGTTGGATGATGGGGGATGCCTAATTCCCTCCTTCCAGCAGATTTCATCCCATTGACTTCAGATCATTTATTCTGGGATTGGAATCTAGAGTTAGTTTGAGTGCCTTAAGACTTGTAGTCATTAGTGGTGGGTTCTCTCGCCATCGAAAGTCTTTGGGAATACATCAATGTCCCCTGATCAATGGATCCTATCAAGTGTTTGAACTCAACACATTTATTCACAATTGTTAGTTTGCACTCTAGTACCTTGATTCCCATTTTCATTATCAGTGTGTGATCTCGCACTTGTTAATGGTATACATTAATGACCGGTAATCAGACGATGGACTACTATGTTCGACCTCGACACCTCTATTCACATAGTAGTACATGTACTCGTAGAAGTTTGTGTAGAAGAATTTCCATATTTGTGGCATCTCTTATATGCTACCTCCTTGATCGTGCCAGTTTTCATGAGATTTTAGCTCTCATGACTTGATTCCAGTATAGGTCAGACATTTCTAGCCACTATGGAGATCTTGATCTGTTATATATCTTCAGCCATTATGGAGATCATGGTCCTTTGTATATCTTCGTCATGAAGATTCTGATATATTTATATTGTACATGGCGATGGCCACTTATGTGATATGTTGTATCATGCCTATTCATGGCCATTGTACTCTTATGTATTCGATATTGCTATATGTATTTGCAGTTATGTGTAGATTTGTATCATTGTACTATGCTAATTGGGTGGCTGGTCTTCCATTTGGGATTCTTCATCACTCCACTTCTGGGATGGACTTATAATGTATTTCAGCCACGTATGACCCCTCTAAACTCACACATTAGGGGGCATCTGTTATATCTTATTTTGCCACTCCAGGTGAATCACACTTTGTATGGCCTTCCCCTGTCCCTCTGCAGACTCCTTAGACCCTGTGGACCATTTTTTGTGCTTTGATGTTTCCTTGACCATCCCTAAAAACATGTGAAATATGATACACATGACTTTTAAAACCTTAATCATGTATATACACGGGTCTGACCCAAAAAACCACGTACATCAGGATGTGTACAAAATCCAAATCCTTTTGGAATTTTCCTTGACATGGATCCGACTCAGTTGACTCCTGGCCTTCCCTATGCCTCGATATCGCTCGGATTCGACCTTTCATTACCC
This sequence comes from Pseudotsuga menziesii, assembly GCA_001517045.1. Classification (NCBI taxonomy): domain Eukaryota; kingdom Viridiplantae; phylum Streptophyta; class Pinopsida; order Pinales; family Pinaceae; genus Pseudotsuga; species Pseudotsuga menziesii. Next base: position 36,447 of record LPNX010627876.1, read on the forward strand.
CTTTGAAAATATATATAAGGAACTCTATGGTACATTGAAGGCATATGAGAAAAATTTAGAGCAAAGAAACTATATTCCATTGTTGCCGGAACTTATGCTTGAGTATGCATCCCTTTGTCCCTTGGAGCACTTTGGTGTTCTTCCCAATCTTGTATTTCGCTTGTGAGATTGCTATTGAGATATGCAGGATTGAGGTGGTGGAGGCCCAAGTGGGGGATTTAATTTCTCTAATTTATAGACGTGTCGACAGAGGTTGTATCTATTGTAATCTCTAATTTATATTAATAGAAATATCTTTTCCTATCTAATAATGTGTGTTTGAATGGATATTTTATCCATTATATGATTTCAAATACTTATACATTGTTCATTATATATGCTAGAATAGATCTAACACCATGATATATAGTATGCTTGTATTGTTTACTTGTTGTTGAGGAAGTAATTTATCAATTCAAGCTGAAGTTGGAAAGCTCAACGGGGATCTACTTCAATCGTCCGGAATAAGGTATGAGGTCTAATACTTTAGTGTTAGACATTTACTTTCTATTGCATATTGGAAAGGATTGATTTCTGGAGTCAAGCTGTCTATTGTGGTACCCCAATCCATAGTAATTTCTCTCTGTAACAGACATCCAAAATGTGAGGAACATCATACTAACTCAACCATGCCAATATTCTCTCCTGCAACCTCATCATCTAACCTTGGCGGGCATTTTAATGGAATAGTGCAAATGAAGGTGGGAGGCACTTTTGGGAGATTGATATCTTCCTCCTTAGAGTCTCTTTGGGAAATCTGAAACCATGGTTGGATGCAACAACCAACATAATAGAGTCTATCACTTTTAAATAATTTTTCTCATCATCCTATGAGAGGTGGCGTGCATTTCCTTGAGGTCACTTAGGCATATTTTACCAATAGTTCCATACTTGGACAATTTGTCAAAAACCTAAGTTGAATTTTTCATTTAACCTAAAACATGAACTAATGCTACTAGATGATGTATTGCACCATACTGAGCACACCTATTATGTTTTCACTCCCATCCTCATCTTCATTTTTCCTAGGTGGGCATTTTACTGAACCTTGGTGTAAGACGACCTGAATTTCCCCTATTTTGGCATATCCATATCTTATTTCTCAAGCATTATCAAAGTAATGTGAAAACATGGTCAATTAGAAAAAACATACACCTACAGGATGACCATGTGGTGTGGTCGTTTTCTTCAACTGACAAATTATGGCAGGATTTTCCCTAGAGCAATTATGACTAATTTGACCAAAAATACTTCTTTTGGGAGATCTATATCTTATTCTTCAAGGAGTTTTTCTAATTACCAAGGCCATGGTCAGATAGATATTTCAACAAGCTATGGGATGGAAGGCCATGGCAGGAATTTTCTTCTTCTTATGAATTATGGTGTTCATTTTCATAAGGAAGCTTCTTTAGGGCAATTTTTCAACACTTAGTCAAAATCCCCAAATTATCATACCGTTACCAACTACTACCAGAATGTAAAAATGACATCATGAAACATTAGGACACCAACATGTGTTTTTCAACCTCATCACACATGCCATATCAACACTTATTTTTTCATTAATGACCTCCTTCGACATCAATGACAACCATACTCAACAGTGTCCTGGTGCTAATAAAATTCATAGGGTGACATAGATTTGTTCCTTGTTGAAGTGGTTATCCACCCATGCTTTTAGTTTTCCTTATGATGGTCACATGTGCAAGAAATCAATCTGCTAAACTAGGAAAAATATTGTTTTGCAAATTCAGAAATTTTTTCTAACTATTTACCAATATTCCAACAATACATAAATAATTTGGCATACCTTGACGATTTCTATTATATTCCAAATTCCATAGGTGAGGTGTCATTTCTCGTGGTGTTTTTCCTTTGTATGTAGTTCGATAACTATGGTTCTTAGGCAGAAAGTGCCTATACTCATTAAACACTTCCTTTGCTAAACTCGTTGAATGACGATATTTTATCATGGTACCGCAAGCTGGACATGCAAATTTACCCTTTGTTTGAAGACCTGCAAGATATATGAATTAGTGTAGCGAATTAGAATTACCATTTAAAATAATGCATGATATTTTCAATAGATATATATAATATTAAAGAACAAAAGAAAGTAATAGTATACCACAAAAATGTGTTAACTCGGGCGCATCATGAATTGTCCATCCAAGTATTCCAAGGACTTGAAATCATCTTTTCCCTATTGGTCTAGAGATGTCATACATAGTGATGCCAACCCATAACTTCAACAACTCATCAATAAGAGGCTCAATATATACATTCATATATTTAACCTTGTACTTACCTAATTGGTCCAACATACATGATTAATTATATTTAGCTATATGTCGTTATATATAAAAGACATAATTGTCATGCACGAAACAAAGAAATGAAATATTTAGTGATCAGAATTTCAAGTAAAAAAATACAAATTAATTAAAAACCAAGAACAATCATTGCCAACATTGTGTGCTCTCTCTTGACCGACATCCAAGGAGGAAGGTTATTGTTTATAACAAAAACATGCCAAACTGAGTAGGTATAATGAAGCTCTCCAAATGGTTTGACACCATCAACTGCCAATGAAAGTTTAACATTACGAGGTTCTTCTTTGAAAATTGGCCACTTTTCTTTGATGCACCTAAATGCAGACCCATCTGCAGGCATTTGAAGAACATCATCTTGAATTATGTTCTTTGCATGGAAATCCATAAATGGTGCTATACTTTGACACCTAAACAATCACTGGAGATGTGGAATTATCGAAATATAATGAAAAGTTTAATGAGGCACCTTTTTTGTCACTTTATCGGTTCGATACCTACTTGTTTGACATTGTGGGAATTCATTTTCTAATGCATATTGTCCATAGTATATGATATGATAATTAGGACATGTATCAATAGCTTGATAATCCATTCCAAATTATTTCATAATCACGTATATCTCTCGATATGTGTGTGGTAAAATATTTGACGTTGATAATAGAAATTCACCTAACAATCTACAAAATTCAGAATAAGTCAATGTAAACAATATTAATCATCAATATCGCATCCATACTTTAGAAATTAGATAACAATATAAATATAGGAAAAAATTCAGCCCTTTATGTACATGTGAACATGCAGACATAAATAATTAACAAATTACATACCTTAGTATCTCTTTGAGATAGGTGTTTGATAAACCATTCAAAACCTTCAAGTTCACTAACAACAATATAGAAAATAGAAGATTTGTTTTTGAGCCTTCATAAAGAGGTTGACATGCCTTCTCGAGTAGAGGATCAACATCATGACTATCATCCTAGTTCTCCTCATCCATTCGAGCAAATGTGTCTTGGATCAATCTATGTATCTCATCTTCCTGATTTGTATCACTAATGTTATCTCCATCCACATCATCATTAAGAACTTGATCATCTTCAATATTCTTATCTATATGTTCGTCACCCTGTAAATGAGTATTTTTGCTAGTACTTGGAAAATAACTCTCTAGAAGGGGACATTTTGGGGGAATTTTCTATATACTTACAAACAACATAGTAAAAATAGTGTGTATAGAACATATAATAAAATGATAAGACGTTTTATTGAAATTCATGACATGATGACTATTACAGAGAATACATTAGAAATTATATAAACTCTTACCAAGGGACAATATTCATAACCCCCTTCGGTGTGTCCCTTCTTTGTACAATGTATTTTAGCTATCGTTCTTAAAATTCTTCTTCTTTGCAAGCCCCTATAATCAGAGCAAGGGAAATAACATTTTCCATCTCCCCTCGCATCTAACGCCACTCTAAAAGGAGCAAGCTTCCTTGCATTTTCATTCATAATGAAAAATCCTTGTAGTGACAAGTAATTGTCTTACCTACACCATATTAAACAGTAACTTGTCAAATACATTAGATGTAACTATATTTGTAAATGCATTATATTATATACCGATTTCCATAAAGAATAACATGAAGAATTTGATGAATAGGATTGGCATTGATGACAACATCAATGACAATCATTTTGGAAAAATATGGTAATTTCGTGAAAAATACGAAAATGACTAAGTGTTGAAAAACTGGCTCAGGTAGTGTTAAGAAAATTCCTGCCACAAATTGTGTGTTGAATAAAATGCCTGCACCATATGGGGGTCTTATAGATTGATATTTGGCATACCTGACCATGTCTTCAGATTGATTTGGAAGTATCTGAGGAAGAAGATATGAACCTATAAAAATAGTGTTTTAGGCAAATTGGACCTGAGTAAGAAAATTGTATGTGTTAGAAAAAATGGCTCATGTGGCCTTGGGAAAATGCACGCCGTACTTTATAAGTGTATGATCAAAATTATCTGAAACTATCATCCTACATGTTGTTGAAGAGGATATCTCACCTTGGACTCAATTATCAAAGAATATGTTTTATGACAAAGATAATGGTTTTCCAAAACATAGTTTCAGCCTATTTTGCACTATTCCAGTACTGGAAGAACTGCCTCAGTGACCTCAGGGAAATACCCGCCGTTTCTCATAGGATGATGAGAAAAATAATATGAAAGTGTTAGGTTATATCTTGTGGATGGGTGCATCTAACCATGGTCGCTATTATCATGTGGAGTGTTTTATGACAAAGATATAAATCTGCCAAAAGTAAGAAAAATATTATTTTGCATTTTAAGAACACAAGAAAATTCGTTGAGTGTTAGACTCAAGAGATTGAAAAGGAATTTCGAAATGCTCACAAGGAGGTGGTTTTTTTATGATAAAATTCATCAAGTAGCATAGTTATATTCCATGGTGACTTGAATATCCATCCATACCTTCAGGTTGTCTTATCATTGTCTCATATGCAAAATATCAATTTGCCAAAAATATGAAAAATAATATTTTGCATAGTGAGAACAAAAGAAATTTGACCAAGTGTTAAAAACAAAAGTTTGAGAGGTGAGTTGGAAATTCCCTCCAAGGTCTGTCTTTGTGCAAGTAAATTTTTCAAATGTCATAGATCCATTCTTTGGTAATTTGTCCATCTGCTCATGACTTTAGGTCTCCATAGAGTGTTCACACATGTGAAATAGGAGTCTGCCAAAATGGGAAGAAATATGTTTTGATGTTCAAAAGAGGTTGAGAAGCTATTTTGAAATGATTTCCAGAGGTTGTGTGTGTGTCAATAGATTTATATTGTAATATGGTCTTGTTCATTGTTGAAATGGATATCTAACCATGCTTGTAGTTTTCCTTATGGTGATCACATGAAGGAGGAATCAATCTGCCAAAGTAGAAGAAAAAATGTTTTTACAAGTTAAAAACAATTTTGTCTAAGTGTTCAATTAAACAGTTTGGAATCCTATATGCTGATTTGGATAGTACTGAAGACAATATACTAATTGTGTGTGGACAGAGTTAAGACAAGTCTGCAGTATGTTGTATGTTGAATGACTTGCTGAGTACATAATGAAGACTTCCTGATTGGTATTTTTGATATGTGTGCCTATGGAAAAATTTGGAAGAGTGTGATGTATCAATTGTAATTTGTAATCTAAAATTTCTATAGGGAGGTTGGGTCGATATGGGGAAAGACTTATTGGTATTTTGACAAGCTGAAGCTTGTTTGGATGTTGTAGCATCCCAGTCAATTGTAGCTGACTGAACCATTCTGGTGGGTGGTGCCATCTTATGGGTTGTAGCCCATATTTGAGATTGAAGTATCCACTTATATAAATATTACAAAAATGTATCTTGTAACCCTTGTGCAATGTCTTGATAGTGATGTTTTTAATTGATGAATGACATGTTCCTAGTTGATATTTTTCTTTGATAAATATGTTGCTGAAGCAATTGTGAAATAATGATATAAGAATGGTAGAAAAAGTTGAAATTGAGTTGAATCCTTAGCTCATTGATTCCCCCCCCCCCCCCACTTCTCAGTGAGCATTGTGTCTAATGGACTGAATTTTTCATTGATGCCAACAAATGTTGTGTAGTGTCCTTTGATTTACTCACAAGGAGACCTTCATAGTTTGGGAATTGGAACAATAGATGGCCCAAATGGTCCAAATTGAAAGATGTCCTTCTACCATGGAAAGCAATTAACACTATGTCAATGAAAAATAACTTACTAGAGCATCGGGTCTATAAAAAAAAAGAATTGGATAGAGTCATTGTTGACTGGACCCTCTTGTTGAAATTACTCCGGCTTAAATAAAAGGAGGTAGTTGCAGGGTTGTTAAATTCATCCTAAGGTACATGAACCAAAGAATACAACTATTATTTTGAGCCTCAATCTTAGTTTGTATCCCCCAAAAAAGGATACATGCTTACCTTTTATGAATTTATGTCCAAATGATTGTTGTAGAGTATGACTGATCACTGTAGTTTTCTATATGGTTGATAAAAAAATGCGGGCTCAATTCGCGCACAATCAATCGTAGCTATAGAAAATGTACTGAAAATGTATGAGTCAGGTGGTACAACAGATAGACAATTCCATGCACATCTCACATTACACTTTAAATTATGGAAGGATTGAGTTTTTAGCCTAGAGACTCAATAGACACTTTGTGTGCTTGTCAGAGAGGGACTAGGAGGAAGCTTGTTGATCGTTTTTATAAATAAAACACTTCTTTTAGATAGGGTACCCCTTCACCAAGACCCAACAGATTTGTAACAAAAAATAAAATTGTAAATCTGAGTAGAGTTGTGAAGCTTACACAAAAAGAGAAGCCTGCTCTAACTCGGTAAGGACAATTATTAATTCCATTACAACTTGAAACGCATGTAAACAACCAAGATCTATTAATGCCATTACAACTTGACCCGCATGTAAACAACCTTTGAAAGCTGGCATTGTTTTCTCCAGTGTGCAAAGATAGCCATATATCGTCGATATAGAGATGAAAGTTCATTGAAAATTAAAAATGTCAATATTGCCATGGTTTTTCCACCATGATAAAAAAATGAAGTATTAATCCATGAATGTTCAAAATGTGGAAGTATTTCATGGAAAAATATGCCCAAATGTATTAGCATAGGGATACAATGGCCAAGGATATCATGTTCCAAAGCTTATGCTCAACATCAATTTGGAATACTCGAGGGCTTATGCCAACACTTCCAATTCATATATTTTCATGTGCTTCAAAGATTCATGCTCAACATGAACATTTCATAACTCATGTTCTCGAGAGTTTGTGCTCAACATAAACATCAAATACTCATGTGCTTCAGATCTCTTGCTTAACAAAATCATCAAATACGCATGTGCTTTAGAGATCACGCTCAACACAATCATCCAATAACTCATGTTCTTTAGAGCTCATGCTCAACTTAAACAATAAATACGCATGTGCTTCAAAGCTCGTGCTCAACACAAACATCAAATCACTCATGTGCTTCAGAGCTTGCACTCAACACAAAAATTAGTCATTCATGTGCTTCAATGTCTACGCCCAACACATGCAATCACATATATGCTAAAATAGAACAAATGCATTTTTCTTACTCCCAATATATCAAAGAAATCATCATACTCATGTGCAGTGGGGTCTTATGCCCAATATACAAAATATAAACATCAAAGTAACATCACATGCAATGGGAGTTATGCCCATAAGTGTTTGGTCAAAATTTGGGATATTACATCCCTCCCTGCTTAGAACAACATAGTCCCTCGTGTTCTAGGGACTAGAAATGAAATCATGAAATAAGGTGGGGTAAGCACCTCTCATGGTGGCTTCATTCTTCCAAGCAGCCTCATCAACTTCAAAGTGATTCCATTGCATTTTCAACTGAAATATGGTGCACTTCCTAAGCTACACCTCTCTCTTTTGCAGTAAATGAATGGATTCAGGTACAAACTCCCCTTTAGGTTCCACCTGTAATAAGGACTAATCAATAACATGTTTAGTATCATATACATATTTCTTCAATAACGATTCGTGCAAAACATTATGAACCTTTATATGAGCAGGTAAATCTAATTCATACACCACTGGCACTTTCTTGGCTAGTATATCAAAGGGTCCACAAAATCTTGGTACCAACTTTATGCACCTCCCTAAGCTCAATGAGCTTCTCTTGGATTTTACTTTTAAGTAAACATGGTCACTGATTTGATAATATTTATATTTTATTTTCTTATCCACATAATTCTTATGAAATTATTGTGCTTATTTAAGGTTCTGTTAAACCTTGGTGACCAATTGTTCCAATTATTTTGGTAACTTGAAACCTAACATGAGCAGGTTCATTGGGATATCCCCAGTAACCGGTGTTCTACACTTCCGACCATAGATTACCTCAAAGGGAATCATCTTGGCAGAGTTCTGGTATCTGTTTTTATACACAAATTCTATGAGATGCAGATAATCCTCCCACTTGGTGGAGTTATTTATGAAATACATCCTAAGCATGTCTTCTAAAATATGGTTTACCTGTTCTGTCTTCCCATGTGTATGTGGGTGCTAAGAAGTACTAAAGTTTAACTCCATCTCTAATCTGGAGAATAAGGATCTCAAAAAATTTCCGGTAAACTTTGTATCTCGATACAAGATTATTTCCTTGGACATCCCATGCAATCTAAATATCTCCTTTAAGAAGATGTCGATAATGTGAACTGCTTTGTAGGTTGACTTTACTGGGATGAAGTGTGCCGCTTTCAATAACTCGTCAACCACTACAAGGATAGAATCATTTTTATTCTTTCTCTTTGGTATACCTATATTAAAATCCATACTAATTACCTCCCACTTCCATTCCAAAATGGGTATTGGCTGCAACAACCCTGAAGGATGTTGGTGCTTAGATTTGACTAGCTGACATTCTTCACATTTTGCGATAAACAACACTATGTCAGCCTTTAAATTAGGCTAAAAAAGTGTTTCTTTAGTGCAAATATCATATTTTGATATCCTGGATGCCCCGATTATGGTTTTCGATAAAATTTCATGACGATGTTGGACCTGATGTCCCCTCCTTCTCGACATACAATCTTTATTTAAACCACAATAGTCTGGTCTCACCTTGTACTCTTTTTGTTGTTGAAACAACCCGTCCTCTTGGAATTTCTTGAGGATTTCAACATAGAAACAATCAACTCCATTTTCTGTCTTAATCCTCTCATGCAAATCCAAATCGACCTGACTCAAAGTCACCTCATATAACATATGAGCTCGTCAACTTAAAGCATCAACAATTTTACTCTCCTTTCCCTTTATATGATTTAACTCGAAATGGTACTCACTAAGGAAGGATAACCATCTATCCTTCCTCGAATATAAGTCTAACTAATCAGAAAAATACTTCAGACTCATGTTGTGTGTCTTTAGAATATTTTTTTTCCATGAGGCAGTGCCTCCACATCTTCAAGGCATGGATAATGGCTGCTAACAAAATATCATGGGTGGGATGATTTTTTTTGTATTCCTTTACCTTCCTTGATTCATAACAGATTGCACAATCATTCTACAAGAGGACTCTTCTAAGCCATTCCTTGCTTTCATCTTTGCAAAACATGCAATCCCTATCAGGATCCGCAATTTGTAGTATTGGTGTAGTCATCAAAAGTTGTTTAAGCTTATGAAAAGTTTCCTCTCTCTTGGTCGTCCATAATAACTTGTTTGCCTTCTTTTGTAGAGTAGTCATGGGACAATTAATCCTCGAAAATTTCTCAATGAAATTTTGGTAGTGACCAACTAATCCCAAAAATGACTTAATGTTAGTGAGACTAATAGGGGTAGGCCAATCCTCTATGGCTTGGATCTTTTCCAGGTCAATGGATATCCCCTTCTCGGAGATGATATGACCTAGGTACTGTATTTTTGGTTTGTAAAAAATGCATTTGCTAAACTTAGCATAGAGCTGGTGTTCTTGTAACACATGTGGTACTTTGTGGAGATTATCCTCATGTTCCACTTTACTCTTAGAGTAAATAAGGATATCATCTATAAATACCAATAGAAATTTATCCAGGTATTTACTGAAGATATTGTTCATCATACACATAATATTTGCGGGTGTATTGGTCAACCCAAATGGCATTAATACAAACTCGTAGTGGTTGCATCATGTATGAAAGGTCGTTTTATGAATATATTCCTCATGGACTCGTACCTGATGGTAACCGAACTGTAGGTTGATCTTTCAAAAGATATTGGCTCCTTCTACTTAATCGAACAAGTCAATGATCCTAGGGAGTGGGTAACAGTTCTTGATGGTTATTTTGTTAAGTTGGTGGTAATTGATGCACATCTACATTGTACTATTGGTATTTTTTATGAAAATTATAGGTGCTCCCCAATGGGACACACTAGGTGGGATATAACCCTTCTCAATCAACTCATGTAACTTCAACTTAAGCTCCACCAACTCTGGTGCGCTCATGCGGTATGTGGCTTTTGAAGCCGGAACTGTCCCTAGTGTCAATTCTATGGAATAATCTAAGTCTCATTTTGGTGTTAATCCTGGTATCTTCTTAGGTAATACAATGATAAATTCTATGAGAACCAAAATTCCTTTATGAAGTGCTCTCTCTCAACTTATACATCCTAGATGTTACTGCAAACAGTTTGCATCCTTTCCTAATGCACTTCTTTACTTGTAATGAAGATATATTCCTAGAAAAAACCTTGTTAGGTATGCCTCGATTTGTTGTATGATTCTCTTGGCTATTTGTGCTCAATATTTACTTGTGTAGACAATCTAGCATGACATGGTGTTGTTCCAACTAGTCCATGCCAATAAGTACATCATACGATCCTAAGGGTAAAATATTCAAATGTATCCTAGTGGGGAAACCATTCAACTTTACTTCACAATCTTTTATTATTTTAGAAACCTTTCATTTTGTACATGTGGCTAATTGCACCAGCAATGTTTTCTCATGTTTAATTTTTTCTAGTTTACATAACTCAACAATTTTAGGTGATACATAGCTTTGACAAGCACTGGGGTCAATCAAAATTGAAATAGAATTCTTTGAAACCTTACCCGCTATTTTGACCATAGTAGCATGATGGTCTTCCTATCAGTTGTCCAAGGCTACATAAATCATCAGTGTGACATCCATGTCCTCTACCATTGGTTCCTCTTGTAGGTTATGCAAGACTCCATTAGTCTTGTTTTTACAATCTTGGGCTTAATAGGGCCCCTGGAATTTCCAGCATTTGATTTGCAGTGGGGAAGCATTTCCTCCCCAATTTGTTGTTGGTCTGTTAGAATTTGGTGCTTGTACATTTTTCTTTGTACCTATCTTGTTGAAGTTCTTATTGGATGGAAAAATGTATTCTATTTTATGTAAGGCAGTGGGTTGAAACTCAGTTTGTGGTTGTCTAAGAAGGTCCTAGATCTATCTCAACTTCTTTTGATGTTTTCCTTCCTTAGTTATCCATGATCATAACAAAGCCTAGATTTGTGTAGGGTGGTGTTCAGATTTTTAGGCATGTCAAATTCAATTCTCTCTTGAAAATTGGTAGGAAGACATCCTAAACATTTTTGCATTTTAACATTCTCATCCTTTATGTAATTTACGTAATGTAACAGATCCAAAAACATATTAATGAAATAATCCATGGTAATCAAACCCATCCTTAACACCTGAAATTCTTTCACCTTCCTGTCGAAGAATCTTTCAGACATGTATTTCTTTTGAAAAATTCTGCGAAAGTTACTCCATCAGATTTCCTTTACCGCATCATTTTTGGTATGCTTTAGGTCTCTTCGCCATATAGATTCTTTTCCATTTTTATTATAGATGGATATAAGGGCTTTCCTATCACTAGAGTAGTTTTGTACTCGAATGTATTTTTCTTATACCTAGAAGCCATTCTTCAGCTTTCTCCAAAATGTTCGTGCCTCTCCTTCATAGGTTGGGGATCTTAACTTTTTGAACTCTCCTTGGAGGTTGTCATCATTCCTTTATTTATTTTTGCAAGGAGAAAGGGAATTATTACTAGAAATACTGTGATAATCTCTTTCTAGAGGTTAAGGTGTGTTTTCCTCTTTTCCTTCATATTTTGGGCTGCTGGCCCGTTTAAGATAAAAATATTTCTTGAATTTTTTGGTTGAATGAGTAGGTTGTCCATGTGGGCTGCCTTCCGTCATTTTTTGCAGTAAAGATTCATGAATTGCTTGCTGATATTTTCTTTCATTCATATTATCATCTTTGAAACTCTATAAGTCTGCTTGTAGAATTTCTATGGTTTTCAGTATATCAAAATTTAATTCAACCACAAGTTCTTCTTCTCGTGTGGGGGTATTCAATTTTCCTTTCCATATGTTGTCTTCTTTCATGTTCATGATCTGAACTATTCTTTGAATCCTGCAATGTAAAATTTTTAATAACAAAGAATTTCTTGCTACTTAAAACAATTTCAAATATAATTTATTTTTTGTAAAGAATGTTTGGTAACGCCCATTAGGTCTCTTAGTTTTTGAATATCGTATTTGATACCACTTGTAATGTCCCTAAAAATCATAAAATAAAATAAAAAATTGTAGGCTAATAAAATACTACAATCCAAGGACATTGTTTAAACTTCTGTGGAATAATACTTGGTTGTGTATTGAATCTAAGTGCCGTAATTTGTTTTTCCCTCTACTTGTTTTCCTATTGGACGATGATGTGTTTATGTGATGTTGTTATATTACTTGTACTAGTTTGTTTAGTTACTCTTCCTATCTAATAAATGGGGACATTTGTCGATGCTGGTTAGGTTATATTTGACTTCTTATTTGTATGTTCTAATTTTCATTTATGGTTTAATTCATTAAAAAGGCCAACTTCCCTTCGTATGTCAAGGGGTGGAGTGGCGGGTTTTATCCCTTGAGGGTCCACTCGAAAAGATAATGATTCCTACTGCTTTAAGGGGCTTATTTAGTTCATTTAGAACTAATTCAAGCTCCTACTTTTGTGCAGGTTATTCTGACGGTGAACTCTGTCAATGACCGTGGAAATTAAAAACTTCCTCTGGCACTACATTTATACTACACTATCATGTCCATAGCTAGTGAAAGGAGGACTAAAGTCCTAGGCCTAACTGTACCTAATTCCTATGTTCATAATTTTCTTAAGAGGTTATTATTTTCATCTTTATAAACTTTGGGGTATGTATTTAATATGCTAAGGTTTATACCTTAACTACCTTGTAATACATGCTTTGGAAAAACAATAGGGTAAAACGTATTTGGTTTATGGCATATTTCATATGTCATACAACTTTGTATTAACGTACAATTTGAGGGTTTTGTTATGGTTTAATGTTAGGATGATGAACTATGGGGTTTCATTGTGAGAGAAACTATGGAAATATGGTTTTATATTTAATGGATAGTGGTGGACAAGGTGGAAACTTCAATCCTTCTAGGGAAGTGTGAGCAAGAATCCTCAAACGTTGGTTAGGATTGAAAATGATTCATTTGGTTCTTTTTTGTTTTGGTCTGGGTGGTTTTAATCTTCCGAAAACTATGTTACACAGCTTCAACAACCTTCCTGCTCTTTCATAAGATAAGGTTTGTCGTGGTCTACATTCTGTAATGGTTTGTTTTGATTTCATTAATTCTTTTCATACTTACAATGGTGTTATGTTTTCTTAGCATGGATTTAAGGTTTATTTTAAAGGATTTGAATAGATTTTGCGATATGTTGTTTATGTTTGATTTTAAAGTGGAAATGAAATCATACATGCTAGCAATATGAAATATACCAGCATTGGGAATATATGTTTAGATTTGCATTTTAATGGTGTGAGAGATTTGAACTATGGTTTAATTGATTTCTTTTAGTTGGTAGTTTATTAAAAAATTTGAAATGTTTTGAACATAGTTTTAGGTTCTACAAATCATAGATTAGATATCTGGTCTGTAGGTTTATAGTTTTTACAAATAGTTTATCTGAATGTTTTAGATGCAAAGTTTAATATACTATTTTAGTCTTAAATGCTAATAAGGTTTAATTTTCCTAGATTTATGAGAGATCTCTTTATCTTTTCATCTAAGGTTGAACAATACACAAATAGCTAGATATCTTAGATAACTAGGGTTTAAGTCTAAGGTAAAATATGTTAGATAAGTACATCAAACACTAAGAAGTTTTAAACTGTAAAATACTATCTCAAAGAATTATGGTTGAGTTTAATGTTTAAGTAGTAAATCAACCTGTAACATAAAATATGTCTTTATAGTTTTATACAAATAGTTCATGCTTTTAATATTTTGTATAAAAAAGGAAAACCTATCTAAAGCAAACATACAATATACACATTTTAATTCTAGATTATAAACCTATGTTAATAAAATCTGTAAGAACTGAAGAGAAGGTAGAAACCTTGATACCTACAATGTGTAGTTTATTTGATTGCTAGAAATGTTCACACTTAAGCACACAAAATTAATAAGAAGAAGGATGATTCTGACCTCATATCTGTCAACTGAATAACTTGGGAACTACCATGTTCCTCACAACCATGACCCAAAACCATTCCTAGTTTCAATCTGGATGGCCTCGAGCAGGTTTCAACATTCAAGTAGTCTAGAGCTCCTAAAGGTAAGGATTCACCTATCTAGAATAACCGGTTCTATACTAGATTGCATTCCATTTCAGAAAATGCTCTTCAAGAAATCTTAGGAGAATAATGACCAGATAGAATAGAATGGGATCCCCAAGCCTTTCTTTGGCTTGGGTCTTTATAGATAATGTTTAGGAAAAGGGACAGTTAAATTTCAATTAGATCAAGAATCATTTGTTTTCTTGAAATAATCTTCTTAATTTATGTGAAATTAATATTTATTTATCTTAACTTAGGAACTCTTTGACTAGTTCCTATTTTGACTCTTTTTGGTTACTAAAATATATAATTAATTATTTTAGTAAATAATAATACATAGATCTTTCAATTATTATTTATGATTACTATTATTAATACATATGCTTACCCTTTTATTCATAACATATATAAACTATATATATATCATTGTTAACATTTTTACTTTGGGTATCATATAGCATGATCCCAAAGCACATGGTATTTTTATTTATTTTGTAGTTACTTCTTTTATTAAGTCCTTCAAGTAGGGTTGGTCAACTATGTTAAGAAGCTCTAAACCTCCTTGCATGTTTGATTACCTTGTAGATTGTGGTAGTTCTTTAGTGATTTATGAGAAACAGAAATTCAAAATGTCATTTAATAAACGTAAAAATAAGTAAGATGAGGTCAATGTTTTAGCAGATTCGTTTTCACTCATCATAATTAATTTTCAGTAACTCCTAGCGTTATTCAGATCCCATACTCGACGCTAAAAAATAGGGAATTACACCTAAGTTCAATTCTAGAGCTTCTTGCTCAACACTAATGCAAGGATTTACTTGTATAATACACCTAGGGATACAATGGCCAAGGATCTGATGTTCCAGATCTTATGATCAACATCAATTTAGAATTCTCCAGGGCTTATTCCTAACACTTCCAATTCTTATCTTTTCATGTGCTTTAGAGCTTCATGCTCAACACAAACGTTTCATAACTCATGTGCTCTAGAGATGAATCTCAACACAAAACCAAAATACTCATGTGATTCATAGCTCTTTCTCAACACAATTATCAAATACTCATGTGCTTTAGAGCTCTCACTCAACATAATCATCAAATCACTCATGTTCTTCAGATCTCATGCTCAACACAAATACTAAATACTCAAGTGCCATCAGAGCTTGTGCTCAAAATAAACATCAAATCACTCATGTGATCCAGAGCTTGCACTCAACACAAAAATCAATCAGTCATGTGCTTCAGGGTCCATGCCCAAGATATGCAATCACATATATGATAAAAAAAATATATGCATTTGTATTACGCCTAATTTACCAAATAAATAATCATACTCATGTGTAGTGGGGTCTTATGCCCAATGTACAAAATATAAATAGCAAAGCAACATCGCATGCAATGGGACTTATGCCCATAATTTTTAGGTCCAATTCAGGATATTACACGGTAGGGGGAGCTAAATGGCAGGGTAAATGTGTTTATTGTACAATATTAGGAGTCATTCTTCAGACTCTTGTTGTATCAAGTTGTCTTGTATCAAGTCTCGACTTGTGTTGTATCAAGTCATGTATATATCCCCATATGTTAAAGTGGGATGTTATAACTGAAATCTTGTGTTATATTAAGATTATAGACATGTGTTATATCATGTATAAATTCAAATAATTCTCATAGATGGTACCCTATGAGATGGTTCTCCTTAAGTGAAGATGGGATTGTGAGTAATATCAAGCAATGATCCTTATGAAGTCATGCATAGAATGGATACTCATTCACGCAAACCTCATTTAATGAGGTGGCATACTTTACTGGGTAAAGTGGTTATAATATGCTGTGTATTACTAACCATGGCCATTGGAGATGGACAAATCTATTAAGTCTCCTCTAGAGACTGATCACCTCAAGATTGAATTACTTTAGCACATGACTATTTCATTTGGTGTAATATATATGATCACTAGTATGTGTGACAATTCTTCTTAGTATGACATGATAAGAGGGATAAATAATAAACACATGTGGACCATGCATTAAGTGATAAATGATAAAGAGATAAAGCATAGCGAAAGAGAAGTGATTTGATTTTCCTATGTATTCCCTCATGTGAACTAAAATTGTAAAGGATTCATTAAAGCCTCGGTTGTAATAAAGAATGGAGCATTTAAAATAAGAAATATCTAAGTGATCCATGCAAAGATAAAAAAATAGTAAATAAAATTATTTGCATAGATTGCAGTGAGAGTGAAGCACTCATGGCTGTAAGAGTGAATCACTAATGACACTAAGCATGAAGCATCACGACTCTTAGTCTGTCTCTCAAATCTATGGCCATGCATTCAGTTGAACATGTACTTAATTTCAAGATAGTTAACGTCGATTTAAAGCTAATTATAGAGGAAAAGGGTGTGTATCTTATGCAAGGTGAATAATCTGAAGTGCAACTTGATACTAGTTATAGAAAGGGTTCTAATTTTTTCATGGAGGGAGTTATAGTTAGATCCTCCTTTTCTATGCGTTATTTGATGCTCACATGAGTTTACTTGAACATTCCATTCTCTACCTAGTGCATGCTAGATGATTTTCCCTATTATTAAAGTGTTGATCACTTGGAAAGTTTATTATAGTGGTGTTTTGGATCTCTCTTCTCTACTGCTGAGGTGACATCTCTTATCAAGAATTATGCTTATGTGTTGTAAACCATTGTCTAAAGTTATTTCTATCATACTCAAATAATTTTTGAGTTTTTCATCCTCTCTATTTGGAGGGTTTTCCTAGGGTACATATTGTCTCATATGGTTGAATGATTTATGTGAATGATTTGTTTATGAGATTCATATGTGCAATGATTGATTGATAAAAGTTTTAAAGTTTGAATATTTTCATATTTGATTGAAACATTAAAATCATATCAAAGAATGGGGTGTGAAGAAGCTTAGTTTTTTGCAGCAAACTAAATTATGTGTGATCTTGAAGAGTTGAGAAAAATCTTGTATCCATGGCATCAATATCTGTCCAACCGAAAGTCTAGCTTGAAGGTAATTCCACATTTAACACATGGAAGGTGAGAGTGTTTAAAATTATTGAAGAGCATGAATTTGATGGCTATGTATCCACATTGGTGGAGGAGCCTTCATTCATTACAAGGTGAATCCACAATCATGTAGTTGAATATTGATTCTCCTTAATTTTCAAAATAAACATGCAAACTTTTGAGACATTGATTGTAGGATTGAATATGAAAATTAGGGATCAAATATTATGAGATGGTTGTCTAAATATGAAAAATTAAAGATGGTATTATCAGTGATTTACATGTGCATAGAAGTGATGAAGTAAGTGGTTATTTCCATGAACTTATATAAAATAATCACTGTAATTGTTTTCCTTACCATTTTGCAGTCTAGTAGGAAGATAAGCTTGTAACTATCTGAAGGATCCTCATCATATTTAGTGGAAGCTTGAGAAAATATTCACAAGATATACGACCACATAGATCGCTTGAACATCCATGAGCATGAAAATAATTGTTCAACCTATGAATGCTTTGATGATCACTAATGGTAGGTATATGGAATAACATTGTATATGATGGATGGAATTTCATGTAGTGAAGGATTAATCATGTGTTATTATTGATTTACCTCGGTATGTGCTATTTTTAATACTAACCCTTCTCTATTTATAAATGAAGAATTAGTTGGAAAATAGTTGAAACCTTTTTCCCACCAATTCTGCTAAACTACTTCAACTACTTTTGAAAGGGATTCTTCTGCACCCCTGTTCTCAATGGCATCCTGTTGGAACTATTTCTACTACACAACATCAATTTTGGGAGCTCCTAGGATAGGTTTTCAAATGATACAACAGCTATTGATTCCTTTAACCTAGGCTAGTGACGAACGTGATTCCCATATTCAAGTATATATTATTGATACATGGTACCCTGCATGATGATTCTAGTTCCTTAATATGGTGATTGTATGTTAGACTATTTTATTGCTTGTATGTACCTAGTGTATCGATGTCTTAAATCATTGTCACTATATTTGAACCCTATCGTATCATTGTTGGTCTATCATCCCATAATAAAACTACTTCCAAGGTGTAATACCACACTTAATTAAATGATAAAGCTATGTTTGAATTCATTATCATAATGCGTAGTGTTGTGCACGAGTTTAAAACATATATCCCAAAGATATCTTCCTTACCTAGTGAACACCAAGTTGAAGTGAACATCCTAGACATATGTAATTGAGATTAAAAGGTTTATTCTTTTTATTGATTGAGAATGGTTTAAATAGATACCTCCTACACTTATAAATTACGCTAAAATTATATTTATTGATATTGATAAAAAAGGGCTTCTTACCTTTCACCATGATTATTCACATAATGGACCATCTAGATCATATCTCATTCCGATCTAAAATCAGTACTACTGTGAAGCTGATCTAGGAAGCCACACATTAGTTCATGGAAGAACTTGAACCTACAGATAACCCTAAACCTATGGATAACCCTCAAGGAATTCAAACAATTTGGGTCAAGAAACCTAATGGTGAAGACAACAAATGAAGAGGCAACGAATGTAAAATAGGAAAGAATCGAGACATGAATAGAAGACTTCCAAGGTGGAGGCAGGGGGGTCGAATGACATGGTAAATTTTTTGATTGTACAACATGAGTAGTCATTCTCCATACTCATGTTTTATCAAGTCCTATCTAGATCCTCATGTGTTTATGTGGTATGCTATAGTTTAAGTCTTTTTTTGTATCAAGACTGTTGACTTCTGTTGTATCAATTTTGGAATTGTGTTGTATCAATTCAAATGATTATCATAGATGGTACAATATGATATGGTTCTCCTCAAGTGAAGATGGTATTATGAGTAATATGAAACAATCATCCTAATGATGTCATCCATAGATGGATACTCATTCAAATGGACCTCATTTATTGAGGTTGAATACTTTACTGGGAAAATTTGTTATACAATGTGATGTATTACTAACCATCGTCATTGTAGATGGATAAAGATATTAAGTCTCCTCTAGAGACTAATAAACTCTACATGGAATTACTTTAGCATATGACTATAAACTCTAGAGGGAATTACTTTAGCATAGGACTATATGGTCTGGGGAAATATATATGTTCATTAGTATGTGTGACAATTTTTCTAAGTATGATATGCTAATATGGATAAGTAATAAACACATTTGGACCATGCATTAAATGATAAATTACAAAGAGATAAAATATAGAGAAAGAGAAAGGATTCAAATTGCCTACGTATGCCCTCATGTGAACTTGAATTGTAAATCCTTTAGTAAAGAATCATGTGTAATAAATAACCTATCAGATACGATAAGAAATATCTAAGTGATATGCAAATATAAATTACAATAAATAAAATTATTTACATGGGTGTCTGTAAGAGTAAAGCATTGATGACACTTAGAAGGAAGCACTATGACTCTTAGTCATTTTTCTAAATATGTGGTTATGCATTAAGTTGAATATGCAGTTCAATTCAAGACAATGGATTCTAAATTCAAGATAGTTAACACCTAGTTAAATCTAATTATAGAAGACAACGACACATATCTTATCCATGGCAAAGAATCTTAATTGTAAGCTTTGCACAAGTGGTAGGAAGTATTCTAATGTTTGAATGGAGGGAGTTATAGTTAGCTCGTACTTGTCTATGCGCTATGTGATTCTCTAGTTTACTTGAGCCTTCCATTCAGTACCTACTACATGCTAGGTGTTTTGGCTTGTTATTAAAGTCTTAGGAACTTGGAAATATTATTATAGTGTTGTATTAGATCTCTCTTCTCTATTGCTGAGGTGACATCTCTTATCGAGCAATATTCTTATGTGTTTTAAACCATTATCTTCAAATCTATCTATCATACTCAAAGAATTGACGGGTTTTTCATCCTCTGTATTTGGATGGTTTACCTAGGGTACATATTGTCTCATATGGTTGAATTATTTGTGTGGCTCATTTGTATATGAGATTTATATGTGTAGTGATTGATTGATAAAAGTTTTAAAGTTTGAATATTTTTCATATTTTATCAAACACATTAACATGGTATCTTAGAATATGGTGTGAAGGAGACTTTTTTTGCATAAAACTAAAGTATACATGATTTTGAAGAGTTGAGCAAAATATTGGAGTCATGGAATCAATCTCCATCAGACTGAAATACTGACTTGAAGGTACTTCCATATTCAACAAATGGAAGGAGAGGGTGTTGAACATTTTTAAAGAGAATGATCTTGATGGTTATGTATCCACAGTGGAGGAGGATCCTTCATCCAATGCAAGTAAAATATGGAGCATGCCAGTATGCATTATTCTCATCACTATTCCAGGTAACAAATTCTGAGAAACATTTATAATCAAACCATGAGGAATCCAAAAAAACCATTTAAAACCCACTTGCCAAATGGCATGATTTATTTTAGTATTGAGCATACTTAAAATATTCACAATGGTTTGGGAGATATGATTAGGTATTTGAAGATGGATTTTCTATAATTTTTTGTTCTGGCACCCATTTTCCAAAACTAGATGAATTGTCTCAATGACTTGGGGATTTATGGATTGACCAGTACAAAAAAAAAACTAGATTTAGAGTCAGATTTAGCGCCATATGTTAGTGTAGTTTTTTCCCAATTGTGGTGAACAATCTAGCGCTAAACCTAGAGCTATTGTACAATTTTGTAAAATGCCATCTATTGCATATTTTTTTTCATCCATTTTTGTGTCCATTTTGTGCCCAATTTTTTGCATTTGTTACACATTTATTTGCGCCCAATTTTTTGCATCTTTTTATACGCCCTTATTTGCGACTATTTTTTTGCATCCTTTTTTATGCCCTTATTTACGCCCAAATTTGCATCTTGTATTGCATCTTTTTTTGTATCCTTTGTTACATCCTTGTTTGCACCAATTTTGATGCCTAGTTTTTCATCCAATGTTGTGTCTTATTTTTCTTAGATATTTTCATTGAGTCTTACACCCAATTTTACACCATGTTTTTCATCAAATTATGTGTCCAATTCTACATCTAGTGTTGCATCTAGGTTTGCATCCAATTTTCGACCCAATATTGTCTCTAGTTCTACATCTAGTTTTGCATCCAATTTTACCTATAATGTTGCATCCCCTTTTGCATCTTGTTTAATGTATTTTTTTTCCATCCATGTTTGTGCTTAACTTTTCATCTCGTTTTACGTCATATTTTTCATCTAGGTTTGCACCTAGTGTTACATCTCGATTGATGCGATTTTTTACATCTATGTTTAAGCCCAATGTTGAACCCAATATTGCACCTAGTGTCATCCCTAATTTTGTGCCCATGTTTGTATCTAATATTGCATCCAATTTTGTGTCCAATGTTGTATCTCATCTTGCATCCAATATTACATCTAGTTTTACATCCAATATTTTGTCCAATAATGCATCCAATATTGTGTCTTATTTTAATTTTTTGTTTGAACCTAGTTTTACGCATGGTTTTATGTCCAACGATACGCCATATTTTGTGCTGAATTTAATGTCCAATTTTACATCTAGTTAGGAGTCATCTTTTGCATATGTTGTTGCATCTAGTTTTGATTCATTAATTGTGTCTACTGTTGAGACTATTTTTGCATCCAATTTTGTGTTTAGTGTGACATCCATTGTTGTTTCCACATTTGCGTCTGATGTAATGTCCATTTTTGCATCCATGTTTATGTTTGGTGTGATTTCCACTTTTACATTTAGTTTTTCAATTAGTGTTGTGTCTAATATTGCATCCATCTTTCCTTTTGTTTCGCATCCATCGTTAACAAAGAGTTTTAATTTCAATTATTAATTGTAAAATATATCATTTTTATTGAATTTGCATCCATTTTATTAATTCAATTAAGTGTTGAAATATATTAAAAGTCTAAAATATCATTAAAAATTCAAATTCATAGCATAACATTTCTGAAGAGGTTTAAGGAAAAATCTCAATATCTGTCCAAAAGTAGTAAGATCATCATACATATTAATTCTTCACTAAAAGAACATTGACAATTTCCAATATAAATAAAGAATAATACAATACTAATAATATCACCATCTTCTTTAATCCAATCAACTAAAATTCAACTGTCTAACCAACATATCAAAACTTTTCATGGATATCAGTATAGTAAAGTTTAAAAAGGTCAAATATATATATGATTTAAATACCAATGTAACAAAATGTAAGTTTTATGATATCCACATATAAATATAATAGTCAAAAAGATAAATATATCATATATATATATCACCAATAATATATTTAGATATAATCCAAAATGTAGCATGTTCATGCATATAATCAGTAGCTTACTAGCACCACTAGCATCATCATCAAAATCATGTTTATGATCATCAAATTCATCATCATCATCAACCTCATCCCCATGATTATCATCATCGTCGTCATTGTCATCATCATCATCTTATCCTATATGTGATGCACATTGCATACTCAACATAATTTGGATCATCAATTATAGTCATCAATTGTTGTGATCTGAAAAAAAAATCAATATTAGATGTTAGTATTGATTTCATATCAGAATGCATATTTCTATCATATTTCTAATATTAACTCATACCATAGTAAAACAAATTATAATACAATTACAATTAATATGTGTATGTGCACTAATATAGCTACAAAAGAAAGAGAAAAAAATAGAACTAAATAAAAACTTTGTTAAGAGATATTAACAAATTTACTAGTTTAAGAAGTATCAAATGCCAATAACAATATTGATCATCTCCTTACTTTTATAATAACATTATTTTATATTGGTGTTTCACAAAATTGAGTTTGGCATGGACATTATTTTGGTAGGACTTGAGCTCTTGGTGTGTACTTGAATATGTTGAAAAAGACGTTTGAAATGAGGTGTTTTAGTGAATGTTTATCCCATGTAGTGTTGTACTCCTTAAATTTAACACTGTTCACTATTTTAGCATACCTTTCATTGCTCAAATAACTACACTAAATGTGTGTTTTAATAGAGTGGTACTAAAGGACACATAATTACATGAGAAAAAATGGAAGCATTATAAAATTTTACCCAACAATAAAGTAAGTAGACAAAAATTGTTGGTCAATTCACTTCTTCAATTTAATCATAATAAGTGTTTGTCTTTATCCATAATCTATTTAACTAGTTCTATCTACTGTTAGTATTAAGCTGTGTAAAATCTCTTCATATTTGAAATTTGAAAATAGCTCTCTTTTTTAGGTATTGATAGGTATTGAAAATCTCTTCATGCTCATAGAGTGTTGCAATTTCCCTTCAATCAAACTGCTTTTTCCATAGATAACTTAGAATTGAAGTAACCAAAATTGCATTTTTCCAAGAAAATATCCGCAATAGAGACTAAAATTCAAATGCACATAGGAAATAGAGAGT
Source organism: Pseudotsuga menziesii (assembly GCA_001517045.1). NCBI lineage: Eukaryota > Viridiplantae > Streptophyta > Pinopsida > Pinales > Pinaceae > Pseudotsuga > Pseudotsuga menziesii. Next base: position 60,508 of record LPNX010627876.1, read on the forward strand.
AGCCCAATTAAAATTAACTTGTATCCAACATGTATACATTTGAAAATTTCAAATCAATCATTGGACCAAATTCCATCCTCTTAGAGTAATTCATAAAGTCTTCATGCAATTATTGGATATCGATTGCCTAAAGTGTCATATCATTTTTGTAATGTAACCAACGTCATATGGAGGGGTGTCAAAAAATTTCCTCTATTTGAATCCAATGTATTTTTTTTTCAAGGTTCTCCTATATAACTTTAGATAACAAATAAGTGCATCAAGTTTTAAGGTGATTACAAAATGCAGAGAATAAGGCTATCGAGAAAACATATAAATTTGATAAATGCTTCAACAAACTATAAAAATCTCAATAACAAGTAACATGGTATGTAGTACACTCCATATGTCAAATAATATAGTGACAATAAACCTGATTATAAAATAGAAATAATTATTTCATTCCATAGATCATTGTACTATATAGAATACAATGTAACCCACAACTGTGAGAGCTAGTGAAATGTAATGCAAATACTGATTCACCACCAAGATGGAATAGGAATTCCTACAAGAATTCTCCTCTAAAGTTGGGATGATGGTATGGAAAGGGAGTCATAAATTAAAGAGTGTCTCGTTGGTACAAATGGGCTTGGATAAATACACATGGCTAGAAAAATCACTCCAAGGATTATTGGGATTAACAACTACCACATATACAACGTTAAATTGTCTACGACCATAGGTTGAGATAGCATCATCTACAGTGATCTTGTAAATAGACCCTTGATCATGAAGGATAAATAGTCCTCCATTAATTTCCCTATTGATGAGAACTCTTTTTTCTATCTTTTAAAGGTGAAGCTATCCTAGAAAAGTGTCTTACTGACTTAGCGGATTTGTTATTCTGACCTAAATAAATAAGCATGCATTTTGACTTGACGATTTGTTGTTCTAACATGAATTTTTTCCTACATGCATCAAGTAAGTATGCATAGATATGAATTTGTATCTCACATTTAGGAATCCTTGTGCATGAGTGAGGCACACTAGTGGAGAAAATATTTTCACATATTCAGGTGCTCAACTCATTATTAAATGAAATTAACTCACCTATTATTAATAACTAATGAACTAGTCAAATCTAGTCTAGAAAGAAACTGCTAAAAATAGGCTAACGTAGAATTGATAGGACATTTCCAACTTGGTATGCATGACATTTTAACTCCACTAGAGAAAATAATAATTTTGCACTTGGGATAAGACCACATGGTAATGGTGATATTTTGGATATGGGTTATTATCAACCTACTACTGAGCATGCCCTTTTGAATTCTAAGAACAAGATGGGAAATATGCACTAATAGAGAAGCTATGACAAGAACTATGAGAAAATAATATTGTATCCAATCTCCTTGTGTTTTAAAGAGGAAAACAATTGTTAGGAAACAACTATAGAACCATATCTGCATGATTTTTTGACAAGTTAGGATCTACATATGGTAAAATTATATATAAAAACACATAAATATTAAAAACACACGAACAAGAAACATAGAAAAATAAGAATTCAAAATATTTTGCTCCAAATTACTCTCACAAATTAAGAAATGTAGACTATTATGGGAAACTTAGATTTCTGCATTTTACAGTGGTAGGGCATGTTATTTTATACTAAAATGTTAGGGTTTTGGGGTCTTGCACATTGTTGTTTTTCTTTTTGTGTTATCTTTTTTAATGTGTTTTTAACAAAAATGGACTTTTTTGAAGGAGACACCAACTTAATGTTTCTACAAGCCAAAACTAGATACGTCAAGAACCATAGGATCTATTGTATATCTGGTTCTCCCAAATTTGAAAGGTATCCCAGTAAAATATGCATCCACCAAAACATGAATTTTCTATCATTTAAGAAAAATATAATATTTTGAGCTTCTTTGTTCAAGGATGCTCTATTTTCATTCAAATAAATGATTTTTATATTACAATGGAGTCATTTTTTCTAAACAAATATCCGGTCCCTTAGAATCATGTTTAAATTGTAATGGAACAAGTGATTGTAAACTTTGAAGTTTTTAGATATCAACAAAAATCTGATCGTGATCTTTGTGGCTTCAATGCCTTGTTGCATTAGCAAAAAAAGATACGTTTAAGGTGTAATCCTCTTACATTTATTTAAGATATAAATAATTCCATCTTCATGGACATTGAAAGGGGGTTGTTCCATAAAATCGGTACAAATGCTGACATGATTCCAATGCAGACAAAGGGAGTATTTGCAGATATTTAATGTTTGCTTGCATATTGGTAGAAATAGTGCATTAGATTAAAAATTAGGGTATCAATTATCAAGTTCTTAAATTATATTGTCTATTAAGTGAAACATTGTTGGAATAATCAAAACCCATTCCAATACTTAGGATAAAATAATTAATCTTTTTAATTAATTTCCTAGGTCCTACACTAGCTAGTTTGCACCCAATCCCATTTCTGAGGTCAAACTTGCCAAAACTTCCTCCTGGAGTGCTTTGGAAATATTATGGAAAATATTATTCCAACTAACACACTTCTGAGTTTAGTAAGTTCCCATTCTATCCTTATCCATAGTTTCCAACTTTTCTACAATTTTAAAGCAAAAAATGAAGCTAGTTTTAAGGTAGATTGCTTTGTATTTGCAATAACTCACCTCCCTTATTTTATTCATCTAAAATAATGTTAAATTATAAATAAATTCCACCACTTATCAGTTGTACCTACTCATTCATAAAATTTGTCAGCATGTTGACTGGTTTGGAAAGTGCTTTATGCACCTATGGGGGACTTTGACTAGTTTAGTAAGCCTGCTTTTGTACTGATTCGAATAGAATACTTGATATTTCGAATGATTGGAGTATATTCATGGAGAGAATCCTACATATATTTAATGTTGTATTGTGTAAATTATACCAACAATAATTTGTGTAATTCAACTGATTTCGTCTCCATTTGAGTGTTTCTTGCAGAGTTTTCAAGCAATTTTGTGAGTTCAGTTGATCTAAGCTTGGGATTAATTTATGCACGGTATTAGAGCTTTGGTAGCTCAATTTTTATATTCTTCCAATTGATTTTGCATGGTCGACATCATTCACTTAGAGTGAATTCAGTATGTTCAAGGGGACAATTACTGAAGAATGGATCAATCTCAATAAATCATCTTAACTCCATTCAACTACTTCGAATGGCAGGAAAGGGTGGATATTCTTATGGGGAGTAATTCCCTCTACAGAGTGACCATGGAAACTCAAGATGAGCCTAATTCAGTAGATGAGAATACCAAATGGCATAATAGAAGAGATGAGGCATATGGTCTCTTATGTCTTAGCATTTTCAGAGACCTTCTATTTCATCTTAATGGATTGTTGTCTCCAAATGAAGTATGGTAGAAGCTTAAAACTTTATTTGGGAATAGATAATATTAGGGTTCATCAACTAGAGAATGAGCTAATTTCACTGAGTCTAAGCAGCTTCAAATCCTTGTAAGTCTACTTCTCCAAATTCAAATCACTAGTTTTGCAGCTAAAACAGTGTGGTATTGACAAAGAAGATGAACAACTAGTCTTGGCCATCCTTTCGAAGCTTTCCCCTAACTACTCAGAAATTTTTTAGACCTTTCATGCTACTAAGTTGACAGTTCAAAACTAGAATATTACTTATCTAGAATATTTCATGGAATCCTTGACTCAAGAGAGAGACAAAATGGTCTTCATGGGCACCATCAAACTTTCCAAAGATCAATATTTGGTTGTTAGAGATTCTAAGTTTGATTCGAAAGGAAAGAAGAAGGCTAAGAATCCTCTAGATAAAAAAATGAGACAATTCCAAGTGTCTTGTGGAGTCCTCAAACTCCAAGGAGAATAACCTTTAGAAGAAGAAAGGTAAAGGCGAAGGTAGAAAGTGCACATACTGTGGTAAGGTATTTCATCATAAGATCTCTTGTATGAAGAAGCAACATTAGAGGAAATTTCAACTCAAAATGGGGCTTTTAACTCTAATTCAAATTCCATGTCACCATGTGTTAGCCAATGAAATTACTTTATATTTGAAATACCGTATAGGTCTTATATATANAAATTTTAATCGGGAGAGCTAGTTGGATGTGGAATTAAATCCCACACCCAACTATTACCCACTTTTCATACTTTTGACAGACCTCGCTACCCCAAAAACAAGAAATACTTGAAAAAACGTGATGATGATGTCATCATCACATTTTTTTAGGTATTTCTTGTTTTTGGGGTAGAGGGATCCATCAAAAGTATGACGAGTGGTACTCGTTTGATTCAAAATTTAATTCTACATCCATCGATCTCTTTTGATCGAAATTTGAGTAAAAACACGGGGAGATATGTCGAAAATACAAACAAAAAAGTAGTTTTTTTCTTTTCTTCCTCCAAAATTAATAAATATTATTTTATTATTTTCATTAGGAGGCCCATTTTGAGTTGAAATTTACTTTAATTATTTATATGTTGAACCAACTCCTAGATAAGAGAAACATCTCCCTTCCTGATGGCACAAAGAATAAGGAAGGATGACCTAGTTTTGAAGACAAGCATAGAGTTCATGCCCTAGTTGCAAGAATTGTAAGATCCTCTTCCTTTATCATGGATTTTGGAGATTCTAGGAACATGGTTTCAAGAAAAGAAGCCTTCTCATATCTTGATGATTCGAAAGGTCCAATTTTTTTGCTAGGAGATAGCTCAAAAACCAAAAGTAAAGGTAAAGGTAGCATTGATTTTTAAAATGGTTCCTTAAATAATGTCTTGTATGTCCTAGGTCTTGCTAATAATATCTTGTTAGTATGCCATATGACCCACATTGGGTCTCCTAAGAATATTGTTTTCTCTCCCAATGAAGTTGAAATATCTAATATTGTGAATGGTAGAGTCATTGATAAAGGTTTTGTAGATCATAGTTCAAAAGTATATAGGTTCTCACACTTCATGCCTTTTTGTAACACCTCTCCTCTTCTCACCCATGCCAATGAATAAATCAAACTTTTTCATGAGGGGTTTGGTCATTTAAACTATAAATGCATTTCATATTTGTGTGAAAAATACATGGTTTCAGGATTTCCGAAGATAAAGTTTTCCGAAGGAGTCTGTAGGGGTTTCATTATAGGAAAACATCTAGAGAAAAAATATGAGAGAGTGTAATTTCCATTGTGTATTTATTTTCCAAATGTGCTCAATTTCACCATGTTTCAGCCGTAGGTATATGGATACAAATTATTCCAAACTCCTCCAATTACTTTAAAACTTGGTGAGGAAGGTCATGAGGGGTGATAGGACACATTAAAAAATATATCATACATATAATCAACTTATATACCCAACCTTTGTGACCAATTTTCAAGGGAATACGTTTCGAGACAAGACTAGTCAATTTGGGAGGTGGAAACCCCCCAAAGTTCTTGGAACAAATCTCTTCCAAGCACTATACAATCTCTACTAATGCTTGGTATGAGAATTGGATGAATTATAATGAATTAATTAAATTATATTTTCATCATTATATTTGGTTTTGGGGTCGAATAGGTATCTAAGAGAACTCAAGGATTTTATTAGTATTTTTGAGCCTCAAACCCCCAATGGTAGATGGCTCCAAATAGCTCCAAATGATATCAAATTGTACCAGAAAGTGTATGAATTATTTTAATAAATAAAAATTGTTTGTATAGGTGTATTTGAACCATCAAATTACTTTTTCAACTCACTTTTTCAATCTGGTACTGTATCGAGTTTTATGAGCAACTTGTGGTTCAAATCCCCTAGGGGTAGATGATGATAATGACTTTCCAAATGCACTAAATCCAACTCAAATTTATGAATGGAGGAACAGGATATATAAATTACATCAACATGACCTCATATGCATCACCATTAAAATTTTAATGTCTTCTATAACTCCGTTAAATCGGATGCAAAAATACTAATTTCAACCTCGGGGGAAATGATAGACAATCTTCTCCAAATGCTATGAAACTCAACAAAATGACTCCAAATGATTATGCACTGAACATTAAACTCATTTAATACATCAATAAAAGTCCATTCATCTATAAACCTTATATATTTTACTTATCCATTTGAATCCATCAACATTACATTGGTTCACAACAAGGTAGTGGGGAAATGGTACTGTTTCTTCATAGTTTAACATTTTTACATGAAATATTTTGGTATTTATACCTGAGAGTATTATGAATTTTAAATAAATATAATTTAGTTAATAAAATAAAATTATGGGGTATTATAATCTTTTCCAAAGAGATTGATATCTCACCAAGTGTGCCTTAATCCATAAAGCAAAAATATGATGATAAAACTTGAAATAGATGAAAGAACAATATGATATTGAAGTGTACACAAGATGCCATGTAGCTTGAAATTTTAGCTTATGAATCTATTAAATCTCCATGAAATACCTGAATTTCCTTTCCACACACCAACTTGGATGGGAATCTTTCACCCTCGAAATTGACTAAGGCAAGAAAATAGTCATCTAGTAGCTCTCTCTCTTCACAAATGAAAATTTCGCAAATGATCAAAATATCCCTTAATTATTTCTTCTTGTTTATAAATTCTAGAAGCTCTGTATGGGTCTAATTCCTTCGAATATATGTGTTCCAACTCTAGTTGGCAAGAGATTGCAAAGAATTCCACTTGTACAACAATTTTTAGTCTCCCATTTCCACCAAATCACATGTGGAAGAATATTAGATGCCCTAACTATATCGAATGCCCTATTGGAGATATGTGTATCCCTGAAATGTCATATATGTTATATTTCATCCTTAATTTATTATTTTTGTCATAAGTGTCATAGAATCTTCATCATTGTTGTCATAGAGCTAGGGAATCCAGTCCAAGTGTCTCACTAGCTCCAAAACTCCTATCCCTCTTCCATGGGAGTTACTATTACACTCCAATTCAAACTTAATTGATTAATTACAAGTATATTGACCTGAAAAATCATCCCAATACCCTTGGGATTCTTATGTATTGGAAATGACAAGAGGAGGATGCCATGTGGCATAGAAAATATAGCTTGTGTGGGTCCCACATCTTCCATGCGTCCTCATGATTAGTTGCCACTTTGATTTTTCCTTGTATTTATATATTTATATCCTTTATTAAATATTTATTCCATTATAATTTTCAAACATCATTTATTCTCCCTCTTATTCCAAATCCCAAAGCTTCCACCCCCTACCTAGGAAACTAGTAATTTTCTTCCTTGGCAGGTATTTAACCCTTAGCATAAATTTGACAAACTCTAATGAATATGGAAAATGTGATAAGGCCACTATGATCCAATGCAAAATTTGGGACATAACAAATACTCCCTTCCCAATATTTATTTTCCTCAAGCAATTTCAAACATGGTTGTTGAAGAACCTGCTTTCTGTGTGATTCTTTGAAGATGCCATTGAGTTTCCCAACTTTGAGTCTTTGATATTCCATGAATATTTTAGAGAGGAACCACCATGCTTGTTACTGATCTACTCTAATTAAAATAACTCTATTAAGTTGGGAATCCATCTACCATATTGCTTGTTTCCCAAAAAATTTGAAATCAATGTCACTAAAAACTATCCGAGGGACCCATTGCTTGTATTGCACTCCAAGATTTAAGAGTGCTATCCAACCCATACCATTATGAAAGAGAATTCTAGGATCCCATTTTATTGTATTCATTATTCCAAAAATCATGAGTACATTATATATATCATCAAAGTACATAACATCGTAGTAAAAATGTACATCAAGGAGGTGCCTCATCAAAAAATCATGAAAGTGATTTTACCTCCAAGTAAGTAGACCACCATTTGCCAAGTTCATACAAACTTTAGGCGACCAATAAAATATTCTCCAATGACATAGGTGAGGATCCCATGTCCTATAATTTTGCTCCAAAATAATGTGATATGGATCAAAATATTTATCCATGTATTCTTTCATCCAAGAAGTGAATGAAGAATATCCACTCAAATATGTACCAAATAATGAGCAAAACAAAAATGAGACTTAAAATGACTCAAAGAAGTCTCACCCATACATCCATGAATTAGATAATCATAAATATATAACAAAGTGTGTGGCTAGATGTTAGGATTATTAATCCTCCCTTGTCCAATCTGGTCACATGTCTAAATCAGGAGTCCACTCAGTATATTTTTAGTCACTAGAACCAATGGATCCACTTTGCCTAATTGGGGCACATGTTCTAGATACTTAAGTGTGGGGAACAATAATTGAGAACTACTTCCACTAATTGCACTTGCATGCATCAATTTAGGAGACTACTAGATCAATCCCTACAATTTATGAGCCATTGGGAGTGCCGATACCAACCTAGGTCAGTTGAGTTGAGTTGGTGTCTAGCCAAGCTCAGTTAGGAGTCAGTTACATTTAGTTCTAGTCCTCTACATTTAGCTAGCACTAGGTTTGCATGGCTGCATGAAGGAGAGGTGCATTCCTCACCTAACATAGTCAGTTAACCTTAGTTAACACTGAATTAGACACTTGAGTTGTGATTTAGAGCTCCAATGAACTCCGATAATGATTTATACAAGGTGAATTAACTATTCAGTCCTCCGATAATGATTTAGACAAGATCAGTTAACCATTCACTCAAGTAGAGTATAATAAATTCAAAATTTCTCACATGGACTCGAATTGATTGTGGCTATTTATCCATTGTACTTCATTGTAATTATTTTCCAACTACTTTTGATTAATGAAAGCATTCACAACTGCAAGCCTTTAGCATTGTTTCATTCTTTAATTCCTGAGTAAATTTGTTTGATCTATTTTGTGAGTTTTGTTTTGATCCATAGATCTGTGTGCTCAATTTTAATATGGAATCAGAGCCTATGTCGGACAACGCACTTATCCTCCTCAAATCTCCTACTAGATCATTTTTTTGAGAAAAATTGCTCCTTCCAGCACTGCACAAGAAGCCAAAGGTTTACCACTTAATACCTCAAGTTAAGGAATTGTTGATCAAGCTTGCTTGATCAACTATGTTGGGTGTTATGAAAACCTGAAATGTGTAGGTTTTTTGACCTTACTTTGTCTGTTTGTGTAATTGTAGGTACAAATTTGAATGGATTCATCAGTTCCTCTTCTTACCCCATTCACAAGCTATTCAGAATGGAAGAACAAGATGATTGCATCTATGAAGAGACAAGGTCTCCATGGGGTGTCTATGGGACTCGATGGAGAGCATTTTAAGAGTGGGAATGACTAGATGAATGAATCTGATGCATATTTTAGAACAATGTCTCTAGCTCTCTCTCCTAGCATACACTACCTCACTAAATATGTTTAATATCCAAAGGATCTTTGGACAAAATTGGACAGAACCTTTGGAAAGATTGATGAGGATCATAATAGAAATTTGAATAGAAAATACAGCACCATAAGAGTTCTTGATCCAAAATCCTTGGCCTCTACTCTCTCTTCTGAATTTTTTCAAGATGAAAAAGAAGCAAAGTCCTCCTCCAGTGATTTTCTTTTGAATTCTGTGCAAAATTTTCTAGTAATTGCTTCCAAAAGTGAAGAGAAATTTGATTTCTCTCCCTCTACTGTTGTTGTTGGTGTGAATATCTATAATACCTTGGATATTTTGGGAAAAATATAATATTAATAGAGTGATCCATTCTCTCCCCATGATCTATATCTTCCAACAAATTCTTGCAGGATTGCATGCACCAAAATTCAGAATTTTGAAGAAGAAGAAAACTGTGCATCTACCGTCTCGGTAGACCATACTCTTGGATATTATATGAAACTTATTGGATATTATAGTACATTATTTATATATGATCTGATATTTCTTGGTTCAATATTTCAGGTTCATAAGCTTTCAGTACCACTTGTAGTTGTTCTCATTAATTTTGTGAAGAAACACGTACTCCAAGTCTGCTTCAAAACTATTGATGGGGATTTGATTTCATTTCATAGTTTTGGATATGATATTAAAAAATTTATATATGATTTAATTTCTGATCTAATACTATTTGGTTCAAATTTTAAAATCCAAGAGCTTCCATTCATGCTTGTAGCTACTCTCACCAATTTCGGTGTGAAAAATTAAGTACTGCAATTCTTCCTCAAAATTGTTGTTGGGGATTTCGTGTTAGTTTACTCTTATGAGGTTTCTGATATTTTATTTTTTGAATTATTAGATATTTATGAAGCTATATCAGATTATGGAGCTCAATAATTCTCTCTCCTTAGTCCCAGGGATTCTCTACCTTTGGTCACATGCTCATCTCCTCACATAACTGGTAAAGAGGAATATTTTTTGCATCTGCCTGGACACTTTCTCATAACAATTGGGGATGTTATTACCACTCATGGTTTTCTTTTCATTGCTGAAACATATCATTTTATTGATTTTTCCTCACATGGTTTGAATCCTCAAGAACCTTTTCTCATTTATCTGTTGATTTCAGTTGCTCTAGATGGGTCCAGTCTTCATCCAGTAGATGTCTATATTTCTGATTTAGTTAAGCATATTATTATTCTTCCAAAGAGGAATATTCCACCAAACATAATGATGGAGAGGTTCACATGCCAGGCCCCACGATACCTGTGCACATAAGAACCAGATTGATCTTGCTTCTACCTTCTTAGTTAGAGGGGGGGATTTTTTCCCAAGTGGTTTTTTCCCTAGTTCCTTGTTTTAAGCAATCACAATTACTTTACTTGTTGTGATGGGTGACCTATGGTCTTAGTTACGAGGGCCCAAAAATTGTCGAAGTTATAATTCAGGGTGGGTGTTAGGATTATTAATCTTCCCTTGTCCAATTTTGTCATATGTCTAAATTAGGAGTCATATCTAAATCGAGAGTCCACCCAGTCTATTTTTAGTCACCAGCACCATTGAGTCCACTTGTCCTAATTGAGGCACATGTTGTAGTTAATTAAGTGTGGGGAACACTAATTGAGACCTACTGCCACTAATTGCACTTGCATGCATTAGTTTAGGAGCCTCCTAGATTAGTCCCTACAATTTAGGAGTCACTAGGAGTGTCGATACAAACCTAGGTCAGCTGAGTTGAGTTGGTCACTAGTCAAGCTCAGTTAGGACTTAGTTACATTCAAATCTAGTCCTCTACATTCAGTTAGCACTAGGTTTGCATGGCTGCATGAAGTAGTGGCACATTCCTCACCTACCACAGTCAGTTAATCTTAGTTAACACTGAATTAGACACTTGAGTTGTGATTTAGAACTCTAATGAACACCGATAATGATTTAGACAAGGTCAGTTAACCATTCAGTCGTCCGATAATGATTTAGAAAAGGTTAGTTAGCTATTCAGTCAATTAGAGTCTAATCAATTCGAAATTCCTCACATGGATTCGAATTGCTTGTGGCTATTTATCCATTATACTTCATTGTAATTATTATCCAATTACTTTTGATTAATGAAAGCATTCACAACTACAATCCTTTTTCACTGTTTCATTCTTCAATTCCTGAATAAAATTGTGTGATATTTTTTGTGAGTTGTTTGTTGATCCATAGATCTATGTGCTCAATTTTAACACTGGAAACAAAAATTTTCTCCAATCATAAATCTATTCACCCCAATGTTGGATGAAGTTCCTACCACATTAAATTAACTAAGTGTTGAGCAAGAAGAATATGAGTTTTCAAGTGAATCAAATGCATATCATAGGTGCATCCATGTAGATGTGCATCATCATAAAGTAACAAAGGATTCTACTGCAAATGTGAATAAGAATGTGCTCCAACCATGTCATCATAAAAATTAAATCTAGGAGTTCCATACTCCTCATGTGGCACCATAAAAAAGAACCCTTTCACCCATACATCATTGAGACTAATGTTGCAAAACATGGAATTGTAGGATGTAGGAGAATGAAATAACTCACCCAAATGATCAAAAGGTGCATAATTTTCATAATGGGAAGGATCCATATGGGTAGTATCATGCAACTCCTTAAAAAGTGTGAAAACTTTGTCATTGATTGGTTCCAATGTAGAGGAATCATGCTCTTCTTTAAAAATTTCACAACCTTCATCAAGACACAATTCAAGTTCCTCTTCCACCACATCAAGTGTTTGGATATCTTTAAGTTCATATTCAAACACATCAAGAACATTCAAATTTCCACATTTATCATGATACACCATGTCATGAGTATTTTCCAAACAATCTACCATTTGACAATCTGTAACATAGGAGGAAAAACAAGTATCTCGCAACCTTTCAAGACGTTTCTCATTTTGAATTGTGAGCTTATTATTATTGTCATTATTATTCAAGTATTCATCATGTAACAATTAATTAATCTCAAAAAAATGGTTTCTATCAAAAATAAAAGACATGAAACTACCTTTGATGAGGCACATTGCTCTTTAAATCTTCTCCATGTCTTCAAGGAAGGATGTTTCCTCCAATGAAGTAGCTCTACAACAAGAATTTGACACTAATGCTTGAGAGTCATGGAGTATGCTAAGGGAATATTGGATATTATTTTCATTCATATTTAAGGACCCTTAAATAAGATGATTCTCTTGAAAATGAACATCCTCGTATTCTTCCATCTTGCTTGGACCAACTTCATGAAGCTCAAGTGGTGATGGGGAAGTTGATCTTGTTTATTCTTCAAGTGCTACAAGGTCTTCATTTTCATGTTTAATGGAATTTTGGCTCATGGAAACACTTTAAAAAGTGATATATATGCCACCAATATATATGTGTGAGAACCCATCAGTAGGTACCCTTTCATAGTTCAAGCATCCATCAGTAGATTCTCTTTGTTTCATTTCCAATGTAGGATGTGTCTCGAAATGATCTTCAATATTTTCAATAGAAACTTCTTCATAATCATGTGATGTCTCTTTATATCTTTTAGAGTCACTTGGGAGTGAATTTCAATCCTTTTCATGTACTATTTCTTCTACTTCACCTAATTCAGAACTAGGTGTTTCATGGGTCTCCTCCTTATGCTCCTTCAAGCAAGCTGATGCATTTTTCCCCTTGGTTTTCTTAAGATCAATATATTTTCTCCAAAGTTGGATAGAAAACAATTCAAATCCTTTGATAATATTCTTGTTATTTTCTTCAACTATAGGTTCCATGATTTTTATATGATCCTCACCATCATATGAGGTTCCCATTTCATCCCTAGTCATAGTTTCCTAAAAAAAAATGCCTTATTCTCCTACTTTTTTTTCCTCTTCAACAAAATCACTTTCAGTTTCAATATATAATATTGGTCCCTGAATTATTATCCTCATAAATATTATACCACATAAATTTCCAATATCATTCTCTCATACCTCTGTAATTTCCCTTTTGTATTTATTTTCCAAATGTACTCAAATTCACCATGTTTCAAGTCTAGGTATATGGATACAACTGATTCAAAACTCCTAAAATTAATTTCAAACTTGGTGAAGAAATTCATGAGGGGTTATGGGATGCATTAAAACATATATAATATGTATATTCAACTGATATAACCAACCATGGTCAGCAATTTTCAAGGGAAGAAGTTCGGGACAAGACTAGTCAACTTGGGAGGTGGAAATCCCGTAAAGGTCCTAGAACAAATCTCTTCCAAACAGTGTAAAAACTCCACTAATGGTTGATATGAGACTTGTATCTGTTATAATACATTACTTAAATTATATTTTCAGAATTATATGTGTTTTTTGGGTCGAATAGGTATCCAAGAAAACTCAAGGAATTTATTAGTAATTTTGAGGCTCAAACCCCCAATGGCAGATGGATACAAATGATCTCAAATTGTACCATAATGTGTATGAATAATTTTAATAAATAGAATTTTTTTTTATAGGTGTATTTAAAACATCAAATTACTTCTACAACTCACTTTTTCATTCTGGTCAACTTATGGAGTTTTACGAGCAACTTATGGTTCAAATCCCTTAGGGGTAGATGATGAAAATTACTTTCCAAATGCACTCAATGAAACTCAAATTTATAAATGGAATGAGGGTAAATAAAAATTAAATAAAAATTAACTCATTTTCATCTCCATTCAACTTTTAATGTGTTCTATAACTCCCTTAAATTATATGCCAGAAGACTAGTTTCAACATTGGGGGAAATGATAGGGAACCTTCTCCAAATTCTATGAAACTCAACAAAATGACTCCAAATTATTATGTACTGAATATTAAACTCATATAATAAATCAATAATGTTCCATTCATCCATAAATAATTAGTATTTTAATTATGCATTCGAATCCATCAACATTACATTGGTTCACAACAAGGTAGTGGGGAAATGTCACTGTTTTTTCATTGTTTCACATTTTTACATCAAATATTTTGGTATTTTGACCTAAGAGTATTATAAAATTGAAATAAATATTATTTAAATAATCAAATAAAATAATGGGGAATTATAAGCTCCCTCAAAGATATCAATAGCTCACCAAGTGTGCCTCAATCCATAGAGAAAGAATATCATGACACAACATGGAATAGATCAAAGAACAAGATGATATTGAAGTGTCTGAAAGATTCCCTATATATTGAACCTGTATATTATGACTCTAATAAATCTCCATGAAATACCTGAATGTCCTTTCCACACACCAACTTGGATGGGAATATTTCACCCTTGGAATTGGCTAAGGAAAGAAACTAGTCATTCACTAGCTCTCTCTCTTCACAAATGAAAATTTTACAAATGATAAAAATCTCGCTTAAATATTTGTTCTTGAAATTTATAAAGTTTCCAAGATCTCTATGGGTGTAATTCCTCCCAATATATTCATTACAACTCTATTTGGAAAGAGATTCCAAACAATGCCCCTTGTACAACAATTCCTAGTCTCCCACTTCCAACAAATCACATGTGGAAGAATCTTAGCTTCCCTAACTTTATTGAGTGCCCTCTTGGAGATATTTTTAGCCCTGAAATGTCATATATGTCATATTTCAGCCTTCATATATGATTTTTTTCATAGGTTTCATAACATCTTCATCATTGCTGTCATAGAGCTACGGAATCTAGTCCAAGTGTCTCACTAGCTCTGAAATGTCTTGTCCTCTTCCATGGTTGTTACTCTTTCACTCCAATTAGACCTTAATTGATTCATGCAAAGAATATTGACCTTAAAAATAATCCCAAGGCCCTTGGTATTCTTATTGATTCAAAATAACAAGAGGAGGATTCCATGTAGCATAGAAAATGTAACTTGTGTGGGTCCCACATCCTCCATGTGTCTTCGTGATTTATTGCCACTTTGATTTTCCCTTGTATTTATTTATTTATCTCATTTACTAAATATTTATGACATTCTAATGTTCAAAAATAATTTATTTTCCCCCTTATTCCAAATCCCAAAGTTGACGCCCACAACCTAGGAAACTAGTAATTTTTTTCCTTGGCAATTATTTGACCCTTAGCATCAATTTGACAAACTCTCATGAATATGGAAATTGTGATTAGGCCATTATGACCCAGTGTGAAATTTGGGACATGGAAAGGAGCCAGTCATGAGAAAACCTCAACACCTCTTGAGCTCATCAATAGTGATATTTCTGGTCCCTTCCGTCAGATGTCCATGAGTCAAGCAATGTATGTATTAACCTTCATAGATGGCGTTTCCGGGTACTGTTGGGTTTACTTCCTTAAACTGAAATATGAAGTTTTTTACCTCTTCAAGGTTTTTAAATCCTTGGTTGAGATCCAATTTGGGATTAAACTCATGATCTTAAATATTATAATGATGGTGAATATGTCAATTCTGAGTTCATTAAATATTGTGAAGATGAAAGTATCCATATGCATTGCATCACTTTATTCCTTACACACCTCAGCATAATGGTTTTGCTGAGAGGAAGAATAGAAACCTCAAGGAGATGGCTACTTGTATGATGGAGTCTAAGAATTTTCCACCAAATTTTTTGGATGAAGCTATAAAATGTGAATCCTATATCCAAACTAGGGTGTCTCACAAGTAACTTGAATCCTAATGTGTCTCATTTCAGGATTTTTGGCTGAACGGCATGGGATAGAATTCCATTGTATAAAAGGATGGATTTGGAACTATATAAATTCAATAGTTCCTTTTTATTGGGTATTATAAACATTCCAAAGGGTATAATCTGGTCAACATGATCACTCAAAAATCATTCATTGAAAGGAGTGTTCATTTTGAAGAAGAGCCTATGATAGCAGCAATGATTGGAGAGTCCTCTTCACCACCTCCACCTTTGATTGTAAGTGAAGAGACTAAAAATTTTTATAATTATGATATTTCTGGTAATGCTGACTTAAATGAAGATCCTAAAAATCTCAAAATACCAAAGTAGGCATCAAATACCATTCAAGTAGCTAGGGAACTAGCTTAGAATCCTAGTGATTCTAGGAGGAGTAGATCTCAATTCGAGAGTGCCCTTTCTGTTAAGGACCTTTTCTTTATTGATAAGTGTTTTATATCAATTGAATATGATCCATATAAATAGGAAGAATCACATAAATACCCAAAATGGAAAACAACCATGAAGGAGGAATTTCATTTGCTCCAAAACAATGACACATGGGATCTAGTCATTCTCCCCCCAGGGAGGAATCTAGTCAAGTGTAAGTGGGTGTTAAAAACTAAATTTGATGATGATTAATATCTTTTGCTGTATAATTAAATTTTAGTGGCCAAGGTATTCTCCCAATTCCAATGCATTGTCTACAACGAGACATTTTCACCAGTTGCAAAGATGGACTCCATAAGAGTAGTTTTTGCCATTCTAACTTCCAAGAAGTGGGAGGTACATCACATGGATGTGAGGTGTTCCTTTATACAAGGGAATATGAAATAATAAATATATATTTAAATTCCATATTTTTTTGTGACTAATCCATCTCTTCTGTGTAGGTTGAAGAAATCACTGTATGGGCTAAAACAAGCTCCCAGAACTTGGTATGCCAAGATTGATGGATTTTTCCTATCACTAAACCATTGTAGATGCAAGTCTGATGCAAATGCCTATTTGAAGCTGATTCATGGTTATTTAATAATTATTGTATTGTAATTGGATGATATTCTTATCATAAGAAGTTCCAAGAAATACATTTTCTCTTTGAAGAGTGCAATGAACCATTCCTTTTCTATGACTAATTTGGGATTGTTATGTCAATTTTTGGGGCTTGAAATTTCTCAATCAGATATTGAAATCAAAGTACATAAGTCCAAGTATGATTCAGATCTATTGAAGAAGTTAAAAATAAAATATTGCAAGCCAAGAAATATTCATTTTGTTTTAGTGTTTAAGCTTAAAGAGGCACAATCAAGTCCATTGGTAAACAACACATTGTATAGGAAACTGGTTGTTGTATCCTTTAATTAACTCATACTAGACCTAATATATATTATCCAATGATTTTGGATTTGAGACACATGGATTAGCCTCATGAAATCCATTGGAGGGAAGAAAAGAGAATTCTGAACTTTGTACAAGGAACAAAAACTCATTGGATTCACTATGTTGCACAATCTAGCCGTAGAGTTAGTTGGTTTTACTGAATCTGATTGGGCAGGTGACAAATCTGATAGAAAATAAACTTATGGATATTTGTTTATGCTTGCATATGGAACAATTAGATGGTAAAGTAAGAAGCAAAGTGTAATTTCACTTTCATCTACAGAGGAAGAATACAGAGGATGTGTGAATGCAACTGCTCAATGTTTGTGATTGTAGGGAATACTTGGAGAGTTTGGGATCGATTCTGAGACTTATATAGTCATCTATTGTTCTCACCAAAGTACCATTCATATCTCAACTTATCCAGTACTAAGGCAGTGAACCAAACACATAGATATCCACATGCACTACATCATAAGACTTGTGCATAATGTGGTCACTACTCTTCCCTATTGCAAATCATCTGAGCAAATTGTAGACATATACACCAAAGCGTTTTCTAAGAAGAATTTCACCAATATCAAATCACTACTAGAAATAGATGATCATGTGGTGAAGACTGATTTCAGAAAATATTTCTTACCCTTTTTTTTTAATGTCCGTGGTTAAGGGAGGATGTTCCCTTTGTGGTTTTGCCTCTTTCCTTGTTTTGTATAGACAAGAAGTATGTAAAGGTTGATTATGATTTGTTTCTAGGACTTACATATCGGATAATTTAATTATATTGTACATAAAATAAGGATTAAGATGGGTGTTGATTGTGGATCCTGATATTCCATATTTAGAGATGTCATTCAATCATGTTTGTACCCCAGGTGTACTGTACACTCATTCACTAACCTTAAGGTTCGAGGGCAGCTCCCTTGAGAAATGGGGGTTGGGGGCCGAAGCCTTTGAGAAACATTTTTTGGGATGTTTGTTGGCCAACATTTTTGTGGACCCATGGTATAGGGTTAACCATAGTATTTTACCATGGTATTTCCCTAATAAATGAAAAGAATTGTAATATGGTTGGGTAGGGTATTGTATTGTATTGTAGCATTGTAAACAATATTTGTGATTGAGTGAGAGAGACTGTGAGAGCATTAAGAGGAAGTGTAGTGGTATTTCTGCAGGTTGTATCCCTTCATGTTTCTGTACAGTAATAAAAGGATTGGCAATTTCTATCCGGACATAGACCATCATTTGAGTGAACCACGTTATATCTGTGTCTCTCCATAATGTAATTTAATGTGTTTTTCATCTTGTTTAATGATTTAAATGTATATATGCTACTGCTATGCAGTATTTTTTTCTAACAAGGAGGTGTTGTATTAATCAAAACCCTTCCCAATACATTTTTTTTAATAATTTCTTACGTCCTACACTAGCTAGTTTGCACCCAATTCCATTATTGAGGTCAAACTTGTCAAAAATGCCTCTTAGAGTTATTTTCATAGATTATGGATATGATTATTCTCGCTAACATACTTCATAGTGTAGTAAGTGCTCATTCCTTCCTTATCGAGAGTTTCCATCTTTTCTACAGTTTTAAGGCAATAGCTAAAGCTAGTTTTAAGGTAGACTACATTGTTTTTTGCAAAAACTAACCTCCCTTCGTTTCCTCAACTAAAATAATGATAAATTCAAATTTCCATTACTTTCTATCTATACCTGCTCATTCAGAAAATTCGTGAGTATCTTGATTGTTTCGGAAAGTTCTGTATGCACCTATGGGGAATTTTGACTAGTTTAGTAAGCATGCTTTTGTACTGATTCGAATATCATCTTTGAGATTTCAAATACTTGGAGTATCTAAATGGAGAGAATCCTACATCTATTTAATGACTGATCATGTAAATTAATATCAACAACAGTTTGTGTAATTCAACTGATTTAGTGTCCATTTAAGCGTTTCTTGTATAGTTTTCAAGCAATTTTGTGAGTTCAATTGATCTGAGCTTGGGCTTAAATTACAAAAGCCTCAGTTTCTTCTGGACCTTTGAGGAAACCAATGTAACTTTATAAATAATCATCTCCATGATGTAATTTTCTTATGATTCATCACTCTAGTGTTAATTAAAGGGATATTTGCAAGAATAGTAGTCTAAGCACTACAAAATGTCTACCCATCATGTAGACATTTATGACAAACTTGGAAGGAGGAACCTTAATTTTTTTTTAGTCATTCTTTATATCTTTTCAATATCACCTTTACTGAAATTATTTTGTTATTTGAATTCTTGTATGCTTTATGCCTCTAGCACATTCTAACAATCCACATACTGACTCATCAAATTTGATAAAAAAATAACTTTTTATTACTATAGTTTTGCACCATCAATATTCATACAGTAAATTATATCAACACATATACAACATTTCAACATGGCCTACCAATCCACACAATGAAACAGAATACATTTATAGTATGTAAGTTTTTGCATGTTTCTTCATTTTATCCACCATCAATAATAATATCCATAGGAAGATGTTCCATCCTTAAAATTATGAAAAAGGTTTGCATCTCTAACAACAGTTTCTTACTTAACAATCTTGGAGATGACTTTGGTAGCATTGTGGTAGTCACCACAAACACCAAGGTTCTTTGTGATGTGGATAGTTGTCCCAAGCTATGTGTTTCTAAGAACAAAATCAATTTTCAACTGATCTCTATAAATAAAAAGGATGTGTTCCTTCATTTCCTCCTGAATATTATGAAGCTCAAAATTTGTGTCAGGTATATACCCCAAATCCTCCATTTTCCCATTTAAAGTTCGTAATGTTGTATAACTTTGCTCAGATTGAGAGTGCAATGTGTCCCCTATATACCCTATTGTTTAGTTAAGTCACACTACATCCTAGTGTATTTTTCAAACCCCTTTCTTTCATCAATAACCTTACATTTTCCATGTTATCCCACCTACCATCCATTGCATACATGTTTGACAATGGTACATACTATCCAACATCTTTGGAATTCTAGTTAAAAGTATGCTCAACAACATGTTCTACAAGCTCTATATTATAGTGAGTTCTATAGGCACTAAGAAAATCTCCCGAGACAGTGACATCAATATCTGCTAGCATCCTTTTGATGAATTCTAGTGCCTCCTCCTCTAATTGATTGCAACCTCGTCACCCTGATTGGTTTATTTTCGAAATTTTGTTTCCATGTAATGTCACTTGATTACTTTAATATTTTGTTGAACCAAATTATATATAAAAAGGGAAAATAGTCATTTCAATGGTCTAAGATCTGCTATAAATGCTAAATTATCTTTATCAGCTACTTTTCTTCCATTCACATGTAATTTTTTTGACACAAAAAGCAATAAGACAACTATAAAAAACGTAATGAAAACACAAAATTTCTTGTCTGTGGGTTTTTAGCTATGAATTCCATATTAATTTCTTTGAGATGAAACAATACAATGCATGTGACAAGCTTAATACTAATACATATATATACATACATATNAATACCCCAAGGATCGCACCCGGCCTGGATCGCACCAACCCTTAACATGGTTGGATTTTTTGGTATCCGACGGGATTAGAACCGATGACCTTTAAGTTTAGGGGGCGTCTTAACCATACCCCACCATCAACTGCTCTAAGTCTTGGGGATACATATATAAATAATCTTATAGTCCATTATAGAAGGAATTTTGTTTTAGTCAATTGCAGAATAAGAGAATTCTTTTTCTATGTCACATGGTGTTTTTTACATTTCTATGTGTTTTTGTTGTTGGCATACTAAATTGCATACTCAACAAAGAACAAATGCCATTTCCTCTCTATGTGTTTTCACCATTATTTATATATCTAAAAGGTTCTTTGTATATTTAATTATTCCAAATTATTAGGCTAGATGTCCTATATAGTCCATAAGTTCCTTACTGATAGATATGTGTTGATGTAATTGTAACTTCAGAATGTATTCACTTGTATTTCTTATGTATTGTAACCCGATGTTTATTACGGGATGTATTTGTAATGTACTTGACTCATGTCATGCACCGAGGTTCCTATCAGGAGTTTCTATAATGTAAACAAGTCATGTCAAGTCAAGGTGTGTAACCCTCTTATTGTTTAAGGATTAAAGTCCCTGCAGTTCTGGGGCACTAGATTCATCAGACTCGCCTACTGAAGTCATCCCTAGTTGGGTTTAGTCAAGTTGGGAATTGTTGCCTCCTTTTCACACACTTGGATCACGTGGAAGAAATCTTCAAGCCACTTGGTGTGTCCTTGGGAGCAAGTCTCGAGTCAAGGCTGTCACCTTGTTCTTGACTCCTCCGTTTAGGCTCAATTCCTAATGGAGCCAAGGGGGGTAGACCCTATTAAGTTACTAAGGATGATCTCTTAGTGTGGTGATGTTAAACTAAATAAGTTACTTAGGAGTTTGAATATTTAACTATAAACAATTGAAGATGACAAGATACGACAATAACACACGAAAGCACAAAGCTGATAAACAATATATATATATATGAAGCAAAAATGACCAGTGCCTTAATAATGGAGTCAAATAAAAGAGATCAATGTGCTTGCATGTACTTGGAGTCAATGTTTTGTGATTGCATCTTGGTATGTTTTAAGTTAAAATTGAAGTATGAATTGATTAAATTAGGCTAAAAGGGGGACTCCAGATATACCCAAGAGTACTTGGAGTATGTCCAAAACAAAACCTATACGGCTACCCGCAAGGAATATGTGGGCTGAAATGGATTCTCTGGGGATATGTTCGTAACGCACCCGTTAGGGTGTGACAGAGATCGGTGCCCTGAGGTCACTTTTCAGTAGGTTCCCGCTTCCTTTGGGTATTTTTCCACCGTAAAGGTTTGATCGAGGTGTTGGATTTTCACCTGATGGTTTGTTAATTGGGGAGGGTAGGTCCTAATTATGCTAGTCACCCAAGTGATTTTGATACAGCTTGACTAATCAGATGAACCGCAGCCAAGTACAGAGCATACACACTGGAGTCTTGTAAATTTTAATAAGTTTTTAAGAGATGTGTTCTTGTTTAAAAGAAAAGCCTCCAAGAACCTCTTTCGATCCAAGTGGATATCAATTGGGGAATAGAGGAGGGGTTAATTTTAAATCTTCTGATAAACAAATGAAATAAAAAATAAAACAACTACACAAATCTGGTTTTCTGATTAATCCTACCACGAATCTCTTTCCCGTTTCGGGTCACTCGGGAAATCGTGGGGTAAGTATTATGATTACTTTTGAAAGTAACATATGGAGTATGGAATTAAAAACAATATCAAGTATACTACCTTGCAAATCATATCAATTCTAATGAAACATAAATAAGCAGAAAATGACGAAAATGGCACAGACGCGAATCCCCCCAGGGGGGATGGGGAATGGGCTCGAAAGAGCCTATTCAAAGAATTCTTTTATTACAGTGGTTACAATATCAAAGCACTGATAAATTAGTTCTTTCTTGGTCCTTATACAGGCTGAAACCAAGATCTTACAGTTATACAAAAATTTTACAAGTTTTGTGACAAAAGAGAGACCCCTGGGGGGATTTGAGCGCTCCAAAAGCCACTTTGGACAGCAGCTTCCTTTCTTCTCTGTCAGACCTGCTAAAGGAAAGTGAGCATTTTATAATAACAAATTCCCAAAAGCACTTTAAGAGTACCTTTGGGTCAGCCTACTTTATCTCAAAAAATAATGAAATTAAACTAGCTAAACCGACGAAAAAAGGAACCAAGGAAAGCAAGATTTCCTTGGGATCTTGGCTTGCTATTTGTGCAGCCAATTAAAATGCACTGATATTGCAAAATATTAAAATTTATAACAGCGAAAGGAAATCTAATGCATGTGATCTACAAGTTTTCCTTCAAATTCATGCAAAAAGGACAATTTCCCTACAACCAGATCTGGGATGCTTATGATATTTTTTTAAGTACAAGATCTAGGATGTGAGCTATGAAATATTAGATCTATGTATAATTTACTTTGATGAAACAGATCCAAATAAAATTACAGCTATAAACTGAAAAGGTAACCGGGTAAAGTGTTGATTTTGAGGGAGGAAGAAGAGGAGAAAAGTGTTGGTTTCCTTGAAGATCTGCAGTAGAGCTTTCAAGTGGAATGCCGAGGGACTATGCCTTTGAAATTTTTTGAAGAGAATGAAGAAGAAAACTATATCAGCATCCTCTCCAAAGTATGAACCTGCAACTCAGCTGAAATCAAAGAACTTGCCAAGAAACTTGTGAGATCCGATTAGCACATACAAAGAGATTCAAGATAACATGCATATAAGCTTATAGGACATGCTAAATCTAGATCTCTAAACATGCATAAAAGGAGAGTGACAGTCAATAAACTTATTGAACAACACCTTTCCTATCAAGATTGTAATAATCTAATTACCAATCTTAACCATAGATCTACAAGAAATTAGCAAAAAATGACCACAGATACAGATTACCTCAGTAAAACAATGGCAATAATCATCCACACATGTAATGGCACCACACCGTATTGCCTCCAAACCTTTTCTTTATTTCAAATGTAGAATTACAACAATAAAATAGCAGCAGCACCTCAATCCCAGACTAGCTTGGAAGAGGAGGTTGTGCCTGGATATATACAGTTTGCAGGCCATCTAGCCAGGGGGGTGCAATTCCTCATGGAATCAAGTGAAATCAACTGATGGATAGTTCATCAATGCAGAACTGAGGTTGAACTGAGCATACTTGTCAACCAGGGGCCTGATCTGGCTGACACATCAACCCATACACTGACACATCAGCCCAAAGAGCATCCAGGAGAGCCAAAACGTGTTGAGGAGAGAGGGAGGGCACAATTCCCCATGAATACCACTGTAGATCAACTCTGGATCTGATTTGATCCCCTCCTTCAGTCAAGGATTTGTCAGATCCAATCAATCTGCTCCAGATCTGATTGATTTCAGTCAAATCGGTTGAGAATCCATTGATTTATTGATTTTGGATTTGCTCCATTATTCATCAATTTATTAATTAAAATAATCAATAATTGATTTTTGGGGCTTTCTGACCTGAGTGATGGAAGATCACTCAAAACTTAGGAAATAGTGGGTCCATGGTTTTACATGGTGCTCTTAGCTTTAAAATGAGCACCTACATGACTGAAATAGATTATTTGGCCCACTTTTATTACAGACTCAATTTTTCCAATTAAACTATTAAAAAATAGCCTAAGTTTTGGAAAAATTAAAATTTAATAAAAAACACTAAAAAAACTAAAAAATTGAAAAATTGAAAAACACCTAGGGGGACTTAGACATGTTCATATGACTCAAAAAAGATGTCTAGTATGTTTATACATTGACACATAGACTCTAATAACCTCAATAGGCCTAAATTCCAAGCCGACCACCCCAACTTTGGAGGTATGGAGTGAAAAACTCAAAAATTATCAGTCGTTTGTTCAACAACCAATAATAACCAAGGGAAAAAACACCCTGGGATGATCGGATTAACAAATGAAGTATAAGAGACTGAGTCTTTTATAGACACTATCATGCTAGAACATTTGTTACAATTCCCCCATGGGGTATGAACATGTGGTATGATACAACAAAGCTTCTCGGAAGCAAGACTGAAGGTTCTCTGAAGTCCGAACAAGTTATCCCTGTCCGGTTCACCAGGCTCACTTGATAGAAAACCACTAAGTACAACTTAGGTGGTAACATTCTAGCTCCAACTGTGGGATGTGTGGTCGATCTGGTATTTTGAGGCAAGGAGAGGATATGAGAACATCAGAATCTCTGGTTTCGTAGACCCTGTAAAAACATCTCAACTTGACAAGAAAAACCTCAGTAGCACAAGTTTTATAAAAAAGAAAATGAACCATTAAGCTGATTTATTTTAAACAGAATAAATGTAACTAACTAAAAGAAGAAATTTTTTATTATAGCTAAGTAGAAATGTAAAAAGTAAATTCTCTCTTTCAAGGATATTATTTTCCTACTCTAAGCATGATATAAAAAGGGTTAAGTGTAATCAAAAATCCAATGTAACCACCTAAGAATTTTATTAACATAAAAAAAATTTCCTTGTCGTTGGTTACCAGCCAAAGTAAGGATACTTTATTCAAAAAATGCAAACCTGCGTGATGATCCAGAAGGGGCGGGATGGATGGGAAATCATAGGCATGAATAATGTTGTCAAACTTCCTCCCCAACTGGTAAGTGCTTGCGTAGGCTGCTTCTATCCATGATTGGACAAGGTTGATGTACAAATTGGAATGATGAGGCAGATTGACCACACCATCATACTGATCATCAAGGCTTACCGGATGATAATTCACTGTATAAGCCCCAAGCGGCTCCAAGTCATGAGGAAACTCTATATGTGAAAATGGTAGTTGAGACTGATATTCTAATAACTGCATACATCTATCTTTTCACAACACTGCTTCTCCATGTCTTCATTACTTATACCTGTGTGCGGCTCTGCATGATATGACTTTGAATGATCATATCGATAAAATGCATGCTCCTTTTTCATATCAAAGTTCCCCAAGGCCACATGGTCCATGCTCTCTCTTTTAGATATGCCATAGATAGAAAAATCGACAAAACCATCAAAAGTTTCTGGTTCACTATTTTCCACTTTATTCATGTCACAGACTGGATTTTCCATGAATGTCTAGGACTCCTCATCAACATCTTTGTTGGGGATAAGGGAGTCTTTGTCACTTGTATCATGCTCCAAGCTATACTTGTCCTCATTTTCATACTCATCTTCTTTAGAGAAAAGGTCACAAGGTAGTAAACCTTCAGGACTATCATCATTATATGGGGAACACATAGGACTTCCATCATGTATATTACAGTTTTCATCATAAGTTTCACTATAAGATTCTGCAATGGTTTCATCCTCAGGATTGTACTGTTTAGACGATGATTGCTTTTCGAAACCATAATCCGTGGCATGCTGCCAATGCTGGTTTGATAGAGGATAGGTTCGGCCTACCATGTACACATGATCAGACTCTCCTGATGTTGTTTCCTGATTACTGACCTCTACCATCCCATGTTCTATAATCTGGTTTGCTATGTAGCAAGTAGTTTCTGGGTGGAATTGCTCACAAGGTCTACACCATGGAATTACTTCTTCTACCAGGTTAGTTGAGTCTAACTGGTTTGGAATCCTAGGCTCTTGCTGAGGATACTTCTTTTGATACACTTGACTTTGTTTTGGCTGAAAATTCTTAGGTCCATAATTTCTCTCCAGTGTGACTATTCTATTTTGGATTTTATTCATTTGCATAGATTGTTCTACCCTGAATTGGTTCTGAGTAGTCATCACCTCTTCCAACATGCTAGCTATCTTTTCCATGGGGTCTTTAGAGTTTTCCCTTTCCTCTAACTCAGTGGCCTTTCCCTTTTCTTTGTTGTACGAAGTCTTTCCCTTAGTGTAACCTAGAATGTTGGACTTGCCCGAAGATTGCATATTCCTTTCTATTTTCTCGGCCAGATCTTGAGCAGTTTTTAGATCAACCGACTCTTTATCCCTTAATTGGTATCTCAAATCACCAGTGAAAGCTTCGATGTAGGATATCAAGATGGAGGCATCGCTTGGCTTGATGTCTCTAGGGAGATCCGCAACCACACGCTCAAACTTAGTATTAAATTCATCTATGGTTTCATTCTCCATCTTCTTTATATTGTGCAAGGCAGCAAGCAAATGGCTTGGCTCTTTCTTTTCCCCCACTTCTTCTTAAATCCTGATAGGAACTCATTAAGGGTTTTATATGAATCATCATCTAGGTTGTAGTACCATTCTTCAACATCATCTTCCAAGGATAAAGCAAAGAGCGTCATTTTGACATCATCATGGTCATGGGCAGCATCATTGCAATAACTGACTAGGTACTTTTCAAACTTTTGAAGGTGAGACTTGGCAGAGATGGCATTATTGCCCTCGAACTTGGGGAGCTTCTTGATCGCATCATTCGGAATATTATGAGGAGCACCTGCTATCTAAGAAAAGTCAAGGGGTTTGTAAAATTCCATCATTTCTTGATATTAGTGAACATGACTCTCTACAAATATGTGATGGATATCTGAGATGGATTGGTCTTCTAAATCCTCAAGGTTTCTACGAGAATTCTGCCTATTCAATCTTTCCCTAATAAACCTTTCGGGATCAGGGAGAGGATTGAATAATTGTCGACGGTTTCTTCGGGTAGAAATTCTTGAAGGGATGTTAGACAGTGGAGTCGCCAGATGGATTGAGTTTTAATTTTTATGTTTTTTAAAGACTAGATCAATCAAAAGTTTTTTTTTAATCTTTTTAGTTGTTTAGAAAAAAGTTAAGCTAAGTCGTACTCGGGAATAAAAATATTTATCCCTGGCAATGGCGCTAAAAATTGTTGCCACCTTTTCACACACCTGGATCATGTGGCAGAAATATTCAAGCCACTCGGTGTGTCCTTGGGGGCAAGTCTCGAGTCAAGGCTGTCACCTTGTTCTTGAATCCTCCGTTTAGGCTCAACTCGTAACGGAGCCAAGGGGGGTAGACCCTATTAAGTTACTAAGGATGATTTCTTAGTGTGGTGATGTTAAACTGAATCAGTTACTTAGGAGTTCGAATATTTAACTATAAACAATTGAAGATGACAAGATACAACAATAACACATGAAAGCACAAAGCTGATAAACAATATATATATGAAGCAAAAATTACCAGTGCCTTAATAATGGAGTCAAATCAAAGAGATCAATGTGCTTGCATGTTCTTGGAGTGAATGTTTTGCGATTGCATCTTGGTATGTTTTAAGTTAAAATTGAAGTATGAATTGATTAAATTAGGCTAAAAGGGGGACTCCAAATATACCCGAGAGTACTTGGAGTATGTCCAAAACAAAACCTATATGGCTACCCGCAAGGAATATGTGGGATGAAATGGAGTCTCTGGGGCTATGTTCATAACGTACCCATTAGGGTGTGACAGATATCGACACCCCGAGATCACTTTTCAGTAGGTTCCCGCTTCCTTTGGGTAATTTGCCACCATAAAGGTTTAATCGAGGTGTTGGATTTTCACCTGATGGTTTGTTAATTGGGGAGGGTGAGTCCTAATTATGCTAGTCACCCAAGTGCTTTTGATATAGCTTGACTGATCAGACGAACCGCAGCCAAGTGCAGAGCATACACACTGGAGTCTTCTAAATTTTAATAAGTTTTTAAGAGATGTGTTCTCATTTAAAAGAAAATCCTCCAAGAACCTCTTTCGATCCAAGTGGATCTCAATCGGGGAATAAAGGAGGGGTTAATTTTAAAGCTTCTAATAAACAAATGATAGAAAAAATAAAACAACTACGCAAATCTGGTTTTCTGATTAATCCTACAACGAATCTCTTTCCCCTTTCGGGTCACTCGGGAAATCGTGGGGTAAGTATTATGATTACTTTTGAAAGTAAGATATGGAGTATGGAATTAAAAACAAGATCAAGTATACTACCCTATAAATCAAATCAATTCTAATGATAAAGAAATAAGCAGAAAATGACGAAAATGGCACCGACGCGAATCCCCCCAAGGGGGATGGGGAATGGACTCGAAAGAGCCCATTCAAAGAATGATTTTATTACAGTAGTTACAATATCAAAGCACTAATAAATCAATGCTTTCTTGGTCCTTATATAGGCTGAAACCAAGATCTTACAGTTATACAAAAAATTTACAAGTTTTGTGACAATAGAGAGACCCTTGGGGGGATTTGAGCGCTCCAAAAGCCACTTT
The DNA here is from genome assembly GCA_001517045.1 of Pseudotsuga menziesii. NCBI lineage: Eukaryota > Viridiplantae > Streptophyta > Pinopsida > Pinales > Pinaceae > Pseudotsuga > Pseudotsuga menziesii. The sequence continues at coordinate 89,711 of LPNX010627876.1, forward strand.
GGACAGCAGCTTCCTTTATTCTCTATCATACCTACTAAAGGACAATGAGCATGTTAGAATAACAAATTCCCAAAAGCACTTTAAGAGTACCTTTGGGTCAGCCTACTTTATCTAAAAAAATAATGAAATTAAACTAGCTAAACCGACGAAAAAGGAACCAAGGAAAGAAAGATTTCCTTGGGATCTTGGCTTGCTGTTTGTCTAGCCAATTAAAATGCACTGATATTGCAGAATATTAAAATTTATAACAGCAAAAGGAAATCTAATGCATGTGATCTACAAGTTTTCCTTCAAATTCATGCAAAAAGGACAATTTCCTTACAACCAGATCTGGGATGCTTATGATATTTTTTTAAGTGCAAGATCTAGGATGTGAGCTATGAAATATTAGATCTATGCATACTTTACTTTGATTAAACAGTTCCAAATAAAATCACAGCTATAAACTGAAAAGGTAACCGGGTAAAGTGTTGATTTTGAGGGAGGAAGAAGAGGAGAAAAGTGCTAGTTTCCTTGAAGATCCACAGTAGAGATTTCGAGTGGAATTCTGAGGGACTATGCCTTTTAAATGTTTTGAAGAGAATGAATAAGCAAAATAGATCAGCATACTCTCCAAAGTATGAACCTGCAACTCAGCTGAAATCAAAAACTTGCCAAAAAACTTGTGAGATCCGATTAGTACATACAAAGAGATTCAAGATAACATGCATATAAGCTTATAGGACATGCTAAATCTAGATCTCTAAACATGCATCAAAGGAGAGTGACAGTCAATAAACTTATTGAACAATACCTTTCCTATCAAGATTGTAATAAGCTAATTACCAATCTTAACCACAGATCTACAAAAAATTACCAAAAAATGACCACAGATACAGGTTACATCACTAAAACAATGGCAATAATCATCCACACATGTAATGGGACCACACTGTATTGCCTCCAAATCTTTTCTTTATTTTAAATGCAGAATTACAACAATACAATAGCAGCAGCACCTCAATCCCAGCTCTAACTAGCTTGGAAGAGGAGGCTGTGCCTGGATATATACAATTTACAGGCCGTCTATCCCAGGGGGGCGCAATTCCTCATGGAATCAAGTGAAATCAACTGATGGATAGTTCATCAATGAAGAACTGAGGCTGAACTGAGCCTACTTATCAACCGAGGGCCTGATTTGGCTGACACATCAACCCATACACTGACACATCGGCCCAAAGAGCATCCAGGAGAGCCAAAACGTGTTGAGGAGAGAGGGAGGGTGCAATTCCCCATGAAAACCACTGTAGATCAAGTTTGGATCTAATTTGATCCCCTCCTTCAGTCAAGGATTTGTCAGATCCAGTCATTCTGCTCCAGATCTAATTGATTTCAGTCAAATCGGTTGAGAATCGATTGATTTATTGATTTTGGATTTGCTCCATTATTCATCAATTTATTAATTAAAATAATCAATAATTGATTTTTGGGGCTTTCTAACCTGAGTGATGGAAGATCACTCAAAACTTAGGAAATAGTGGGTCCATGGTTTTACATGGTGCTCTTAGCTTTAAAATGACACCTACATGACTAAAACTGATTATTTGGCCCACTGTTATTACAGACTCAATTTTTCCAATTAAACTATTAAAAAATAGCCTAAGTTTTGGAAAAATTAAAATTTAATAAAAAAACACTGAAAAAACTAAAAAATTGAAAAATTGAAAAACACCTAGGGGGGCTTAAACATGTTCATATGACTCAAAAAATATGTCTATCATGTTTATACATTGACACATAGACTCTAATAACCTCAATAGGCCTAAATTCCAAGCTCACCACCCCAACTTTGGAGGTATGTAGTGAAAAACTCAGAAATTATCAGTCGTTTGTTCAACAACCAATAATAACCAAGGGAAAAAAAACCTGGTCTGATCGTATTGACAAATGAAGTCTAAGAGACCGAGTCTTTTACAGACACTATCATGCTAGAACATTTATTAAAATTCCCCCATGGGGTATGAACATGTGATATGATACAACAAAGCTTCTCGGAAGCAATACTGAAGGTTCTCTAAAGTCCGAACAAGTTATCCCTGTCCGATTCACCAGGCTCACTTGATAGAGAACCACTAAGTACAACTTAGGTGGTAATAGGAATTAGTATAAATAGAGAGATAGCCTCTCTATTTATCACACACTCACTCACACTCAGTTGTAGTGGATAGTTGAGGAAGAGAATGTAGAAATAATAGATCAATGTTATGTGCGATGATGGTAAGGAGAAGCATAGGAAATAGATCTTGCTACTAAGAATTCTCACAAGCATACACAGGAAAAATAGAGAGAAGAAAAGAGACAGAATCACATGAATGAAGAGATGAATATTGGTGTGTATCCTTCCATTGAATAATTATGAATAATATTGTACATAAATATTACATCCCTCAAAAGAAAATCGAATTGTATGGAAACAACTCATAAAGCTCAAAAAGGCTGACTTACCAAAATATAGCAAAACCCCTATAGGTGGATAAATAACTTACCAAATCTATCAAGGACCTCACGAGTTAGAAAAAGCATGGGTGAGTTGTCAAGGAGATGGAAAAAAGATGCTAATCCTAGAAAATGAAGAAAAACTAATGGAGGATGGGTTGGAAATAAAAGCTCCCAGTTTCCTAGTTGACTAGCTTTTATCTTATCCATAGAAAAGCAAGAAAAACAGAAAAAAGTAGTATAAAGAAGAATCTGCTGTAAAGTCCCGTATACTAATACTAGATGGTCAAAAGGTGGTCAAGATCAACCCAGAATTGGAAATAAATCATTCCTAGGATATAGATGGCATGTATTGACTTTAAGGTGCAAGTAGATGCCAACTAATTAAGCTAGTGGGTGAATACTTGATCAAATAATGATTAATTATTTTATCCTAAGTTGTGAGTGGGTTTAATATATTCCAACACCCCCCTATATGTCTGACTTTATGATGGTATGAAAAAAAATATGGATGCATATGGATGCATATAGGGCCCAGCAACAAGGCTATGGTCACCCTTTAACAATTATTATGTCCAGAAAAGTGAGGAAAGAGGAAAAACCACATGGGGAAAATACTCCCTCAAGATAGGACAAGGAACAGAATTTGAAATGTATCTTCAACATATCTTCATCTTCACTTTAATGAGCTGACTGAACTGCTTCTGGATGAAGGACTTGTTGAAGAAATCATGAACTCCATGATCATGCACTGGAGTGTAGAACCTGCAAGAAGGAAGATGAGAGACTCCTTGTATCTCATCAACTGATGAAGTAGGAGCATTATATAAATGCTTATTTCTGCTATCAAAATCTGATCTACAAACATAATATGAAATGGAAAAGAGATCTATGCATACTCCTTTCCAAAGAGTACAAAAATGAAGACAATTTATTTCACACCCAATTCCCTGAATAGTTGCAAAATTGTGATGTGGATCACATGCCAATATTCAAATCTGATGTAGCACCTGTATAGATCTGATATGAGGCTGATAAAACTCTGATATATCATAAATATTATCATATGGAACAGCAAGGACAAAGGATTCAATGGCTCTATGAGGATATGGGGATAGACTAGGAAAATTATGAGCAACTGGGGAAAACTGATACGTGTAAAAATATGAATGATCGATGGACATAAGATCTGAACCATAAGTGTTTAGAATAGATCCAAACATGTTTAATATCAATCCATATATGACTAAGGTCATGTATAACCAGCCACTGAAAGTTAGTAAAGACTTCAAATCATGTAAGATAAATATCACTGCAGAAGAGACCAATGAGGAATCAACTAGTGAGCTTGGGATTTGTATAGTATTTGGATTATTCAGAGGTATGGTAAATGGTATGGATGTTGGTATTATATGTGTATTGATCTTCAAATATTCTTCTAAATCAGAATTCAAAGGATCACATATAATCATATCAATAGACTCATGGGAGTACACTGGTAATGAATCCTCCGTATGAAAGGAGGAAAGAATGAGATGTTCACAATCTTCAAGAAGGCTCTGAGTATTGATCCCAAGAATAGAGGAGGATATGCTAAAGCACATGAGATCAAGTAAGGTAAGTGTTATGACACAAAGAATGCTTGATGTGGCTAAGAAAACATCTTGTAAGTCATTGGGTTCCGCACCATCAATGAGAGAGGTATGCAAGAGGTGTAAATAATCTGGCACATAGATCTAAGAATCCGAGATAGGAGATTGAGAGAACAATGAATGGGTTATAGGATCATAATAAATATCAGCAGAAGCTCCATATGTTACTTCTTTTTCATCAATAGTATCACAAGAAGAAAAATTACCTTCAAGAGACACAGAAAAAGATGGCTCTTCAATATTTGCTTCTTCATTGAAGGAGGAAGCATTTGAATCAATGAGGGTAGCAGCAACATGAACTATATGAGAAAATTCTTCATCATGATCAACTTCATCAAATAATGTAGAGGCCAAGAAATATTGAGAGAGAGAACAAGAGGAGATGCTAGGTTCGCTCCATGCTTCATCTTCAATTTCCTGCAAACCAAAAGCTTTGTCCAAAATTTTCCAAAGCTCAAATGGAAATTCAGCAGAATCCATGATATGATATATATTTGGAGACATTCTCAAACATATAATTCCATAAGCTCTATCACAATTATTTAGTTAATCAATATTCTCTTCATAAGACTCAGGTTCACTCAATGCACTAATGGAGACATCAAAGAGACATTGCCTCTTCAAGTATGCACTCATATTTGGCTTCCAATAAGCATAGTTGAAAGGATATAGTAGAGGAAATTTTGAATCCATATTGAATTTGTTGATATGCTCTAAGAGATACTCTCTGCAATTTGCAAAACAAACTAGGAGAAAATCTTGTAAGCTAGACAAGCTCTTCTTTAGATAGGGATAGGAGACTAGAAGCGCTCCTCAACTATGTAGAACTTGATCAACCTTGTAGCTCTAATAACATGTAGAAATAATAGATCAATGATATGCTCAATGATGCTAAGGAGAAGCATAGGAAATAGATCTTGTTACTAAGAATTCTCACAAGCATACACAGGAAAAATAGAGAGAAGAAAAGAGACCGAATCACATGAATGAAGAGATGAATATTGGTGTGTATCCTTCCATTGAATAATTATGAATAATATTGTACATAAATAGTACATCCCTCATAGGAAAATCGAATTGTATGGAAACAACTCATAAAGCTCAAAAAGGCTGACTTACCAAAATATAGAAAAACCCCCATAGGTGGATAAAGCACTTACCAAATCTATCAAGGACCTCACGAGTTGGAGAAAGTATGAGTGAGTTGTTAAGGAGATGGAAAAAACATTCTAATCCTAGAAAATGGAGAAAAACTAATGGAGGATGGGTTGGAAACAAAAGCTCCCAGTTTCCTAGTTGACTAGCTTTTATCTTATCCATAGAAAAGAAGGAAAAGAAGGAAAAGTAGAATAAAGCATAATCTAATGTAAATTCCTGTATACTAATTTGAGATGGTCAAAAGGTGGTAAAGATCAACCCAGAATTGGAAATAAATCATTCCTAGGATATAGATGGCATGTATTAACTTTAAGGTGCAAGTGGATGCCAACTAATTAAGCTAGTGGGTGAATAATTAATCAAATAATGATTAATTATTTTATCCTAAGTTGTGAGTGGGTTTAATATATTCCAACAGAGAAAGAAAATGGGGCAAGAAATAAAGAATTTACTGCTTTCGGGAGATCATCTTACTATTTTTGGGTTTCACTTTTGGTGTTGATTCTATCTCTAAGGAAGTTGCAAGGTTTTCTCCATTTATGGTTTCCTCAAGGAAAAACACTATGTTCATTGTATCTTGTGTTTGATTGTTGTGCTTGTTGCTATCTCAGTTAAAGATCCTAATGTTATGTTAGCTTAATGTTAAAATTTAACATGGTATCAGAGCTAACCTGAGAAGATGACACTGTCCAGCTGCGAGAACTAGGGCTTCCTACTTTGTGGATCTCTCTCCATAGATTTTCAGCAAAATCAGGGTGGAATAACTCTCCTCCCTAGGGTGCATCTTTCTGTTGAAACAAAATCCAATTCTGAGGTTTTTCAATTTTGGACCTGACACTACTGCAGAAAATTAGGGCTTTTCACAGAAGTGGAATTTTTTAGTGAGCCTAGGCCTGGATTGATCTCCTCCTCAAAATTGAAGTTAGAGATCAAAATCAAAGCATTTGGTTGGACAGAACTCTAGAAAATCAAAACCCTAATCTCCTCCTGAACCAACACTACAGGATTTAAGCTCCAAATCCAGATCTGACATCTTGACCTGGTAAGATCTAAATATTTTGTATTTCCATTTGAGGTTCTCAGTTAAGATGTCTCATCATACCAAGCTTGATGAAAAGCTTGAGGGAGCTGATAACCTCTGAGCCTAGAAGTATAGGGTCTCCTTGGTCCCGAAAGAAAATTAGTTGGACTCCTATATCAGTGAGGAGGTTCCAGTTCCAGAGGGAGATGAGGCTAAGTCCTTACATAAGAATAAGTTGGTTATAGCAAAGAGGATCATTGTTTATTATATCAAGGATCACCTCATACCACAGGTTTCCTCCCTCAAGACATCTAAAGCTATGTTTGGTGCCCTAACCAAACTGTTTGAAGGGAAGAACATGAATTGGAAGATGACTCTAAGGAACCAGTTGAAGAATGTAAAGATCCAGAATGAGGAGACCATCCAGTCATACCTCACTAGAGTCTACCAGATCAAAGAACAACTAGAAGCAATAGATGAAGAAGTGGAGAATGCAGAAATTGTGATGACAACCTTGAATGGCCTCCTTAGGTCATGGGATTCTTTCATCCAAGGAATCTATGCTAGGAAGAAGTTAGTCAAGTTTAGTAGAACGTGGGAAGAAGGATCACAAGAAGAAGCTTGAATAGCAGGTTGAGAAGAAAAGATGGGAAGTGAAGATCAAGCTGTCACAGTACACTCCAAGAAAGGAAGAAGGGAAAAGCATCATCACCAAGGTAAGAATTCTCATCAGAAAGGTTCATCTAAACTCAGATGTTATACATGCAATGAAATAGGAAAGTTTGCTAGAAATTGTCCCATGAATATAAATGGATCCAAGAAGAAGAGGAACTCCAAAATAAGACATCATGCTCACACTGCTAAGGATGATTATCCTCCTAGAAAGAGAGTAAAACAAGAAAGTGAAGACTCTTCAAGTGAAGATGAATATGTTTTGATCTCCGCTCTCATGGGAACTTTTACTCATAGAAGAAAAGATTGGATTATTGATAGTGGGGCTTCCAAACACATGATAGGTTTCAAGGAATCCTTTGAGAAACTATCCGAACATAATCCACCCCATAAGGTAAAACTTGGGGATGACTACCAATATCTCATAAAAGGTAGTGGTGAATCCTCCTACAAGCTAGACTCTGGAAAGTCTATGAAAATGAAGGATTTCTTGTTTGTACCAAGACTAAAGAATAATCTTCTATCCATATTAGCACTATATGCAAAAGGCATGAGGGTTGCATTTGTAGATGGCCAAGTCCTCATGTGGCCAAGAGGAAATACTATTGACAATGCAATAGTAATTGGAGAACAAGAAGGAGGATTATACAAATTGAAGGGCCATCCAGAACAAGATTTGTTCCATGACACAGTAGAGCCAAATGAACTTTGGCATAGAAGGATTGCACATGTGCATTATAGAGAACTACAACTTGCAAGCAAAACTGTTGAAAGTCTTCAAGAAATTCAAGAAAAACATGAAGGCGTCTACAAACGATGTGCGAAAGGAAAGAATACAAAGAAGACATTTCCAAGTAGCAAAAGCAAGGAAAAAGGAATCTTGGAAATCATCCACTCCGATGTATGCAGACCAATGTCATCAAGTTCACTAAGCGGGTATGTATAGTATGTTTCTTTCATTGACGACTTTTCTAGGAAGACATGGATTTACTTCATGAAAAACAAAATTGAATTTTTTAGCAACTTCAAGGAATTCAAAGCCTTGATCAAGAACCACACAGAAAAGAAGATGAAGACCTTTTGATCAGATAATGGTGGAAAATCCACATCAAATTAATTCAAACACTTATGCAAAGAATCAAGGATTAAGAGGGAGTTATCTACTGCATATAATCCACAACATAATTGGGCTGCAGAAAGGAAGAATAGAACTATCATGGAAGCTACAAGAGAAAAGCTACGTGATCAATATCTTCCCATGCATCTATGGGTGGAGGATGCCATAATAGTGGTGTATGTATAGAACCATACTCCATGCAGAGTACTCAAGAACAAGACTCTGTAATAAGTCTTCTCTAGAAAGAAACTAGAATCCATCCATCTCAGGATATTCGACTATCTAGTGTACATACACATTCCAAAAGAGAAGAGAACAAAGTTAGATCCTTTAGGAAAGAAGGGTATATTTGTGGGATACTTTGAAAGCTAGAAGGATTACAAAATATACTTCCCAGGATTCAAGAATATCGACATCAGTAGGGATGTAACATTTGATGAAGACACAGCTTACAAAAAATCCAGAAAGAGACCTGTTGAAGAACCTGAAGAAGCAAAAGCACCTAGAATTCATGATACAGCCATGAATGAAGAAAGTCAAGAAGAAGATCAAGAATTTGAAGAACTGCAAAGGCCTGTAGATCCACCTCAAGAGAATAAGGCTTGGGTATGAGAATCTATCCAAGGTGCGGAAAGATATGGGGCTCCAGAAGAGAATCACAGAGAAATAAAGAGAACCAGATCCTGTTCTGGATATGTAACTTTACTATGTGACTTTATCAATGAAGAAACTTCCATTTATGAAGAAGCGGCAGAATGGAGAGAATGGAAGGATTCTATGATCGAAGAGTATCAATCAATCATGAAGAATGATGTTTGGGATGTTGTCCCAAGACGAGAAGGGAAGTCAGTTGTAACTTCCAAATGGATGCACAAGATCAAGCATGCTGTAGATGGTAGCATAGAGAAATATAAGTTAAGATTCGTGGCTCATGGCTTCTCACAAAAAGAAGGAATAGATTATGAAGAAGCCTTTGCACTTATAGCCAGATACACTTCCATCAGATCAGTACTAGCTCTGGCTGTAGTGATTAAATGGAAGATACACCAAATGGATGTCAAGACTTCTTTCTTGAATGGTGTAGTGGAAGAGGAAGTGTAGGTTGACCAGCCACTTGGTTTTGAGACGCATGATAGGGAGTCTCATGTGTGCAGATTGAAGGAAGCTCTGTACGGTTTGAAATAGGCGCCCAGGACATGGTACGGTAGAATTGACAGCTTTCTATCTAGTTTGGGATTTACCGAGAGTAAAGCAGATTCCAACCTTTACTACAAGGTTTAATATGACAACCCATTGATGCTCCTACTGTATGTAAATGATCTATTTGTAACAGGTATGGATGGGTTGATTGCTAATACAAAGAGAAAGCTTGTTGTTGAGTTCAAAATGAAGGACTTGGGTATGATGCATTATTTTCTATGCATGGAGGTGTGGTAGAATGCGGATGGAATCTCCCTCAGATAAGGGAAGTATGTAGTAGAGATATTGAAGAGGTTTGGGATGATGGAATGCAAGGCCATGACCAAACCTATGGCATCAAACCTGAAGCCGTTGAGTGATGCTTCATCAGAAGCAGTTGATGCTACGATGTATCGTCAGATGATTGGGCCCTTGATGTACCTGATGAACACAAGACTAGATATTTGCTTTGTTGTGAACACCTTGAGCTAGTTCTTGACAGATCCAAGACATGTTCACTTGATTTCTACAAAGAAAATTCTAAGGTACTTGAGGGGTACAATTGATTATGGGATCAAGTATGAGGTGAATTGAAATATTAACCTGGAGGGTTATGTTGATTCAGATTTGGTAGGAAGTTCCATCGATAGGAAGAGCACTTCAGGGTGTTGCTTCAGTATGGGATTAGGTGTGATATATTGGTTTAGCAAGAAGCAATCCTCTATGGCACTAAGTATAGCTGAAGCAGAGTATGTCGTATCTTGTTTAGCTTATTGTGAGGAAATATGGCTGAGGAAGCTACTGTCTAATTTATTTGATCTCTAGATGGATGCTACTTGTATAAATTGTGACAACCAGAGGTGCGTGAAGTTGTCATAGAATCTAGTGTTCCATGACAAGTCGAAGCATATCAAGCTTAAGTCTCACTATATCAAGGATATGGTGCAGAGGGGAGCAGCGAAGCTCCAGTATGTTGTGACGAAGGAACATATAGCTGATGTGTTGAGAAATCCATTGGCTAGGGTAAAGTTTGAGTACTTCACGGAGAAGCTTGGTGTTCTCCAAATCTAGGTTTCCTCCAAGGGAAAATTATGAGACCTAGATCCATTCTGACATGGTGAGAGGATTCTTTCCTTCCATGTTCATATGTAAGGGATGATCCATTCTGTCATGGTTAGAGGATTGAATCCTTCCATGTCAGATATGAGTCCTGAGCCATTCTGATGTGAGTGTAGGATTGCTTCCTACATGAACAGAAATAAACGTTGAATGCCATTCTTGGAATGGAGGCACCTGGTCAGTTACAAGGTATCTTAGTGAGGGACTGGGGGCCATTCTGATATGACTATAGGATTGGTTCCTACATGATCATATGTGAGTGCAATCCCTTCTAACATGCATGCTAGATTGGTTCCTTTCATGTGCAGATGTAAGTGCATAGCCCTTTTGAACATGTATGTTGGATTGGTTCCTCACATTTGTCGAATGTAAGTGCGAAGCCCTTCAAACATGTATCTTGGATTGGTTTCTCGCATGTGTCGAATGTAAGTGTAGAGCCTTTTTGAACATGTATATTGGATTGCTTCCTTGCATGTGTTGAATGTAAGTGCAGAGCTTTTCTGACATGAATGCTGGATTGGTTCCTCTCATGTTTATATGTGAGTGCTGGGCCTTTCTGATAGGGTTGTGGGATTGGTTCCCACATGGTCATATGTGAGTGCTGGGAATTCCTTTCTGATATGATTATAGGATTGGTTCCTACATGATCAGATATAAGTGCTTGGTAGGCCATTCTGACTTAGGGTCATATATAAGCATTGAAGAAGACCTACATGGAGGCTAGGCCTACAACAAGCATGAAAAAGGGCTGGCTCTATAAAAATTCTTGTGACGAGAACAATCATGAGATAGCACCCATGAATATTTAGTGATGATGATCTAGTAGGGATGATCTAGATCTAGAGATGATGCCCCAGAGACCATTCAGATTGAGGGATGATCCACATCCACTAATGATGATCTAGATCGAGTGATGATCTAAATCTAGATGAATATGACTTGCATATGAAGATGAATTGAAGATAGAGATGACTTGAAGGTGAAGATGATGAGAACTCGATGATGATCCAGATGATACAGAGAAGAGTACTTGCGTTGATAAATTGTGTTGAGAGAATACTTTCCTAGTTAAGAGGGAGTGTTGATGTAATTGTAACTTCAAAATGTATTCACTTGTATTTCTTATGTATTGTAACCCGATGTTTATTCTCGGATGTATTTGTAATGTACTTGAGTCATGACATGCCCCGAGGTTCCTATCCGGAGTTTCTATAATGTAAACAAGTCATGTCAAGTCAAGGTGTGTAACACTCCTATTGTCTAAGGGTTAAAGTCCCCACAGTTTCGGGCCACTAGGGTTATTGGACTAGCCTATTGAAGGCGTCCCTAGTTGGGTTTAGTCAAGTCAAGAATTAGTATAAATAGAGAGCTAGCATCTCTATTTATCACACACACACTTACACTCAGTTGTAGCGCATAGCTGAGGAAGAGAAAGACACTGGGGAAAGAAAGAAAGAAGTTACTGTTGTCGAGAGATCATCTTATTGTTTTTGGGTTTCACTTTTGGTGTTGATTCTATCTCTGATGAAGTTGCGGGGTTTTATCCATTTATGGGTTTCCTAAGGAAAAACACTGTGTTCATTGTCTCTTGTGTTTGATTGTTGTTCTTGTTGTTCTCTTAGTTAAAGATCCTAATGTTATGCTAGATTAATGTTAAAATTTAACAATATGCTCACCACCAATCACTAAGCTTGCATGTAACATCGATGATGAAAAAATAACCCAACTACATTCTTATTCACCCCAATCTTATTAACTAGGTCCTTTGCAATGAGGTTGACCTATGAACTAGAATAGTACATAGCATACACCTTGTTCTAAAACTTGATGTGGAACACCTGCATCATCTCCTTTTCCTCCTAGGGATGGAAGCTAATTAGGTAATGTGTCACAATATCCGATCTCATTTTCCATAGGTGGTTAACAGAGGTCCTTTATTTATAAATGATATCCATTATTCATGCACATATGGATTAATTTTTGAAATAGAAGCTAAGTTCCTTTTTTGAGTGGGTCTTTCATAACTTTCCTTTATGATTATTTGTGGAATCTCTACTGTGTTGACCATCTTACTCCTTTTGGGATGAAACATATGTAATATCAATCTCAACTAACAATATTTGTTTTTTTATCTACGGATTTAAGTTCATAAACAATTTCCATTTTGTCTTTGGATAATCACACATCAAAATTGGAGTAATTTCTCCATTATTTAATTTTTTTAAGGTTGAAGTTCAATATTGTTATGGATTTGGTAGGCATATAACCTATTCTCTTAAACTGATATAATGTTTTTCCAAGGATTATTTTGATCCAATTGAATGAGATGGCTTATGAATTGTTTGTATGGAATTCTTATTAGTTTTTGTGGAGTAACTTTTCAGTTGATATAATTGCAAATTATGCAGTGTGATAGACTTTTTATTTTCATCTTTACCATGCGGTGACTTAACGAGACATGTGTTCTACTGAATAGCTCTTAAAAAATTGGATATTTCCTTCTAGAAGTTTGTATAAGTTCGGTGTTTTTGCTTCATAGAAGACAACAAATGCAATAAAGAGAATATAAAATTGAACAAGAGATTATTCAATTAGGAATGATCTTTACATTTTTCTTTATTTTAAGCATATAGTTATGTAATGAATGCAGGATGATAGTGGAAGTGTACAGACAACACTAAATTTGTATATATAAATGAGTAAGCACAAAGAAGAGTGGTAAAAATGATGATGATTTTGGAAAGTGGAACTCTAACATAAATATGGATCCTTTGATTCATGAAGAAAAGTAGAATTGATGGAAGAAAATGATAAAAGTTGCAGTATCAAGGGCTACAGGAATGATATCAAATCATCTTCTTTTCATGGTATTATTCATGAACATAAAAATTATAAGCCATGTTGAGTATTGCTTATAAGAATGACTATGTTCTAAGGTAAGTTTGAGTATTTCAAGAAAATTATTAGCCATGTTTTCATTTATAGGGTTTAAAAGTGAGTCTATGTAAAGGAAAGTGATCCCTCATGTTAAATTGCTAAATAGAGAGTCATTGAATCATTTATAGGTATGGTTTATATAGGATATTTTTTTAATCTAATCCCTGTGTGCCAAATTAATCAATCTATGGAGTCGTAAGTGAGTTAGAAGTGATGAAGTAATATTCAAGGTATCAACATGTGAAGGAGAGAAATATATAGCTACCTCCAGTATTGTTGCATACGAGTCATTGAGTTATATTGATTTAAAGAACATGTTGGGAGGGAAAATACAAATTTACTCTAACATTCTTGTATTTGATTCATAATTCAAGGGTGAAATCATGAAGTTGGGTGTCTATTTTGGGGGGGTCTATGACAAAATCGAAGTTGTTTTTACATGTTTCTCAACTTCGAACAAAGAAAAGTTGTATTTGTGTTTAGAATTTCACTTTCGAGTAAAAACAAAAGTTGTAAACAATCGTGTTAGCTTTCTGTCTGTTAATTTTCAGAATTTTTTTATTGGCATTTGATATGTCATTTTAGCAATTGTTTGACAGTATGTTCTTAAGTAATGAAATTATGGTAAATAGTCATGTCGAAAGACGTAACTTTATTCATTATTAACTTATTGTTTATTAAAAACAAAATATGTTAGTACAATCTACACAGATTGTACTAATGCGTGACTATAATTTTGTATCCAACAGAGACATACAATAATTATTAGAATTTTTTGAAGTGGACCTACCTGAAAAACTATCATAAAATTGACATGTTTAAGAAGACGTTACACTTTGTATAATTTTCTATTTCATAACACAAAATTGAAAGTACCCTTTTGAAACTAACACATCAAAATTGTGTATCACTATTTTTTCAATTTTTTTCATAATGTCGTTTTGAAGTTATTGATTTTTCATTTCACTGGTTTTTCTTAAAATTTCAAGCGATCCAAACCCCTTATAGGAAAAATATTCTAAATATTTACTGTATGTCTTGAAATTTAATAAAAATCACATTTATAGAAACTAGATTGAATTATGCATGTAATGGTAGTATTTGTGAAATGAAATAGCAAATATTTCATATGATCCGCTATGTCCAAAATTGCAAAAAGCTTCAGGAAAAAGCTGGAGAACTGATTTCTGAATATTTGCAGGTTTTCGGCCGAACATATTTTTCGGCCGAACAATTATTAGTTCAGCCGAAACGTTAGTTTTAACTGACGGAATAATTGTTCGGCCAAACAAATAGTTCGGCCGAAAATAATTTTGTTTTTTTCACGTCGGCCGGGAAAAAAACGCCGATTGAAAACACAAAATTCATATTTATAAAGAATATGAATTACACATTTTCGCATTTTTTAAATCATTCGTGTTATACAAAATCTAAGGTATGTACTGCGGCTTTTTTGACTTTTTTTTTTCCTTTTTTTGGTATTTCAAAGCATTTTTAAGAAGATTATTTTTATCTTTGTTGCATTTTTGGGCATTTTAAAGAGGATTTTTTATATCTTTGTTGTATTTCTGGGCACTTTTATGAAAATTTTTGTCTTTATTGCATTTTTGGGCACTTTTAAGAATTTTTTTGTCTTTGTTGCATTTTTGGGCACTTCTAAGAATATTTTTTTTTCTTTGTTGTATTTCTAGGCACTTTTATGAATTTTTTTTTGTCTTTGTTGCATTTTTGGAGACTTTTATGAAGATTTTTTTTTCTTTGTTGCATTTCTAGGCTTCTAAAGTGATTATTTTTTTTATGGTGAAGATTCTTGATAGAGAAAGCTATTATAAGTTTAAGGTACAAATTAAAGAATCATGGGCAACAAAAGAAACCGAAGTAGAAAATATGATCGCACTCGAGATGATGCCGAACATTATGCCAAAAATAAGGAAGCTAAAAGACAGAGATTGCAAGATCAAAATATTACAAATGTTGAGGAAATTCTTGATGATGATGTTAATAGATATTTGGATCATAATGTTGATGATATGAATGCTCAAAATTAGATTCGAGAACAAGAAATTGACCAAGGTATGTTCAAATATTGTTTTGTTTTTTTAAATCCAATAATTGTTTTTGTAAATGTTTATAATGTTGAATATGATTTACGAAACACATATACAGATTTACTGCATAATGTTGATCAAGATGTTGAAGACATTGATGAAACCGAAAACGACGATGTTGAAGACATTGATGCAAATATGCGTTCAAGTATAGGTATGTACATATATATATCAATTGGTTCTTGTCATTGGGATCCCATCTACTTTTGCTTTAGTACATGTTTTGCTTTAGGGTTAAAGGTTTTTTCTCCAAAATATGCTAAATTGTAATTTAAATTGAAATATGTAGGTAGTTTCATCATTGAAGATGACATGTTACAGAATGTTGATAGAGAAAAACTCGGAGACCCAAAACCTAAACATACTGTGCGATATCGTATTAAAAAAATGCATGAACAATTTCTAAAAGGCGAATCAGTGACAACACAAGCTCAATTTTTGAGGTGTTTGTTAGTCTCCAAGAAGTTAAAAGAAGCTTGGTCATTATTGGGCATTCAAAAAGAGACAAAAGATACAAAGGTGAAACAAAATGTGGCCGAAAATATAGCTGGTGCAATAAAATCTATTGAAAAATCCAGAAAGAGAGATACTAGTGCTGCACGCAGAATAATACAAACAGCGATTATTTCATCTAGTACGCGGAAAGCACGTTTGACAACACGTATCGCAAGAGTTGTTGGAAATTCGCGCAAAACATTGTACAAATATAACAAATTTCGATTACGCATAGATGAAAATGACGAGCTTGCTTGTTGGGCAATTATTTGTAGACAACCTTATAA
>LPNX010627876.1:114064-149064 GCA_001517045.1 Pseudotsuga menziesii
TTTTGCAATGCTTTTCCCCATGTTGCTTGATCAGGGAAGCAACATCAGTCTATCTTTCGGAAAAAGCAAAAAGAGATGTTGTTGGACTTGCTTTTTTACAAGGAGCATGACATCTCTGTCATGCAAGTCCTCAAATCTCAGGCTGCTGGAAACAGACAAATTGCTACATATAGTAGTTCTCTCAAACTCTGCTAGCTCTAGAAAGAACTAGATAAATGTGCATGTTTGCATACATCTGCAATGGCACCAACCTGATGGAATCTCACTATATATTAACCCTCTAGTAGTGCACCAAAATTGATAATTAACAATGGCGACTCAAGGGGACGACATCCCCTTGCAGAGTGTTAAACATAGTTGAATCTTTGTACTCTAAAGCTTTGAGAGTGATCCATGGCAAAACTACCGTTATCAATAGTGCTTGTTCAATGGGCAGTGAAGTCAATTGCATGGTAGCTCGACTACTCAACTGGAATGAGCTAACAACCATGCCTACCCATATGCAACCGAGACCTACAAACCATCTAGGAAGTACACTCCTTCCATTGGAACTAGATCAATGTGGATGTTTAGATACACTTACAATGGAATATCGTTGGATCTTAACCCTCAAGTAGTGGAAGAACAATTGGGGTTTGACACGGTGGGAGTTGTAAGTACATGGAAAATCTTGGAAGAGATCATTGGACAGCTATCAAAGGGATCTTTCCGTATGTACAGGGCACTAATGACTGCATCGATTTGATATCAAGTAGATGGAAGCAAGAAGCTTGAGATATCTAGATTTGATTGGACAAGTGATGTGGACAGTGCAAAGTCCACTGGTGCATATATATTGATAACAGTTTTAATCTTTAAAAAGTTGTACTTTACAATATATTTAATTTTTAATTATATTCTAAAACGTTTGTAATCAGATTGTTTCTTTTATTTTCAAAAGAACAAAATTTATAAATTACCCCTCTCTATGAGCACTCGAGTTGCTCTAAACTACTGTAGGTTTATAATTGCCCCCGCAATACGCAATACGTAGTAGAATCAATTGGAAGAAAAATAAGCAGTGATTAATTTGTATTTCAGTATCAATCAAGAACAGAGTGTGTGCTCCTTTATAGCAAACTTAGAAATGAAAATATATTTGACAGGCTTCAAATTGCCAAGGACGTAAATTGACAGGCACCAAAAACTTGAAAACGTCACCAAATTTTCACATGACAGGCACTGGAAATTTGAAATTCCAGGCCTGGGTAGTGTATTTACCTAAGCCGCAGCAACGGGAAACAGAAGGCCGACCGCAGCAGCTAAAACCGCCCGAGCCAGCACAGCGCAGAAACGCCACAGCAGACGGTAAAAGCACCTGCACCTACCCGAGAACAGAGCAGACCAGACCGTAAAAGCGGACCAGCAGACCAAAACGCAACACAGCTCTAACGTCACAGCGACCAGCCACCACAGCCAAACGATGATCAACTATTTCCAACCGCAACACAGCGCTAACGTCACAGCGACCAGCCACCATAGCCGACAGAGCCGCCCGAGGCACCACATCCAAACGATGATCAACTATTGCCAACCACAACACAGCGCTAACAAACAGCCAAACACAACACAGCGCTAATGAATAGCCACCACAGCGCTAATGAACAGCCATGAATGGCCACCAGCGCTAACGAATAGCCAAACGCAACACATCGCTAACGAACGGCCTACACAGCGCTAACCTACAGCCAACACAGCGCTAACGAACAACCACCACAGCCAACACAATGCTAACGAACAGCCAACACAGCACTAACAAACAGCCACCACAGCCAACACAGCGCTAACGAACACCCACCATTGCCAACCAAATCATTCACATCATTCACATCGCGGGCGTAAAAAATGTCTAACAGTAATCTTCTGTTTGTATATATAGAAACTTCTTTCGGCCGAATAATTATTCGGCCGAACGTTTTTTCGGCCGAAAGTTTGTTCGGCTGAATAATTATTCGGCCGACAAATTAATCAGACCAACGGTCCTAGCCGGACGTGATTTTCCTGGCAAACTTTGCAAGCCGTTCACTACGGGGAACGCCGTTAACTTTAATATTTCGGCCGAAAAAAAAATATTCGGCCGAAAAGTTTCACATTATTTCGGCCGAAAATATTATTAGTTCGGCCGAAAGATTCTAGAATACGATTTTTGAAGCGCATTTGTCACGGAATAGACACCCAACTTCATGATTTTACCCTCAAGTATTAAAGTGGTATTAAAGTAATGCTCGAGTAATTCTCGAGAATGATGTTAGTGTTGGGCATTAATAAAATTAAGTAGCATGATATGGTTATTGATCCTATCATGATCAATGACAACATTACTTTCATATTTGTAGAAGAGCCTTAAACCCTTGTTTAGAGAATCTTGTAGCTAAAATGTAATCATTATTTAAGAAATTTTTTTAAGCAGAAAATCATCCTTGTTTCAAATAATTTTTTAGTAGAAACTATGATGAGATGAAAGAGTTTTGAGCCTTGTAAATTTGTACCAAGATATTCTACAAAGATTGATAGATGAGTAGAGTTGTTGATGACTAACATATTGTTATATTAGGTAGAGATGAAGAGTATGCATCGCACACAACTACCCAAGGCGTGCAACAAAGAGAGGTGGGAGTGAGGATGCAAAAGAGAAAACGTAAGAGGGAGCATACAGTACGAATAGGAGTTAGGATATTTTCATATCAACCTATAGAAAAGATAGTGATTGTAACAGAGAGTGAGGAGCTACAACAAATTTGAAAAGTTGGTTTGTGTTTATTCCATATATACTTGTCTCAAGGATGAGATGGAGATTTGTGTTGGTAGCGTGATTGAACCATCTTTGGGAATTGCATGGTTGTAATTCAGGATATTTTAATTTAAGAGACTATGCATCGATTTAATTAATATAATAATGAGTAGTTTAAAGTACTTTAGAGAGTATGTAAACAAAGAGTTATGATTGTAATTACCTTTATGTTCTTGATAGTCGTTTCACATACAGATATGGAGGGAATATTTGGGATTATATTGTATTTTATTGAGAACTTAGGATTGAGATATTTGGTTAGGGTATTGAGAGTCATACATCCTTGAATTGAGGGAAAGGAGGGATTTGCATAATTTGATATATTATGAATAATGAATATGGATTCAACTACATGTTTATCATGCATTATATTTCTTGATTTCTATTTGTTATAAATATTTATTATTAATAATCATATTTATTAAAGATGGCCAAAAAAAATTTGAAGAGAAGGGGATATGGAACTATTCCTCAATACTAATGAAATTAGAGATAAAGTTCAATGTCCCTACTCAATATGGATATTCAATATTACAAACTAGCGAAAAGGCTAGCAACCCGATACTAGATCGAACTATCCAAACCCTAATTATGGAAAACAATGAATCCCAAGGCCAACACTAGAGATCTCCTTCATGAGGAAGGTATCCTCAATAAAAAAATAGTAATATGCTAATAAAACCCTAATTTAACTTTATTAAGGTGAAAAAGAAACCTCAAACAAGAAAATGGAGATATCTTACCAACATCAAGCAAGGAAAGAGCAAGAGAAATGGTTCATAGGTCCTCATTAGCCATGAGTTATTACAAATATTCTTTCAATCAATATTGAAATATAAAAAACCTTATGAATACCATCATTTAATGTTCATCACATAAAGATCATGCCAAAAATAGAGGTGTTCCTCACTCAAATGCTCCAATATAACAAGCAAAACAAGTACGTACATAATTAGAACCCTTGTCTTGTTACAAATGAATTACATGGGACTTTATTTATATGAGTTTTATTATACTAAGGTAACTTTAGATCCTACCTTACTAGAAAGTGAATTAACTAATAGTTATGGTTTATCAAGCATAAGTCAAGGACTAAACTCCAAAAAGACTAAAGATAATGCAAAAAATATGTAAATGGTTTCATCTGAGTGAAGTGATTAGTTGGGGGATGAATTAATGCCCGGACTAACTCCAACAATGCAGAAAATATTTCGATTACCTACTCTTTATCAAATTAAATCTCTATTGAAGAATATGGCATAATCATGAACTGTGCAGAGCTAAAATAAGAGGCAAGGCCATACAAGGAAGATAAAGGACCAAGTGAGATAAATGTGGTGTGCTAAATAAAATTTGTTAACGCTTACACACATAATAACCTTCTACATAGCATAAAAATGAGTGTATCATGGATCCCCTAAGCCATGTTTGCTAATGGATCCATATCAAGAAGCACTAGACACTAACCTAAGGCACAAATGACAGAACATGGTGAGGAAATTCCACCCATGAAGGGAAATTGATTAAGGCCACTATGAAAACACTTCATGGAATTAAAACCAATAGGAACTATGATGACCATACCATGGGTATTGAGACCCTTTAGACTAACACTTTTACATAAAAAATCCTAGACTTGACCTTTTACAATGACAAAAGACCCCTTCACTTTTGTATATCCTAGAAGTCACACTATAGATAATGTGGGATGTAACAACTGGATCCAACTATGGGAAATTCACTCTCAAGAGTGTATGAGAACCACCTACATTATTGTGGAACATGCATATATACATACACATCTAACAACAACTATGTTTAATTCATCAGAGGAAGACACTTCCATTTTGGCTTGTTAAAATCAAAATGAAGTGAAATAAACAACAAGTGGAATGCATTGGTAATTGTAAATGACAAAATCAAATGGAAATAATTCAAGAGATTATGAAACCTACTTACTTAATGTTAAACATGGTAAGACTAAAAAGTCAATTAAAATCATACCACTAGTGAAGCCGCCTTAACATGTAATTCATGTTATGGATTCTTCCTTTTCCTATGGAAATAATCCATGACAAAACCACGTCAATGGCAAGATGAGTAGATTTCATTATCTGAATGAAAATCAGTTGAAATAGTGGAAAAGATAAGAAACCTGGATTGCCTTCAATTCTTGCAAAGAAAATAGCATCTTTTCACAAGCCCCCTCCATCTAACCCAGAGGACATGACTCAAATATAAAATCCAATCACCATAATATCCCTCACAATTCTATGTTTCATGTTTTGAATCTTGTTCAAAACCCTCCTATCAAATATCATTTACAACCATCAACACCATTTATAGATCTACAAAATAAGGGAGGAAAATCGATTTTAAATGATACATTATCTGTTTACAAGAAGGATGAGAATATGGATAGAAAAAAGTATTCAAATATGCCCTAGGAGAAAGAACATTTTATCTTTATAAACCTATAATAAACCACCTTCTTATTGACCAAAAATTGCACTCATTCCTTAGAAACATGGATTAAAATGATCTCAACCTTACCATGTAAGATGTACCTTGTATGGTAAGGTATGGGAGATGTGCAATAGGGTGAAGAAGGATCATCAAATTAGACCTGAAAATGTAAAATGAGATTGTGTACATGTTCCCTAGAACAACACTCAAATATATATTTGTCCCACTTTTCATTGTCTCCATTGAACTTCCAACCCCCTTGGGGTCAATCTAGGCCTAGTACCTTGCTTCTCAAGCCTTGAAACATGGTTGAAATGATTAATATACATGTTGTACCTGCAATCACATATATGAAAAGAAAAACAATGGAAATAATAGGTCACAAAGAATATCAAAATATAACCATGTAAGATATCACCTATGAATATTTTCCACAACACTTTCTAGGCCACACTTTTCTGTTTGAAACAAATTTCCAAATTATAAATTTTTTTGTAGATATGATTTTTTCTAATTTTTAGGGTTTTTCCCACATCATAATTTTGTGGTTTTTTACAATAAATGTAAAATATATTTTTTTATAAAAGTGTGAAGAGAATGGGTTATGACCTTAGTCCTCAACCATATGGAAATTATAGATTAAGATCAATGTCCCTACTCAATTTGGTTCTTCAATATTTACTAACTAGGGAAAATGCTAGTGGTAACCTGATACTAGGTGAATGTATCCAAATCCTAATTAGGAAAAACAATGAATATGAAGTCCCATAGTAAAGATATCCTTCAAGGGGAAGTTCTCCTCAATAAAGACTAACAAAATGCCAATAAAAACCCTAATTTACCTTGGTTAACGTGTGACGAGAGATCCAAAGGAGGAAATGGATAGATCTTACCAACATCAAGCAAGCATAGAGAGAGAAAACTTATTCTTAGGTCCTCCTTGAATATGGTTTATTATAATGCTTCTTTGTATCAATATTGTAAGATAGAAAACCCTGGAAATATAATCATTCAATCTTCATCACAAAAATATCGTCCAAAAAGAGAGGGTTTCTTCACTCAAGTGCTCCAATATACCAAGGAAAAGAAATAAGTACATAATTAGAACCATCTTCTTGTCACAAATTAGTTCTAGGAGACTTTGTTTATATTAGGATTCTTAGAATTATCTAAATTCAGATCCTAGCTTATTAAAAAGTAAAATAACTAAAAGTTAGGGCTTGTCACAAACTAGTTGGGGACTAAATAACAAAAGACTAGAAATAAAGAAAAACTAATGTAGATGTCTTCATCCAAATGAATTGAGTTAGGGAAGGATGTAATGTCTCAACTATCCCAAAAATGTTGAACATCCATCAATTCCCTCCCCTTTACCAAGATAAATCTCTCTTGAAGAAGATGATGTCATGATGAAGTCTACACATGTGAACTTAGAGAAAGGGTCATACAAGGAAACGAAGGCCCAAGTGGGAATAAATGAGGTGTCATACATCATGACAACCCTTATATGCACAATCAACTTATACATAGCATAGACATGAAAGTGGCTAGGATCCCTTAATCCATGTTTCCTAATGGGTCCTAATGGGTCTATTTTATTTATATTACTCATAAGACTCGGATTGATGTTACTCACAAGATCATCTCCATAGCTTGGAGGTCCATCCCATAGGGTACCATCTATTCGAATAAATTGTCTCGATACAACACAAGTTCAATGTGATATCCCCAGTTTTGACCCTGGTTACATTAAAAGGTACATGATGTATATATTGTAATTAATCGTGGTGAGGAGCTAAAGGAAAAATCCCCACCATCGATTTGGTTGTGTATGTTTGGGAAATAGGGATCGTTTCCAATGGTATATCGTGCTATCGAGCAAATTATAGTTTTGACATCATATAAATATGCACATCAATTAAAATCAACCTATAGCCAGCTACGATGGTTCAACGTTAAATGAAGAGGGCATGATTCCTAAGGATAAGGAGGGTTTTCCATCTCGTGGGGGTCTTTGGGAGTTTGCCATGTGTCGGCCACCCATTTAAACTTCTGCTATATGTTAGTTGGGAGCAGTTATTACTGAGTAGTGGTGGGTGTTGCAAGACTGTCAGTGCTTTCCCACACGCCCACTCCACCAGCAGACTCTTCCTCTTCACATCACATGGGGCATAAGAAAAACACACATTCCACTTTTCCATGATACCACTTCTTCGTGGTTTTGGTCTTGCTCACTCTCAAGTAGGGAGGTTCTGGTTTTTCCTCCCACCACAAGTCATTCTGGACATCCTCACGCAGAGAGAGATTCTGCTTTCCCACGCACACTATTTTGGTGTATTCTCCATCGATTGTCCATCCACACATAGAGAGTCGTTCTCTCTCACCTTCTCATGCACAAGAATTCTGCGTTGGTTTCCTCACACAGGGAGCAGGAGAAATCATGGTTGTCACTCAATATTTTTCGGTGTAGGATCCATTCATGCACGAGGCTGTGTGCCTGCATGTGTCCCATGCCGGTTTCGATGGTAGGTGTATGTCTCCTTGTCGAATGTGGCCGTGTATATTGCCTATTGTGTTTTGCGTTTATGTTTTCCCCTGTCTATGATGGGAGTTTGGTTTCTTTCCCATTCACAGACTGTGTAACGTTGTTGCTGTTTTCATTGTGAGAATGGGGGTTGTTGTTCTTCCCCTGGTTCTTTAGGTTGATGTGTATGCAAGTACCTTGTGGGGTTGCTGCTGAGTTTTTTTGGCGATGCTAGGGCCAAGAACAACTCTGATTCATCTTGCTGACTGGAGCTGTGTTCACCTTTTCATTTGGGGTTTTCATCCTGTCGTCTTCATCTTCTTCACAAAGTTGTGAACTGTTTGTTTTGGTGCGGTATGCAGTGTTTTGTCTTTGGACTGTTGAGAGTAGGATTAGAGGCTGGGTATGCTTGAGAAAACTAGTGTTCGGAGCCACTCAGGCAGAGTTAGACTGCTGTCTTTCTTCTCCACAACCCTTGAAGAGTATTGGAAAGGGAAGTGAGGGATTGAGGGAATGTGAAGCAGAGAAAGGATTGATTCCTATTGATGGGTGTGTGGATGTCTTAGAAGTCAGGTTAACTCTGGTGTAGGAATCCTTAGCTCTCCATTGAGTCCACAAGCTTAGAATTTATCCTATCCTAGTTCCTTGATGGCCTGATAAACCCTACTGTGTGGGCTTGGCGGATTTGTGTACCTTGGATATGTGTAAGGCTACTTTGACCCTTATTCCTTGAGGAATCATGCCCAGCTTGGGGGTGGTAGTGTTGCTGAGAGATTGATGAGCATGCTGGCCTATGGTTGGGTGGAACGTTGCAGCAACGTAGCTAGTTGTGGAATCAATTCTTTTTAAGATGAGTATTATTGACTATTCCATCTCTGCATTTATATTTACTGATTAATGAATATGATGAACATGTGGTATGCTTGAATGAAAGTATGTTTGCTTCCACTATATGTTGAGCAACTATGCATCCTTGTATTTTTTACACACCTTAGCATGTTTTATGTTCTAAGCATTTTATTTCAGCATTATATTCCTGTTCATGTTCATGGGGATATTTTCCTGGAGGATTTTGATCGTTTGGTAGTGTCCTCCTCGCCGGTAAGAGAGTCGGGGACGTTATAGTATGCTATCAGAGAAAAGGTTACAGCATGGGCCTGAATGGGCCATGAAAGGTCAGCTAGTAAAAGCAAGTTTTGCTTCTGCCCAGCAGAAATCAAAAGGAATGTGTGCATGAAAAGAGAATTTTGAGAATTTTGAAAAATTTCTCTAAGTATTGGAACCATCGGCCCATCGGAGGACTAAATACAAAGGTCCTCCGACACAGCAGACAAATTAATCTGACGGCTACCCAATACAGACCCTGGTGACAACGAAATTTAGTAGAATGATTAGCCGATGTTACGACGATGGAGGAGGAAAATTGTAAGAATTCTCCTAAGTGCCCGTTGGCCATCGAAAAAGGTTAGTGGAAGGGGGACCCGATACAACGGAAGGTCCCTGAAGTAAATTTCATCGCGATGCTTTTAAGTGCTTGACGAGCCGTCGATGAAGTCTAGTAGATTGGTCGACAAAACTTAGAGGATGTGAGCACCAAAATGTCATCAAAAAGGACAAGAGGATAGTGGTTTGAACCACTGATAGTGATGGTAGAAATTGAGGAAAATTTATCTAAGTAGAGAAATCATTGGCGATCGGTGATGATTATTAGTTGATTGCATTGTTGATGCTTAGATGATGAAGTTTTCGATGAACTACATCAGATAAAATTAGTTGATTGAGCGTCCGCTATTGTGGTTGGCTAGTGGACTATCCTTCCGACGGATAGAGTCCTTGCCCATCGATGTCGTAGAGGAAAATCATTTCGACAGCCGACACAGTGGAAAAATCCAAAATTTTTCTAAGGAATGAGATCATCGGCGATCAGAAAAGTTTATTTATTGGGATCACAGATGACTAGAAGATGTGGAAGCCGATGAATAGAGGATGAAGCTGCCAAGGTCTAGTGAAGTGGATTGATGAAGCTTATTTGAAGGAAGAGCCGATGCAAATAAGAAAAATAAAACTTCAAAAATATTTCTATGTGTCGAACCCATCAATGATCGGTGGATGTAAGTTGATGAGACCGTCGATGCTATAGTAATTAGTCCTTCCGACAGCCGATGGAGCATTGGGGTCTGTGGAAACCATGGTAGGATTGATTTCCGCAGTTGTGGCTACTTAAAATACTAACCACCCGATGTTAGCGCACCTTAGTGCCAATACTGCGGAAACTACAGTTTTTGAAACTGCCGATGCGGCGGACAAGGAAAGAAGATTTTTTCATAATGAAAATTTTCTAAGACATCGACAAAACTTAGTTGTTTGGATTTCCGATGCAGTGGCAAAACATCGACGAATTTTAGAGGATCAGATCGTCGATGGACGTCATCAAAAAATATTAGAAGATCAGAGAATTATAGTTGATGTGGCCACCAATTGAAAAATACTAACGGTTGGTGAACCCACCATTGCAGCTGCCTAAGAGACTGTTCATCCGATGAGTAGTGTCTCTGACCGCTGATAGGGTTATGGCCACAGAAGAAACAGAAGGTTAGTTGGCCGTTGTTGCAAAATCCTAGAGAACTAGCCTTCCGATGAGTAGAGGATCCGATCACCGATGCGGTAGTGCTTAGAGTATCCGATTGTCGACATATTGGTATCACCGATAAATATCATAAGCTTAGACCACTATAGTTCTGATATAGCAGAAAACATTAGCTGATGAAATCACCTATGTAGTGGAAAATTATTATTGATAAGGCTACCAATGACCGTTGAAGAAATTTGTTGCTTAGATCGCTGAAGTGTCGTAGCTGTAGATGGGATGAGACTCAATTTTAGCAAAGGAGATTTTGATTTTTTCAAAGTGGCTTTCTTAGAAAATTCCATTTTTTTTTTAGTGGATTCTTCAGCAGACTGTTAGTAGATTATAGGGCTGAAAAGGAGGAAAAATCCTAGGTGGCTGAAGTTGACATTTCAGACCATAACACTTTTGGTAAAAAGCATAATTTTTGAAGTGGTGTGGTTTTCACACTCGAGGTCGAAATGAAGCATGTGGATAGGCATTAGAAAGCTTCTCCAATAGGAAGCAAGAGAGAGTCACCAGCATTTGAATGCAAAGCAGCAAAGTGCTAGTGGTTGCATGAAAAAGAAATGTGCTACTAGCAATATGGACAGTCCGGGAATCACATGCCTAGAGGTAGCAAGACCATGAAGTCAAACCAGCTGTTGTGTGGAAGAGGAGTTCCATGCAAGGATGAGGGACCTAAAAAGGGAAATTTCCTTAAACCATGTCTTCCTAATTATGATTACAAGTTTTATACATGGAATGTATGAGGATATGCCTTGCATGCATAGGATATTACATGTTGGTAAGAAGAGTGAGGATTATACATTTACAATGTGCCACTAATGATAATTATTGCATTGGTGTTAGCATTAGTGGAAAAACCAACGGCAACATGGACATAAATGAATATGTTGTTGGTGCTGATGAATGTGAGTAGCAACCCTATGGAGAAAAGGATAAGGCAAGAAGTCTAGAATCAAAAGTTGGTGAGCAAATTCTGCAATCTCCTGCAAAAGACCAACCAAACTGGTAATGTCAATGGTGTAAGTAGGATCCATGAAGGTAAGAGTTTAATTATAACAATTGCATGGAGTGCTAAAAGAAAAAGATCTCATACCATGTGGGTGTTTGAATTTTATATTGCATTCATATAGAGATGTGTCATGCCTGTATTATCCTGTGATGAGCTTAGTAGCCCAAGAGAAGTAAGCACTGATGGTCTTGATTATAGTAATGCATCCTATATGAAGTAGTCATGGTTAGGCCATGCATGGCATGTTTGAATGCATTGTATTCATGAATCAATGCAAGGTAGCATTGAGTGGATATGCATTAAAATATTTGATAAATCTTGTATTTATGCAGTGAATGGATGCATAGGAAGGGTGTGAGTAACTAATTACGTAAGTATGGGTGCAAGGGTTGTGATGCCTTGCATGAATGCATAGAGATAGTGAATGAGTTATTATAAATAACTAATGGCTGAAATGATGAATTGATGACAATTCTAGAACCATTTCAAGAGTTGTTATGAATGCAGGATGGTAAATGCATGAATAGGGTAGTTAGGATCAATTGGCTACCGGAAATGCTCTATGGAAGGGCAAAGCGGTACAAATGATATGCTTGTGAAGTAAGAAGTATCTAAAACTTTCACTTAAATTACATAAATGAGGGGATTGTACCTTGTAATTTAAAGTATGATAATGATTGTGTGAAGTAAACAAGTTTTGGTAGTATTGATGTGTTTAATAGCTATAAGTGATTAAATTTTTTAGTGATGGTTGTAGAAATGAAAAGGTTATATGCATCCAGACTTACCAAGTGTTTGGCTAATTGAAGTTCAGGTTTCAAGTAGATTGTTTAGAGCATGAAAATGAGAGTAAGACCATGACAAATGCCTAAATATATCATGTGAAAGGGCTACACCTTATGAGAAGAGTCTCCTAGTTGTGAAAATAATTTGTATGCATGATGGGTTGTCAAAATTTGAATTATGAGTTTCAGATTTAAGAAATTACTGACAACTACTAATCACTATTGGCTTGCATAAGATTGTGTCAGGTGGATGCATTGTAAGTGGGTATTAATGTTATGCTAGTAAGCATAAAATTATAATGGGAACATTAGTGCTGCTTACAAGAGACCCATGATTGAGGATCACCTCAATGCCAAGCAAATCAATTTCTGTAGTAAACAGAGTTGCAAATCCCTATTGAATTTAATTACTAATGTCATTGCTTGGTATGGAACAATCAATTTGGATTGTATTATTAGATAATGATTGTCTGTTTGGCTATTGGATGAATGTGCCAGGGGTACACACTGCAGGAAGATCATGTGTGATGGCCTGCAGGAGCCAAACTTCATGGGAAGGTTTTCCCTTATCTCAGAAATGGGTTTCGGGTGAAACTCCATTGGACATTTTGGGAATGTCTCATCTACACTGCATGTTTGGTAAGCAACATGAGTGAGATGGTATAGGTTATGTCAGTAAGACATGTGTGGATAGGAAATGTAAAGAGGAATTGGGATGGAAAACCGAGGGACTGTCAACTCAGAGAAGGGAGCCCCCATTACTCCTTAACGAAGGAATATTGCATCGGCAAATGGATAAGTGTTCTGTGACCCTAGCTAAGAATATGCATGTCAAATTATTAAAATTTTATATGCAGAACATGTTTTGATTTTATTATGACTGATTGCTTGCGTATGAATAGGGCCTACATGGAACACACCAAAAAAGGGTGCACATTTTTCCGATGTCGGATCATGAAAGGGGTTTAAATATTGATTACACCCTAAGGAGTGGACACACTCCTGGTGTCTCAATAATTGATAGAGAATGATACGAAACATGATTATGGTTTTTAGAGAAATAATGCTGATGAGTTTGCTTGTATTTCTTGTGTTGTGAGACTAAACAGCTGTAGTCTGGTGTTGCACGCTAAAGAGAAAAGGGTAAATGGTTGTCACAGTATTGGCTTGGTTACCTGCAGCCTGATAAACCCAATTGTGTATTGGATTGGCTAGACAATCTGATAAACACAACTAAAGGTTGGCTTGACTGTGCTTGATATGTATAAAAGGATGTGGTGAAGATGTCACCGAAATAAGGCTATTATATGCCTAGGGATCCATAGTAGATCCTAGACCTAGAAATGGTCGTTTATTGTTGATATAAGTGTATTGTGGATATAAGTGTGTTGTTGATATAAGTGCATGGTTTATATAAGTGTATTGGGGATATAAGTGCATTGTTGATATAAGTGCATGGCCTGATAAACCCAATTGTGTTGGCTTGGCTGATTTGTTCCTTCCTAGTTGGCGTGAAGGTGTACTGACTAGACATTAATTATTTGGTGTTGATGAGAAGCCTGCGTGCTGACCTAACGTCCAAGTCCATACGCGATCCCAAGGCTTGCAAAGCGAAGCAGGATCCTATGGACCGACGAGGAAACGCACAATACAGATAAGTATTGGATTATTTGCAATATCTTGCTTATGAATATACATGTGTATATGATTTGGTTATGATGTTTTAAGGTCTTGTTTTCGAGATAAAAACTAATGAGAATAAACTGAACATATCAATCTATTCAATGTTTGAATATAGGTATCACTGGGAGCGAGGACTATGAGAGCATCCTAGGGGTGCATGTGGACATGTGACTATCTTGAAGAGCTCAGAATGAGCAGTAATGAAAAAGGTGCTTGTGAGACTGTGAAGTTCCTAGCAGCCGAGGCAAACCATGTGGGGAGGCTCCATGGTTGAGAGGTGTGAAATAGATCAGAGACACTAAGTGTCATGACCAAGAGGGATTGGTCTAGCATTCATGGTGAAGTGAAAGAGGCTAAGAGCATGAAAAGCCACAGCGGTGGTGTGGATTCCAGGATGGAACAAAACAAAGAGGGAAAAAAAAACTCTTGCTACTCTCTCTTGCCCTTTTTAATTATATATATACATATATATTTATGCATTGTGAAAACAAAATATTGCTGAATGCATGTATGACTAAAAATGGAATGTGTGTTTTTGCTGAAGGTAAATTGTGAATGCTAGAATAATTAATTCCCTGCCCAAGAATGGACATGAATGAGCTCATGTGCCTATTGGGAAGGAATGAAAAGTATCAAAGTCTCCTTGATGAGACTTGGAATGTCATTCCAATTTGGCAATTAATTGAGTGATTTTAATGCTTACATTATGCTTGGTCTAACAGAATTTCAATGATGCATTTCACAGGTGAGAAAAATGAAATCCAGTGGTGCACATTGACCATGGTAGCAGAACAAAAGTTGCTAGACTTGGCTGGAAGTCTCTTTCAAATGATTTCTAGGACCCAAGAGAATCTTGGACAGATGCTCAAGATATAGAAAAGGCAGAATGAGATGAACCACCATATTTTGCAAGACTCTATTGGTTTGCAAAAGGAGGTAAAAATCCTTCTGGGGGAAATCCGTAAAGGCAAGGAAAGTGAATCAATGATGGGACATTCATCCAAGCAATCCATTAAGAAACATTCCAGGCATGAAGGCTCAAGAGAAATTGAGCAGGTAAATATGAAGCAGCCAGCAAAATGTTGGGAATGCAGAGGACATCATTTACGCCGAGATTGCCAAGTGAGGGAACATAAAGAGGGCAGCAGCCACAAAGTTCCTAGACTTGGGGATAATCCAAAAGCTGAGAAGCTCATGGAATCCGAGGGGCTTGGTCATCAAATTTCAAAACAAATAATTGAACATGGGACAGATCTGCAAAATTTTGAAATTTTGATGTGCAAATTGTATATGTATTCCTATGTATTGGAACACCCACGACGATGTTACTCCAAGGGGGAGGGGATTGTGATGTCCCTAGTTTTGAACCTGGTTACATTAAAAGGTACATGATGTATATACTGTAATTAATCATGGTGAGGAGATAAAGGCAGAAGCCCCACCATCAATTTGGTTATGTATGTTTCGGCAATAGGGATCGTTGCCGATGGCATATCGTGCTATCTGACACATCATAGTTTTTGCATCATGTAAATATGCACATCAATAAAAGTAAACCTACATCTTGCTACTATGGTGCAACATTAAATGAAAAGGGCATGATTCCTAAGGTTAAGGAGGGTTTTCCAAGCTATGGGGGTCTTTGGGAATCTGCCATGTGTTAGCCACCCATTTAAACTTCTACTGTCTGTTAGTTGGGAGCAGTTATTGCTGAGTAGTGGTGGGTGAGGCAGGACTGTCATTCCTTCGCCACGTGCCCACCCAACCAGTAGACTCTTCCTATGCACATTGCGTGCGGTAGAATAAAAACACTCATTCCAGTTTTCCATGATTCTACTTCTTCACGGATTTTGTCTTGCTCACTCTCAGGCAGGGAAGTTCTAGTTTTTCCTCCCACCATGAGTCGTTCTGGACATCCTCACGTAGACAAAGATTATGCTTCCTCACGCACACCATTTTGGGGGATTCTCCATCGATTGTACATCCACACATAGAGAGTCATTCTCTCTCACCTTCTCATGCATAGGAATTCTCCGTTGGTTTCCTCACCCATGGAGTGAGAGAAATCGTGGCTGTCACTCAGGATTTTTGGGTGCAGGAGTTATTCATGCATGGGGTTGTGTGCCTATGTGTGTCTGATACTGATTTTGGTGGAAGGTGTATGTCTCCTTGCCGATTGTAATCATGTATGTTGTCGATTGTGATCTACGTTTATGTTTTCACCTATCTATGCTAGGAGTTTTGTTTCTTTCCCATTTGCGGACTGTGTAATGCTATTGTTGTTTTCATTGTGAGATTGGGGGTTGTTGTTCTTCCCATGGTTCTTTGGGTTGCTATGTATGCAAGTACCTTGTGGGGTTGTTGCTAAGGTGTTTTGGCCATGCTAGGGAAAATAACAACCCTGAGTCATCTTGCTGAATGGAGCTGTGTTCACTTTTTCATTTGGGGTTGTTACCTTATCATCTTCATCTTCTTCACAGAGCTGTGAACTATTTTTTTGATGTGGTATGCAGTGGTTGGTCTTTGGACAGTTGAGAATAGGATTAGAGGCTAGGTATTCTTGAGAAAACTCATGTTTGGAGCCACTCAGGAAGAGTTAGACTGCTTGCTTTCTTCTCCAAAACCCTTGAAGAGTATTGGAAAGGGAAGTTAGGGACTGAGGGACTGTGAAGCAGAGAAAAGACCAATTCATGTTGATGTGTTTGTGGATGTATTAGAAGTTAGGTTAACTTTGGTGTAGGTGTCCTTAGCTCTCCATTGAGGCCACTAGCTTAGCATTTATCCTTTCCTATATCCTTGACGGCCTGATAAACCCTACCACGTGGGCTTGGCTGATTTGTGTACCGTGTGTGTACCTTGGCTATGTGTAAGCCTGCTTTGATCCTTATTCCTTGAGGAATCATTCCCGGCTCGGGGGTGGCAGCGTTGCTGAGAGATTGATGAGCACGCTGGCCTATGGTTGGGTGGAATGTTCCAACAACGTAGCTAGTTGCAGGATGAATTCTTTTTAAGATGATTATTCTTGACTATTTCGTCTCTGCATTTATATTTACTGAATAATGAATATGTTGAACATGTGGTATGCTTGAATGAACGTATGTTTGCTTCCGCTGTATGTTAAGTAACTATGCATCCTTGTATGTTTTATGCATCTTATCATGTTTTATATTGTAAGCATTTTATTTCATCATTATATGCCTGTTCATATTCATGGGGCTATTTTCCCGGAGGCTTTTGATGGTTTGGTAGCGTCCTCCTCGCCGGTCAGAGGGTCGGGGACGTTACATTTGGACTTGATACAACGCAAGTCTGTAGTATTGATACAACACAAGGCAAGTATTGATACAACACAAGTACCTGACTTGATACAACACAAGTATGGATAATGGCTCATGATGTTGTACATGTAACACATGAATCCTTCCTAATGAGGCACCACCCATCAAGTATTCATGCTTCTTTTTCCAACCATGTCAAGAACTATGAATTCTCACTTCTCATCTGATGTAGCATTAGACTGTTGCAATATTACTTTATAGGTGTTCCTAGAACTTCCATACTAGGAGACAATTTGTAGAATTTGTTTGACATTAGGTAAGCAAAAGTATGGGCTCCTAGTGCTACCAAATATGCTGATATGGAATCTTTCCAACACTCTACCTATTCTACAACTGTGTCCATAGGTATAGAGTTTCTACTTCATATCCCTATCCAACCAACAAGCCACTATAAGTGTCACTTCAATGGTGCTTCCGTAGGATTCTTTGGTGGCTAGATGAGCAAAAGATGACATACCCTTGGGTATCTCTATCGCAACATGCCCATCAAATCATGTATGCATTATAGGAAATTTGGTTCAAAAGTGGTTGCTGAACCCTAATACAAATTTCGTGTTGTCATGTATTAACCAATCAAAATATTTTAAAAATTAAAGGAGGTGCATATGAGAGGCAATTTTTTATTATATAATTTGGGGATAAATATAATTTTTAATAATATATTTTGTTTTCCTACTTCCCAAGATTCCGGAAGTTATCTACGATATTGAAAATGAAATTAATATGCTAATCCATTTTGGGTAATACCTACCCCATGTATAATATATAATAGTAATAATAATTAATATTATAACTAATATACTCATCCAACTATTAGGTAAGATGTGACGAAAATATAATATATAACACTAATGATAATATATATATATATATATATATATATATATATATATATATAATTGTTATAATATAATTAATATATATTAATATATAAATGTATTATNCATAAGTTGGGTTCAATAACTCTTAACTAATATACCTCACTGGGTATTCACCTTCTTAACCAATATTTTATAATGTTCATTCATAAAGGGGGTTTAAATTATGAAAAATAAATTCAATATATTGTAGGTATTGGAGGGTGGGAAATAGGGTATGGGGAGGTTTATAGGTACTTAGGGGGTATAAAATTGTGTATCTAGTAAAAATTGGGAATATTGATAAAAATATGATTTTTTTGATCGAAAATATGTATTGGGAGGGGGGCTCAAAAGGGAGATTTTGGTCGGTATTTATCAATATCTAGTGAAATTAGTAGTGTTATTTGATATCCCATGAATGCATGTGATATGACATAGTTTCACTCAGTGGGGACCCCATGATATAACTATCCATATTTTAGGTAATCATGATCAATATATAATAGATAATAAAAACCAATATCATAACTAACAGAAGTAGTTTAAATGTTAAACATTTTTGACATTTTCCAAGTTCTTTTTTGGGTATGTTTTTTATAGAATAGAGTAGAAATTTTAGATTAATTCTTGAAAAAACATATCATGGTTGTGAAACATGCACAATCTACGTTCTCTTGGGGTATTTGAGGATGATGTATCCATTTATGCATTCAAAATCATAATTTGAATAGTTCAAAAATCATGATGGTATTTTAATTAAATATCATGAGAAAATTCAAAAATTCTAACAAATAGAGTACTCCTAACTAATATAATCATCTATCTTTTAGGTAATATGTGACCAAATATAATATATAGTAATCAATATTATAAGTAAGTCATAATAATAATATATTATAATTAATATTTTATAATAATCATCAAAGATCCAATAACATCCAATAACTTTTAAGATGGAACATGTGTTTATTTTTCTTCACTTGTTTTGAATGAAAACACTACATGGAACTTCATCTTCATATTGATTTTAATATAAAATATATATAGAAGGTACCTTTGATAAAAGTGAAATAGTATAAAAATTGCTTATACATCGTTTTTTACTATTTTCCTAAGGAGACCTGTTTTTCATCCAAATTTCCTCTAGTGTGTTGAATTCAGAGCCCAACACCTCTTCACTGAAACACCAAGATTTCTTCTCTAAGTTCACGCTCCTTACCCATCTCTCAACCAAGATAATGGAGAAGTGCGTCTTTAAGTGTTTTGAGCTTAACTTCTATAGAAATTATGCTTTGATACCAGTTGCCATGGGGTGAACAGATGCTCGAACTCAACTTCCATTCTGAATGTCTGTTCAACACTTCCTGGCACACAACCAAGGTGATATCGGCTCGATGAACTCACTGACAGACTATGCCTAGTTTGTTGTACACACTTAACATTTGACACTTATACTTCATTACTTATGGTAGTTTATGATTATGTTATTATACTTAATCATTTCTCCCATACTTAATCAAATTTCACATAACACATAAGAGCACAAGATATATATATATATATATATATATATAAACCCAAACAGACATACCCAAAATTATATATAATACAGAAATACAAAAAAAAAAATTGGGGCACGAGCCTCACCGACATTGTACCACATACAACTTACAACATAAAACCCAACAATTTTTCTTGCTATTATAGTAGCATGCCAACCGAACTTCCAACCTTCTGCATGCTCCCAACCTGGGATAGGTCTTCCCCCTCCGACCTACCTATTACCCACCAAATAATTTAGTTGCACTTGTTTTATCCTTAACACCTTGACAACCCTCGTCTATCTCAATTATTTCCTTAATCCTTTTAATTGAATGCTCCTTTATACCCTAAGTTCGCTTAGAAGGGGTAGCCAAGGCTACTACCTAGTTGTCTCCTTACTCGACATATAAAGGCTTATCAAATGTCTGGTGTCCACTTGTTTGCCATGGCCTCCCTCACATGGGCGCGTGCCCATCCAAAAGACACACTCCAACCCACGTTTCTTTACACACACACTTCCATGGAGTGTGACAATCCAAAACGAACCCCATGCTTACTGGTTTTTGCTGGTCTATATTTCCATGCACATTAAAAATGGTGTGGGTGCGAGACAAACAGTGTTTAGCATGTTGCATAGCATTTAATGCGGCTACAACAGGCTTGATGGGCATTGGATCTTGAGCTGCTGGAGATCTAATGGTGATCAAGCCTGCTGCAGCCACATTAAACACTCTACACCATGCTAAATATTTGAGTTGTCTTTAACTAAGGTAGGATTTTCTCCCTATTTCCGATTGGTTTTTACTTGTTTCTGGTCATGAATCTTGACTGAATTTTCAAAACTTGTAAAAACATTACTATAATTTATAGAATGTGGGTGTTGGGGGTTTTCATGTAAAAAGATTTAATTTCTGCATTTAAAATCTCTCAACAAACAACAAAAATTACAAAATTTAATGAGTTAAATTCACCAATTCCCGCTAAAAATATGTCAAAAAGTCAAAATCCTCCCCTAGGTAAACAACTCCTAAATATTGCTTGCCATGGAGACACAGTCCCTACTCGAGACAAACCCCACTTGGTACCAGATATTATTTTGTTGTCAGTGTAGGAACGTTACAGTATTGTTTCGTAAGGAGGAGTCTAGCTACGCTAGGATTTTTCCCGTCCACAATCGTCGCTTCCTCCCGTCCGGCAATCAATATTAAACCTAAGTTTTTACCCCCTCTTCACTCGACTAATTCATACAATCTGCTTCGAGATGGAAATTTATTACTTCTGCTTCAGGATGGAAATTTATTACTTTTGTTGGATTACATTACTGAGCATCTGTGAGTCAAAGTGTGGTGGTCTCTCTCTCCTGGTGCTCGACAATTCCAACTAACACGAGGATTATTTGACCATATTTGTATGTGTGTATGTTATTCTTAACAGGCTATCCGCCAGAAAGGTATAAAAAGACTATCCTCCTCTGCAGTATCATGTTTCTACTCGTATAATGCATAGAGATAACGACTACAAAAAATGATGGTAAGTTAGCAATTTCTGCAGTAAATGATTGAATATGTAATTCTGGACTTCAATTTGGATTAAAAAAATACGTAACCAATAAATATGCAACAGTAATTTTTATCTTGAACAAGATGGATTTTGCTGTTGTTGTGGCCAGGCTGCATCATGTGGTATCTACCATGGACTTTGCAATCTATTAAGCTGCAGAGCTTTGGGGTTGTCATCATAATTTTTGTGTTTTATAATTTTATTTGTCATAATTCATAGTCAACAAGTTGGGGTTCTATCCTATCTATCGAAATTGCAACAACCGCATATTTCCTGGTGGGTATTACTTAGTTCCAAAGATCCAGGGTGTCTACCACTTTGCCATTACTTTACTGTGAGAATTCACCCACTATGTAAATGTCTTAAACTATGAAGTGTCTTAACGAATGTATATTAATAAAGATTGGGTGTTGAATGCAACCTGCCTAACCAACTTAGTGATGCATAAATAGTCCAATGGAGGCCACCCCTTTTTTCATCTTATTGGATGTTGTTTACTACAAAATATAGTTTTAAGAATAATATAACACTCCATTTCCATTTTAAATAGTCAAACCATACATTCCTATTGTAACAGCCCATGACCATGTTAATGTTGAATATCTTTAAAGAGATGCACTAAAATCATAAATCATATTTATTACAAAATCTAAGGGAAATAATTTTAATTAATTTATTATTTATTTACTATATAAAAGAGATGATTTTATTTAAATTACTTTGTGTTGGTGTTTATTTTAAATTAAATTTGTATTTATAATATAATATTTAGGATAAAAGACATAAAATCATAATAATTTGGATACAAGACATAATTCATTGTATCCTCTTGATTACGAGATAACTTCATTTATATTTAATAATCAAATTTAATTTTAATTATATATAAATTTGATATAATCTTATCATTATTCATCAATTATAATGATATTTTATATTAACTACTACGATGATGTTGGTATCTATTATGTAAGATGATCATCATAATATGTAGTTTAAATGAATAAGCTAAGCTGTGTTCTAGTAAAATAAGGAGGGTGGTTGTAAAAAAAAAAATATAGTTTAAATATTTTATAAAATAGTGTTTTATATATGAAAAACAAGAATGTAATTCAAATTAGAGTTTAGTAAAAATTACATAACATAAATTAAATGTTATAAAGAAAAAAAATTGTTAAATTCTAAGTTAAATTATCTTATATATTATATATTTATATATAGTTCATTGTCATTATTAATTTTATTATGCTTTAAATATTTTTATTCAAAATTAATATAAATATTTTATTAAAAAAGTTAAAGATTTGAGGAATCTGAACATTTAAGTGGAATTTGGTTATATAACCTTAAAATTGGAATTTTGGAATGAGAAATAATTGTTTTAAATAAATAAATGGATTCAACCTCAAACAACATCATTGTAACAAGATTTGTGTTCCCAAGAAAAAAACATATTTATTTTCAAGTAGAAAGAAAACGTACAATTTAAAGGCACCATCAACACATACAAAAAGAAACAAATTCATATTATTTTTCATAGCATCCCTTTTAGTTAATTTTCAAAAATATTATCACTTATATATCTCCCTAAGCTAAGAAAAATATTATCAAAGTCATTTAGAATTAACAAGGATAATTTCATAATTACATCATCATGATGCATTTTAGAAGGCCCTTAGACCTTTCCTTCTCTTTGAAATGTGAAATCAGTTGAAAGGAACTAATTGAGATGGATAATCAATGTTTCCACAAAAGGTTAGCATCATAATTATTTTCTCTTGGTAAATGTGTTCATATTGTAGATGGAAAAACATCTCAGAAATTGTTAAAGTTTGCAAAGCTACCGCAACTACATTGAAATTCTGGATTAGAGCCTCCTTTTTCGTCCATGTGATAACCATTGAAGAGTTTCCCATAACACATGGAAAACCAATATTCTAGTTGTATGCAAATTTTAGCAGAACTGGTAGAGGTAGGAGTTTCACTAGATCGTTGGTTCCCTCACCCACGTTATCTTTAAAGGAGAAATATCTAAAATCATTTTCATACAAAATAAAACCAAGCCCACATATATGGTTTTACCATGTACCATCGAAATAAGCCCATGGATGATCATGGTCAAATATAGGAGCTTGGAATCATCTTCCCTCTATAGTTTTGGCTTCCTTTGAATAAAGAGAGAAAGTGCTAACTTCTTTAATAGCCAATACCTCCATTGATAGTTTCTTTAATTTGAAGGTCTCCACATTCCTCTTTGTCTAGATACTCCATGATATTATAAAGGGAAGTGTATGATACCTCTTTAATATCTTTTGGGGGAACCGTTCCTTTAAGTTGTCTTCCACACTAGGACTAGACCAATATGCCTGCATATTTAAGGCTTCCAGGACCTCCTTCCAAAGTCCAAATGTATATTTAAACTAGATAAACAAATGAACAATAAATATTTTCCACAATTATTGCATAAGATACAAAATCCTGGTCCTTTCCAACTACATTTTTAGAGGTTATTCGAGGTTAGGATCTTACTGATGAGAATCAACCACATTAGATTGCATTTTGGAGGATGTTGGACCTTCCATACAAATTTCCACCATACAAAATTGTTTTCCATATCTTCAATCAAATAAAGATATCATTTTTCCACAGTAGAGGATCCATTGGAAACACCAAACCTCTAAATCAATTCATCCATTTTATTCGAGAATCAAACATTGGCTCTATTCAAAACTAAGAATAAATGATCCCTAGCATGTTTCCATTCAATATAGATGTCTAATTGTTCAACAAAATACCAACCCCGTCACCAAACTGTTATGGATTCCTCATTCACTATCCAAACCAAGGTTTCCTTTATATGAATTTGAAGCCAACGCACTAGAAGATTTGACATGAAAATGTCTATGTTGCACTCTCTTTTTTAATGCTATAATTTTCATTACGATACATTTGATCGATTTGATTTATTTTCAAATATAAATTTAAGTTTTAATTTATATTTTTTAAATATAAATTTAATTTCTAGCATTCTTAGTATTTTTTAGTATTTTTTAATTAGCTATGAATAGGGTTCATGTCTTGCCGTTGTAATTTCTTTAGGGAAAAGTTCTATATTAGCATAGTTTCTATCTTATTGGTTGTAGTTCTTATTAGGCAGAGTTCCTATCAACCAAAGTTCTTTTCTGGGCATAGTTTAGGTCGAGAAGATTCCATATCAGGACAAAGTTCTTAGGCACAGTTCATATCAGGGAGACTTTTCTTTGGGGAAGAATTCCTATCGATGCATAGTTCTTGTTAGGGAAGAGTTCCTAATGGGTAGAGTTCCTGTTGGGTAGAGTTCCTGCCGAGCATTGTTCCTACCGTGCAAAGCTCCTACCGAGGTAGATTTATTTCCTTGTTGGCCGTATTTCCTATTAGGAAAATTTATATTTGATATATTCCATATTGTGGTAAATTTCTTATTAGGAAGAGTTCCAATCAGAGAAAATTCCCCACGGGGGAAAAGTTCATGCTTTGTTAGTCGTAGTTCCTATAAGGAAAAGTCCTATTTGGTTCTATCTCACGTTGGGGCAGAGTTCGTTCCAAGGAATAGTTCTTATCGAGCAGAGTTCTTATAAAGGAAAAGTTTCCATCAAAGTAGAGTTCCTTTTAGGAAGAGTTCTAGTCGAGTAGAGTTCATGTCGGGGAAAAGTACATATTAAGCAAAGAGGAAAAGTTCATATATGATAGAGAGACAAAGTTCTTATCGAGGTAGCATTCCTAGCGGGTCAAAGTTCCTGTTGAGAGTTGGAAAAATTCATGGGTTTTATAAGGCTAGAAGATCATGACAAATTCATGGGTTTCATTTTTGTCCCCTTCTCTCCACAGTTGAAAATTGTCTTCTTTTATACTTGGGCAAGCCTTTTCATTTGCCTAGGACTTTCTTGGCTAGTAATTGCTTCCTCCACATTTGGCTACTTGTGCCCATAAGGATGAGTAAAAGATAAAAAATTAACTTAAGTGTGAGTCATGTCAATTAACATTGCAAGGATGATCACACTCGTAAAATAATTTAATTAACATCATTGAATAATTAGTTATTTACATTACTATTTAAAATTCATGAAAGTCATAAGCTTTTTGAAAGATAATTGCCATCATTATAATTCCATTTCAATAATTCCATTTTTAACCAGGGCTATTGCAATATGCTTCTTAAATGGTGAAATGCTTGGTATCATTTCATCATAGTGTTACACAGAGCCAATGTTTGGAACTTGGATATAAGGGATGAATTGATTTGGACATTTGGAGTTTCCAATGGATCCTCTACTACAGGAAAATGATATCTTGATTTGAAGGACTTTAGGGACAATGATATTTTGGTGGTGGAACTCTATATGGAAGGTCCAAGATCCTCCAAAATGCATTATTCTAATGTGGTTGATTCTCATCGGTCAGATCGTAACCTCAAATAAATTCTAGAAATAAAGTTGTCCAGGACCAGGATTTTGTATCTGTTGATCCTAGATTTGTTATCATTTTTTGCAGTTAAATTACTCATTTAAACATATTTTTATAATATTTTTGCATATTTTATGTCGCGCAGCTCACCATTCAACCCGAGCTATGAATGTATTTAAGGTTTATGTAAAATCTATTTATTACTATCATTTTATGATTTCATTGATTAAAAATGACATTGTTTGAAGTGCATTTGATATATTAATTTATGTCTATATTCGTTTGTAGGTTATATAGTCTTTCAAACAAGATTAACAAATAGAGACGTGTTCAGCTAGATATATGTAGAGCATATCTAACTCACTGTCTAGCATACTATCCATATTGCTAACCAGATTGCGTGTTGTTGATAACCGATTTCAGGCATTAAAACATTGAAAATGTTTGTTGTCCATGCATTTGGGTGATGAAGAAGCTCACGTTCTAGAAGACTCACCATCATGCTACCTATGCTCAACACCACACCACTAGTCCATGCATTTGGGTGATGCAATGGTTTGCATTCTAGAAGAATCGCCACAATGCTCTCCCCTGTCCAACACCACTCCACCTACCGCACTAAATAAGGACTTGTATTTTTCATCACGCATGCTAAAGAGATCCGTTTGTGTTGAAGAAGGAATAGTGTTGTGCGTTTGCATTTGATTAGTTAATGGTTATTATGGTCGACTAATTTTAGAAAGAATTCAAAAAATAAAGGGTCGACTTGCTCATCTCTGTAAACAATATATATATTAGCCTCTACGCCAAGAGCTCAGTTAGCTAGCAGTTTAACCAGTTTATGCATGTGATTTGTCGTTCTTAAGCACGTTGTAATTATATTCCATATTTTTAATAGAAGTTGTATGTTCTGTTGTTTATGATTGTGTTCGAGTAAGCGTTAGCCATGCATCACCCTGATTTCTGAGAGGGCCCCTCATCAACCAGAGGTTTCTTTTCTTGTAATTTTGTTATATTTTCTTTTGTAATTAGTTTAATTTCTAGTTTGTTTCTATTATTAAATTACTGTAAACATTTATTTCATTTGCTTCCTGTAATGGAATTTATTTATAAAGTTAAATAGTGGCACGGATAGTTTTCTTTCGGTTTGCTTTTAGTCATTTCATTTCCAGTTTTACTATTTAGTTTTGTATTTGCAAGTAGATAGAATAAATTATTTTTTATCAAGTTAAAATAGATTCAATTCTGTTCATTTCCTTTTCGTTATAAGTTTATTTAAATTTTAGTTTGTTTCTTAATGATTTCTTTATGTTTATGAATTATTTTAAGATTATTTCGCTGTCAAATTTGATTAATAAGTAAGTTTATTTACTGTCTCTATGCATTGTATTTACATGTGCACAAATTAAACTGAAGATTAGATCATTTAGGTTATTTTTCTATCATTTTAATTGTGCAGACTATCATTCATACATCCTTTTTAAACTGTTGTTCAAACACCCCTTTCAGACCTCCAGTTTAGTCTTTCATTAAGTCCATCGTTTTGTTTTTAGTGTTTTAAATGTGTTTTGAACATGTTTTAAGTTATGTTTCTTTATCATTTGAAGTATCTTTTGACTGTAATAGCTAGGTGATAGTTCTATTTAACATTAAAGTTAAAATTATATTGTTTTATATTATTTATTAAATTTGTATCCTTTTCCCTACCTCTTTTTCACCTTGAACATGTTTTGAGCTATGTTGTGTTTTGTTTCTTAAGTTTATTTTTTATTCCCTTTTATTGTTGTATTGTTTTGTGCTAATTCCTTTGGGTTGATTTATCCATTTGCATGTAAAACTTAGTATTATATGTGTTATCCTTAGGAAAATATATTAATACTTTGTAGACTGTTCCTTTTTCACAGTCTGATTATCGAAAGAGACTTGTAGGATATAATTCAAAGTCATTCCTATTAAGTTTTCTACTTATTCATTTTAATTAAGTTTTCTTTATTAAGTTTTTGAATTGTTTCTTTTATTAAGTTTTCTACTTGTTTATTTTATTTAGTAGTAGATTTCCTCTCTCGCATTCAACATGATGATGGTACTAAACCCGTTGATGACACTTTTCTTGATGAACATTTGTTTGATGTGTTTGTTCAAACCCCTTGGTTTGCAAGTATTGCCAATTATTTAGCAACTAGGAAATTACCAAACCATTTTTCCCCACACAAGAAGCGTCATATTATAGTACACATTTCTAATTATTCTTGGGTTGATAATGACCTCTTCCACACTGGTCCATATCTTATTATTCAACAATGTTTGGGGGAGGATGAAATGACAGACATCATCCATGCATGCCATGATGGACCATGTGGAGGGAAATTTTTTGATAGCCAGACATCATACAAAGTATTGCAATCTGGTTATTACTAGCCAAGCATTTTCAACAATGCTTCCAAGTATGTTAAAGGATGTGATAGTTTCCAAAGAATGGGTAGACCTATGTCATCTGATCAGATGCCCTTACAACCTCCGATAATGATTGAGGCTTTTGAGAAATGGGCTCTTGATTTTGTAGGACCAATTTTTCCCATGTCTCATAAAAAGAAATATATCCTGGTTTGAATGGATTATGTCACCAAATGGGTAGAAGCTAAAGATTTGTTTAGGGCTATAGAGAAATCAGTGGTATAATTTATATATGAAGAAATATTCACCCCGATTGGTGTACCGAGAGAAATTGTCATAGACAAAGGTACTCAATTCACTTCCAAATTAATGAAATAACTCACTATGAAATATGACATCCCACATTCCAAATATTCAACTTATCATGCTCAGGCTAATGGTAAGGTAGAATAAACCAATGAAGTATTAGAATCCATTGTAACCAAAATCATTCACTTACATCATAAGGATTGGGCAAATAGACTATCGGAGGCTTTATGGGCCTATAGGATAACATGGAGAAACACTACCGAACATAC
The DNA here is from genome assembly GCA_001517045.1 of Pseudotsuga menziesii. Taxonomy (NCBI): domain Eukaryota; kingdom Viridiplantae; phylum Streptophyta; class Pinopsida; order Pinales; family Pinaceae; genus Pseudotsuga; species Pseudotsuga menziesii. The sequence continues at coordinate 142,712 of LPNX010627876.1, forward strand.
CCCCTATGAGTTAGTGTATGGAAAAGAAGTCCTTTTACCCATTAAATTTCAAGTTAAAACCTTTTGTATGGAAGCACAATTAGGCATGGATTTGGATGAAGCACATAAACAATGAGTGTTACAGATTAATGAGTTAGATGAAATTAGACAAGATGCACTCCTAAGAACCATGCTAATAAAAAATCAACAAAAGATATGGCATGATAAATTTATTAAGCAAATTCAATTTAAAACTGGAGATTGGGCACTACTATTCGACTCACAGTTTAAACATTTCAAAGGAAATTTAACTACCTGTTGGATGGGCCCATATGAAGTAGTTACAGCTTTTGACAATGGGTCATTAGAAATTAAGACAATTGATGGTTCACAAGTTCTCTTTGTAGTAAATGGCCACAGACTTAGACTTTATCATCAACCAACATCAAAATAGGATTTCATACAGAATGTTTTGGACTAAAGGGAAATGGAATTAGTTGAAGGGGAAGTTATTCCTTCTCCTCCTTATCCTTAAAAAAGGTATTTTGGGTTATCATCACTTGTATATATGTAAATATGTGTTTCTTTCTTTGAATAAATAAGAGTCACTTCTGACAAAATTTCTTACAAGCAAATCTTTTTATTTTATAATATTATATATGTTTTCATGAATAAATTTAATCATCTAATAAGTCGTTTCGTAGTTTGATTACAAGTACGTTATCTCTATAAGCAGCTCATGGAGTATTATTTGGAAAAGGTAAGTAATCTAAAACACTCATCGGGTATCTTAACCTTTCTTGACGTACTTTTGAAATTTGCAGCTTATAGTGACAATACAAAAAAAAAAATCCTCTATATATCATTCTTAACCAACTCTCCTATGATTCATATGGTTTTTTGGTATTTTGATTCATACATGAATATTTCTGATATTCTCTTTTGAACAATTGCTTGCTAAAGACCTTCTTTCACTATTATGTTTTTCACAATCTCATCTTACACCTATGCATTACTAGTTCATCCTATACTTGTTATCAAAACTTGTCTCTCAAGTATTTTTGTGATAACTCGAGAGTAAGTGGAATTTTTGTCTATGGGGAACATTACTTATCTCTTATGAAGAAGAATGATTGTAAGGTCAAAGAACATATTTAAGTTATTTTGTTTTAACATGATCTACGGTTATGACCATTATAAAAAGTTACTTATGATTTTATTTTACAAAATTGAATTATGTGTTTAGTAGGGATTAACATGATCTAGTACCAATCGGATTCCATATATTTAAAATCATTATATAAGGCAAACCCGTCGGGGTACTGAACAAGCCTACTGGAAACGGGTCAATGTTATGTAATAACTTAAAACAAGGAAGCCCAATAAAATGCAAGTAAACTTGTCGGGGTACTAAACAGGCTTGCTAACAGTGGGACTATGCTTGTATGGTACCAAGGTAAACCTATCTAGGTACTGAGCAGGCTTTCTATAAGCGAGGCATTACCGTGTGAAAGAGATTTGGTTAATACACAACTATGCACATAGTTCGTAAAACAATGATAATATAAATAAAAAATTTCAGAATTTATGAATAAACATGTCATGGAAAATTGTTTATAATATCATTTGAGAATGGTTGTAATTTGGGCTTGGCCTCGGCCATCTAATTCAACAAATACCTAGGATGTGATTATCCTGGAAATGGGACCCATAGCTGTAAATATCACACACTCTGGGGTAAACTTAAAATATTTTGTGATGACAAAATATCTTTAAAATGAGGCATGGATGAATAGCTTTTCCTATGGCATTCTTTTGGTTATATTATCATCATTCAAGTGGTCTTTCAAGCACCATTATATTTTTCATGAATATACATATCTAAATCATTTCCATTTACTAGTTATTTTTTATTTTTCTTACAAAATAATAGTAGTATGATAGAAATCTTTATTTCATTATCTAGAAGAATCAATTCTTCTCTCTTATATAGCTTGAGAACACGCCATATCTTTGGTTTAGAGGAGGATTAGGAAAGATTAGACTGCTTATTATTTTTATTATTTATGACATATCTATTTATCTCTGACAAATGATAAGTGTTTTCAAGATAATGTAAGTAGTGGAACTTGTTGATGTATTTGTAACTTCGGAATGTATTCACTTGTATATCTTATGTATTGTACCCCGATGTTTATTCCGGGATTTATTTGTGTCTTAGAATAATCAACCCATAGTTAGCTACCTTAGACATTAATTAATCCATTTTTGTCTTATTTCCCTAGTTTCCATATTCCACCTTATGCAAGTTGTCCTCCACATGTCCAAAGTGGTCAAACTTGCTAAAATTGATTCATGGAGAGCTTGGGAAACCACTTGGAATCAATTCTACTTTATTCATGGCCTTCCTAGTACATGTCTACTTTTTCTGCTTTATTGCCTGCTTTTGCTGAGTTTTAAGGCAATTGGAAAAGTTTGACTAGGTGAAGTTAACTTGTTTTTTGTCCTCATAATCCTCCACTCTTTTGTCCTAATAAAAGCATGTATTATTTTTCCTTCCATCATCTATTATATTTCCTAATTTATTTTTCCAATTCGTGAGCTCGTAGATAAATTTGGAAACTACTTTATGCACCTATGGGGGGTTTGCTTAGATTTAGTAAGCCTGCTTTTGACGAAATTCGAATGCCATCCGAATGCATTCAAATATCTCATGTAATTATTTATTTTGGAAGCCTATGACTTCACAGGGTTGGATATTGTACACTTATTCAATAGAGATTAGTGTTATGCTCCATATTCAGTCTCCTTTGTGTGTAATTTGCATGTGTAAATGGCAATTTTTGTGAGTGTAATTTTTCTAACACCTGGGTTCAATTTACACATGGTGTCAAAACCTTTGTAGATAAATTTATCTCCTTCCAATCTATTATTTCATGTTTGACATCATTGACTGGGAGCATTTTGCTGACTGAAGGGACAATTTCTGAGCTATGGATCAATCCAAGAAGATCATCTTGACTCCATTTAATTTATTTGAATGGACAGTAAAGATGGATATACCATTGAGAGAGAAAGGGAACCAGCCTTGAGGCTTTGCTACTAATCCATCTCTTGTGTGCAGGCTAAAGAAATCATTGTATGGGCTTAAGCAAGCCCCCAGGGCTTGGTATGCCAAGATTAATGGCTTTCTGCTATCATTGAATTTTGTTCAATGCAAGTCAGATCCTAATGTGTATTTGAAGCTGATTCATGGTTATTTGATGATTATTGTGTTGTATGTTGATGACCTTCTCATTACAGGAATCTCAAAGGATGAAATTGCCTCCTTGAAGGATGCAATGAACCATGCATTCTCTATGACTAATTTGGGGTTATTGAGCCAATTATTGGGGATCGATACTATTCAAACCAAACATGGAATAAAATTAAATCAGTCCAAGTATGCCTTGGATTTTTTGAACAAGTTCAACATGGAGGATTGCAAGCCAAGCAAAACTCCCTTCCTTTCAAAAGTTAAGCTTGAAGAAGCAAATTATTCACCTATGGTAAATAATACACTATATAGGCGACTGATTGGGTGTTTGCTATACCTTACACATGCTCAACCTGATATTTCTTATGCAGTAAGTGTGGCTTCAAGATACATGGATCAGCCTCATGAGATCCATTGGAGAGAAACCAAAAGGATCCTTAACTTTGTTCAGGGAACAAGGACTCATGGGATCTTCTACAAAGATAAATCTGATCTTGATTTGATTGGGTTTACTGACAGTGATTAGGAAGGTGACAAAATAGATCGAAAGTCAACATTAGGATATGTGTTCATGCTTTCTGAAGGACCAATCAGCTGGTCAAGAAATAAATAGAGTGCCATTGCACTCTCATCTACAGAAGCAGAGTACAGAGGATTTGTAAATGCAACAACTTAATGTTTATGGTTGCAGGGGTTACTTGGTGAGTGTGGCTTCGAATCAGAATACTCAACTACTATCTATTATGATAATCAGAGTACCATTCAAATTTGCAATGATCTAGTTTAGAGACAGAGAACCAAACACATTGAGATCCATATGCACTACATCACATAGCTTGTGCATGATGGCACCATTCACCTACTCTTCTGTTCATCTTCAGAACAAGTAGCAGATATCTTCACCAAAAAAAATTTCTGAGAAGACATTCAGCAATCTCAAATCACTGCTGGGGATTGCCGATCATGCTGTGAAGCATGAGTGATGACAATATTTTCAAATTTTGTTTACTGTAGATGTTTAAGGGAGGATTTTTCCCATTGGGTTTTTGCCTCTTTCCTTGATTAAATGGACATGAAGTATGTAAAGGGTGACTAAGCCTTGTTTCTAGGCCCTATAATTTTCTAATATTTTACTCATAATTTAGGCTTAAGGGGGGTGTTAGAATAATCAACCCATAGTTAGCTACGCTAGACATTAATTAATCCATTTTTGTCTTATTTTCCTGGTTTCCATATTCCACCTTATGCAAGTTTTCCTCCACATGTCCAAAGTGGTCAAACTTGCTAAAACTGAGTCATGGAGTGCTTGGGAAACCACTTGGAATCAATTCTACTTTATTCCTGGCATTCCAAGTGCATGTCTGCTTTTTATGCTTTATTGTCTGCTTTTGCTGAGTTTTAAGGCAATTGGGAAAGTTTGACTAGGTGAAGTTAACTTGTTTTTTGTCCTCATCATTCTCCACTCTTTTATCCTAATAAAATCATGTATGAGTTGTCCTTCCATCATCTATTATCTTGCCTAATTGATTTTTCCAATTCGTGATCTCCTAGACAGATTTGGAAACTTCTTTATGCACCTATGGGGGATTTTCTTAGATTTAGTAAGCCTTCTTTTGACCAAATTCAAATGGAATCCCAATGCATTTGAATCTCTCATGTAATTATTTATTTTGGTAGCCAATGACTTCAGAGGGTTAGCTAGTGTACACTTATTCAATACAGATTAGTGTTTTGCTCCATATTCAGTCTCCTTTGTGTGTTTTTTGCATGTGTAATTGGCAATTTTTGTGAGTGTAATTGTTCTAACACTTGGGTTCAATTTCCATATTATGATGTAATTGAGTCATGTCCTGCCCCAATATTCCAATCAAGAGATTCAGTAATGTAAACAAGTCATGAAAAGTCATTAAGGCTAACCCTCCATTATAATTCAGGGAAATAGTCCCCACAATTGAGCTAAGGTTAACCCTCCTTGTTGATCAGAGGAAAATGTCCCCATAGTTGTTGGGAACTAGGGTTATTAGAATCTCCTAGAGAAGTCGGCCCTGGTAAGTAATTGTTAAGTGAGGCCGATTTGTAGGAGTGGAAATTGAGTGAACGAAAGAATATAAATAGAGAGTTACCCTCTCTATTTATCATGCACACACTCACTCACTGGGGTGCATGAGTGAGCACTACAACAAAACCCTGTGATTAGAGTCTCTTTTAGCTTCCTTTTTAGCGTGCACCATCACTTTTAGTGTATTTTTCATCATTTTTTGGACAAAGTGAATGCTTTTCCATAGGATGGCGCTTTTAATGGCGTTATTTGCATCCCTTTTTAAAATCTAGCGCTATTTTGGACGCTAATTATCATCCCAATTAGTGTCCGCATTAGCATCCCAATTATTGTCCCAATTAACATCCCAATTATATTCCCAATTAGCGTACCAAATAACGTCCCAATTAGCATCCCAATTAGCGTCCATTTTTAAAAGTTGGTGCTATTTTGGATGATAATTAGCATCCCAATTAACATCCCAATTACTTTCCCAATTAGTGTCGCAATTAGCATCATAATTATCATGCCAAATAGCATCCCAATTAACGTCCAAGAAATCATCCCATATAACACCCATAATAGCCTCGAAAAAAAGTCCTAAATAACATAGCACCATATATTAATCCAAGCTTAGCGATAGGATTTGTGCCATGAATTTTGACATGAAAAACATCCAACATAGCGTTAAGTATAGAGCCAAGAATTGCGCCTATAAAACGTCCAACATAGTGTTAGGTATAGAGCCAGATATAGTGCCTGGAATAATGCCATAAATTTTGAAAGAACCCATATAGGAATTGCACTAGGTTTAGATCTAGGAAGTGTTTGGAAAACGTCTGACATAACGTCAGATATATCAATGCCAATATCAATGATCATGATTCATGTGATAGTACTTTTGGATCTTGACTTATCATAGTGGCACCTAAATGATCATAATCATAGCACTTTTGGATCTTGATTAATCCTAATGAAGGGTAAATTACCTTAATGTCACCTAAATTGCTCTAATGGCATTTGAGTGTCCCCAATAAAATTTGATAGACCTTAATTGCACCTGATTGGCCCTAACAACAT
>LPNX010627876.1:154064-194885 GCA_001517045.1 Pseudotsuga menziesii
TTATTTTTAATACCCAATTGTTGTCCAAGGGTTTGTGTGAATGTTTATATATTTTCATAGGGTTTCATTGCCATTGCACCGATTGCAATGGTTATCGGCATCTTTTTCGATTACCCAATATGTGCTGATATTTTCTTCTTAATCCCCTAATTGCAAAACCTGGTTGCTACACATGGATTCTCTGAAACCCCGCATGAGAAATCAAACCCTATCAAATATAAGTGTTTAAAACCAAGTGATGGATGCAAGTTTTTGTTTTTTGGTGTTAAAACCCAAGTGATGGATGCATGTATGTGTTTTTTAAGGTGGAAATTGCTTCTGTCTAGCTCCAAGAGAATTAGAATTGGCCCAAATTTGTGAGGCCCACAAGCAGCCCATTTTTCAGTGGATGTGCAATGTTGGAAAAGGCCATGAACCATGAACCATCAAATGACCTTATGAACCATGAACCATTCAGTGACCTTATGAACCATGAACCATGAAGTGACCTTGTGCATATGACCTGTGGACTGTGTGGCATCTCTCTTCCTGACATGTGACCTTATGCATATGTCCCATGGAATGTGTGGTGTCTCTGTTGTTGCCATGCTGGGCCGAGACTCTATGAAGCTAAACTATGACTGTTTTAGGTTGATCCAAGACCACTTTTCTACTGAAAATATAGGTTGTGTTCAGTTATGTGGGATACTCTTGGAATGTTAGCTTTGGTGTCATCCCTTTGGGGATGATAAACCTTATTTGTGACTGTGTCAGGTTTATCCTAATGGATTGTGACTATGTATGATCTCTCCTAGAAGGGCCATGGACTATGATGACCTCCCTCATCCTTAAAGTGGACTGTTGTAACCTCTCCTATCTAGGGTTTAGGCTAATTCACAGTCCTACTAGGAGTAGCTAGACTAAACTCAGATACTTTAAGGAGGACCTTAGTAGGACTGTGTGCACTATCTAGGCCAGGGGTATCTCTTCAATCTAAGCTTATGCTACCAATTTGTTGTCCAAAAGTGTGAGAATCTAATATGTGTCCACTCCCATTCTTACTTTTCCTTGGCCTCATGTTGCCCAAATTTCTCTTCAAAGTGATGATGGAATAAGGGGAAGTATTGTAATATTTTTTCTTCAACATAGAGTGTTCTTGGAGGATATTAATGACCCTCCCATGGAGAAGGAATGTTGACAACATTTGCAATATTGTCCTTAGGTGATGTCAATTAGTTTTATGGCATTTTCGTTGGATAAAAAATAATTATTTTGATTCCCCTAATAAGTTGTTTGAATCATTAAATTTTTTATTTTGAATCAATTCTTAGTTAGTATACATGCATAAGGATTATCATTGATGGATTACCTTTATTTGTCACTCCCACAGTCTACTAGCCACCGATTGCATTGTCTAATGATATTGATCTATTCCTTGGCCCATTTGTAGCCCACTCATGGCACGGGCTAGAATTATTGGAAATAGGAAATAATACAAAGAGTGACTGAATTCTTATAAGTTGAGGCAATATGGTAGCACAATATTTTTGAGTAAAAGAAAGCAAAATTAGGAAGCAACCCAGTAGTAAGAAGCATGATTTAGAGTTGCATCTATTTAATACAATTAAGTACACCGAGGACCTTGAGTTCCAATTTCCTTGTTGGATATTCCCTATCGAGCTAGGGACACGCATACAATAGCCAAAATTAGTTGGGTTAAGGAAGGTGAGGCATATACTAACCAGTAATTGCATTTCACAGATGATTTATCCTTGACCCTAGCTCTCACATGAACTAATAGAGGCAACATTCTAGTGGCCTAATACTTTGGTTAATGTATTTAATGTCATGAGGGACCTAGAAATGGATGGGATATTGCAGATGGATCAATATAGACCTTTCCAACACCAATAGGGAATATTGGGTATGCTCCCAAATTGTGTAGATAGGAGGCTTTCTAAGTGAGAGCTCATACATGGGTTAATGTACAAGATAGTCAAAGGTAATATTCGAGGCTTTATTTAAAAGGATTGGCATTGGATTTATAGAAAATCCTTCTCATATTATGATACCAAGAAGCTATATTGTGTACTAGTAGAATTGATTTTCATTTTGTGTTATTTTCTTGTTTGCATGGATTCCAACAACCCCCTTATTTTCTTATTTGCATGGCATATTTTTAGAGAAGGGGGTTGAAGATGATCATAGAGCTATATCAAGTCTCAATCTCTCCTCTCCATTCTCTTTGTCCATTTTAGAAGGGATATTTATACTTTAAGAGAAACACCCAAGAGAATAGGTCAAATTTAGGATGGAAATTTGCTTCAAAAACTGCCAGTACACTCCGAGGCCGCAGACCGATGATTGTCTTGGAGCTGAAATAATTGTAAGGTTTATGGAAATTATTATAGAGGGTTCAACTACTTGGACTACCATGTTGAACCTATATTATCTAATAAGCATTGAACCTACCCTACCAAATAAGCGTGATCATTATGACCTAGCTTTATTGGAGATAATGGAATTGGTGTTGATATCTCTGTATGCTATTATCAGATATATAATTACAAGGAGTAAATGTTGACCAATTATAGAATGGATTTTCTGCAGCATGGGATTTCATCACTTTGTGTTCTCAACATGCTTCTGGATATGTTTGTTGAATTACAAAATGTCAATCTTGCATTATGAAAAACATAAGCACATTGAATCCTTATAGATGGCGTGTTAACTGTGACACTGAAGCTTTTCATTGGAATTTATGATTTAAGTCTGAATCCTTGGGTTTGAGATTTCTATTATCATTTTGAAGAGGAAATATAGTTTGATAATTTATTGTTTTCACATGTTTCCTATGATGTATGGTGTGAAACTACATACTCAGTGTTAACTTTTGACATACCCTTGTAGAGATTTATGGTTTTGCACATTTCTTTCTATTGAATGTAAGTTGTAATGATAACATGTTGTGATTATGCATGGTATGTTTGGATAGTGTAAGAAGCTCTAAACTTATTTGTTTTATATGTTGTTCTAATGGATGATGTAGTACTATAGAAATTTATGATTTTGGATATCTCTTAACTGCTATTTTTGGAAATATATTCCAACCGACAGTATAGTTGAGACTGACTAATCTATATCAGCTTGCTTTTGGTTATCAAAAAATGATGTATTTTATTTTTGAAATTATATTTTAGCTACAACATGAAGACTTACATGCTTATGATCCTTACCTCCCATGACTCAAGAATCAGAAGTTTGAATATTTTGAATGATTAACATTGAAAAGAATTTTGTATATCCACTAGAAAGACTGTCCATGGTGTACAACAAGAGTGAAGAAACTTTGTAATATTAATGCTTGTATTGTAATTTGTTTCTTGTTACCTGACAAAAGACAAGATGATTCAAAAGATGATTCAAAAGACAAGAAAAGTTCATACAATATTTCTTGTTTCTTTGAATAATATCTATGGAAAGATGCAACTTATTTTGCATGCTCATGATCCTTACTACCCATGGCTCAGGTTTGAATATTCCCAATGACTAGCTTTGAAGATAGTTTTTTGTTATGTACCCTCTAGAAATATTGTTCATGGGGTACAATGATATTGAAGAATATTTGTAATATTACTACTTCTTTTTTTTTTTGTTACTTGACAAAATCCAAGAAAAATACAAAGAACCTTTCTTCTACACTTCCAATTTTTTGGAAAGCATGCGTCTTGTAATACACTAAAAAAATACTAACATCACAATGTTCTTAGTGGATAGCTGAATGGACGAATGCATATTGAGATGACATATTGTCCCAAAATTAGAGAAAAGTACCAATATTTCCTCCTTAGCACCGATCTCTAGGAAGTAAATATAAATCCTACACAGCCTCATTCTAACTGAACATTGTGTAGCTAACTTAGTTTTAAAAGCATGCATTTAACTAGAGCAGATGTTTCCCTGCATGAATGTACTCTATGCCATCAAAGGACATCTGACATTGTCAGTCCTGATTTATGAAGTCTATTTTTTACTGCTATTCTTTGGTTATTTATCATCCCAGCCTAAACCTACTTACTTGAGTGACATTCGTCCTTTACATATAGCCTGGAAGTCCATGCATTTTGATCTGCATTTATATTGTATTCCAGAAATAGCTTCTTGATCCTTCAAGATTGTAAGAAGTGATTCATATGGGAAGTGGCCTTTTGAATCTTTGACCTACTTCTAGCTCAGGAAGCGGAATTCAATTGATTAGACCTAGGCCCACTTTTGTTGCAATTATATACCTCAAACCTTTTACCCATGACATAGAGGCCAAGGCTTGATGGAAAACTGGCTAATTGATTTGGTAAACTTGTAACTTGCTCAGATCCTCATTTTCATCTAGTGATGGAAAGGTAGTCCAAAGTGGCCAAAGAAAGAAGGGGACAAATCCCAATTCCATAGCATGTCTAGGATAAAGGTCCACTTATTCCATCATAAGTGTTTTCAAAGTCAATTTTGATGAACAAGGGCATCACATTCCATAAATCTTCCCTAGAATAAATTTCCCCATATAAATCCTATTTGATTGGGTCTAATAATTGCCTGTAGAATATGTTTCAATTCTCAGAGCAAGGGCCTTCGCAATTATTTTTAAAAGATACATTTTATTGCATGATGGGCCTTCTATTTGAAATCAGTTCCACTTCTAGGTCACCGGCCTTGATTATGAATTTAATAACGTCATTGTTTCAGATTGGTTACTTGTATATATGTAGAGAATTTGGGCCAACATAGTTCCAATACTCTTCCAAAGCTCAGTGGCAAGCCATCTAACATAATATTTGTCATTTTCCATTTATGAAAGTGCTATGGACAGCTCATCTAAGTTAACAGCTGGTTGGGAATTCTTGTCTGGGATTCAATCAACTTTTGCAGGACCTTATGCACTCAATTTTGCATGGATATCCTACTTTTCTCACTCCTTTCATTGAGAGATTTCCATCCCATAACTCATCTTCAATATCAACATGCAAGTTATTTCTCCAATCACTGTTCATGTGTCTTAAGCACTGGGATCGTTTTCAAGGGATTCCTCGAAGGCCATGCCTTTAAGAAGTCTTATGTTGGCTTGTCTTCTGTCCACTTGGAATAAGTTTATTCAATCACATATTCATGTGTTTTCCCATTGTGAAATCTCATCACTTTTCAAGAAATCAATCCAGAGGTTTGGATTCTGGAGAGAAGATTCCACACAAATGCTGTAACCTTTGCTGGGATGATTTGCCTCACTTTATCTTTCACTTATTTCTTGCATATTATTGTATGCTAGAGACATAATGATCCTATGAAAATTGTTCTGAGAGATATCTATTATACGGGCTTCATCTTTGGCTAGTCCCTCTTGGCTATATTTGAGATATGATATCCTCTTAGTGCAATCCATTTTCTTCAAGTACTGAAATTAGAATTTAGTGGTGTCTTTTACATCCATTTTTGGTCAAATATTAGTCCCTTTAGCTTGATATTCTTAAAAAATAGAGTGTCCTCTCTAACTCTCTAGTCTTTTGTTGTTTCCTTAGACTGTAAAGGTTTTTCGCTCTATCTCTTGGGTGGTCAATTGAAGTTGTTCCCTAGGCTTGATTTTTTTGTTATGCTTAGTTCCAGGGGTCATTCTATCCCATCATCTTATAAATTTAGTTGTCGTTAGAAGAAAATACATTGTATCTAATGTGATTCACCTATTTTTGAGGGGCCTTAGGGAACCAAATTATTTATTTTGTTGATTGCTTGAATTGACTTCTGCTACTCTAAAAGATAAATGTAGAGTCTACAGGTAGTTTGTACTATGTGGAAGGCACTTGGATCCATCAGTATCCCTTTCTTAGTGCCATTATAAAGGAGTTGACCACATCTTATTACTAAACTTTTAATCTGACCAAGCAAGTAGATTTGCTGGAAAAGTAACTTACCAATCTATGGTTTATGGCCAATCTCGAATGGACCAAATTTATGAAGGGAGGAGAAAAGAAGCTAATAATGCGAGAAAACATGCATCTATGGGTACTGAAGGTTCAAGGAACTAGGAAGGTTTCAAGGCCTCTAACTTTCAAAGAAGTGTTACCCCATATCTTATGCAACCTCGACAACTTTGGTAATTGATGCTTCCAATATATCAATGTTATCAACTCTGCTTTCAATATATTTGTTTTTCCTTTCCAGTTTTGGTATTAATGCCAATTTTTTATCCTAAATTTGTTTATTTTTTTCTAAATGCTACTATCAAATGATTTAAAACTTTTATTGTAAACCTGAAATTTGTTGTTCATGATGAGGTAGAGAGAATTATGTTCTTGTACCTTCTATTTACTTTCTACATTATTTAATTTTTTTTCCATATAAGGAGTGTACTTTTTCTAGTTGATTAATAAGGTCCTTAGTATTGACTTGACTTTTGTTTGTGTGTTCTACCGCATGATTTTCTTCAAATTTATTTGCTAGGCTAGAAGGGATGGCTTCTTCTACACTATCTGTGGTAGAAATTTGTGGAACAATTGCTAGTTTCTTTACCACTTGGGACTTGGCTATATCTCTTTGTCCAATGATCTAATCCTTCTTATATTTTGAAGGATACCTCCTTGAGGTTTGAGAGGAGTTTTCTTTGGTATCCCATTTTTACTAGGGTAGCAACAAACTCCCTTTTCTCATCCTATATTTTTTTCTTCTAGGTTATTCTTTTCTTACTAGCACTTCCCTTACTTCCTATCTTATTTTCTCGACTCCTTTAAAGGATTTTCCTTTAATCTTGTAACAATTCTAGTCATGGTAGTAGTTTACACCTTTCGAAATGAGATTTTTTTGTTTCTTATCACACCTATTTACACCATCCACAGCTTCCCAAGTAATCATGGATTATATTTTTAAGTTACATGGAATGCTAATTTACATTATGTTGGACTAGGATTCCACATATACTATGAAATTTTGGAAGGAGTTGTTTAAAATTTAGTGTACCTAGTTGAAAAGGAGCATTATGTACCATCCCCAAACTGATGGTTAGTGAAAAAAGGTTAAGAAGTGATTAGAAACCTATTTACAATTCTTTTATTAAAAAATTCCACACTGATGGAAACAATGACTACCCTTGTAGAGTGGTGGTACCATACACTTACCATAGTGCTACCAAAATAAGCCCATATGAATTTATCTATGGCTAAAAATGCTCACCAATAACTTCATATTTATGAGGCACTTCCAAGGCTCATGCAATGACACACTTTGCACTAGAAAAGGAATTCTCCACACACACAAGGAGACCATGATGGAGAGGATGAAGGATCTAAAGCCAATTTGGGTGCAGTCCATGAGGAAGAGGATGAAGGAGCTGAATCCAATTGGGGTGAAGACCTTGACATTGCTGAAGTTGAAGGACAAAATGGTGAGGTTGTGGTGGTAGATGATACAAAAGTGAGAGGAGAGGATGATGATGAAGAAGGATGGGATCTAAAAGATTTGGAGTTACCAGCATATGTCACTATGAAAAATGTTATAGGTACAACTCATATAGTGTCATTTGTTACCCCATAACCAGGTATGCCAATAAGCCAAATCTGGATACAAAAAATGCTCTTGCAGGTGAGCATGCAACTGCTGGTAAATTTGATACATCTATGCACCTCTTAATTCGACCACTTGGTATTAAGAATTTCACTCCATTAAAACCCTTATTTTTTGATCTTTACATGGGTAGCCATACACACCTTCCATCATTTGTCTCTGCACCGGTGGTCTCCTTAGCAATAGAGAGAGGGTGGACTGAGACTGCTAGTCCAAATGTCAGAGGTCCACCAACTTTGGTATTTAGGTTTTATTTATTAGATGAGAAACTTAGACTAGGTTACAGAGCCACATGAGATGGGAAGTTTAGTGAAGCATTGAGGCTATTTATTACCAGCTTGCACACAATTCCAGTTATTGTTGTAGATTCAATAAGAGAGGTTGATGAGGTGAAGGAATTGATTGGAATTGGTAAAGAATATGTATTGGGTGTTTGAATGGAGGTCAAGAGAAAGGAAGCTAAGAATGATGTTGTTTGCCAGCAAGAGCTTGCAGCCTATTTTACTCATTGCAACCTTTAAAAAGTCCATTTGAGGTTGGATTTGCTGAATTCCATGAGTGTTTTCCACAAGGGAGGGAACTTCAATACAACTGTTAACTTTGCTTGGTAGCTGCTGGAGAGTGACCCCCCTACTAACCATGCAACAAAGGCCCAAAAAGTTCTTCAGGCATGGGAGAGGCAGTTGCAGGATGCCAATAAACTGAATTATGACTTCCGAAATTCTTTTGTTGTTTGTGGAGCAACTTTCACACCCATATACCGTGGTCAGAAGGATGTGTCATGTCCATGCTATACAAAACACTTTGTTCCTAGCATACAAGGGAATATCTGCACTATATGGGAGATTGAAGTTGTGGGTTCTGATGCTTCTGGGTTACTTTGTTCAACTAATCAGATAGGGTGATGTTAGCATTGGACACATGTTGACTATTCTTTTTTATTTCAATAAGTTTCATTGCCTACATATAGGTCTAGACTGATACTGTACTCTGCCTTTGAGAACCATGTTGAGAAATATGCCAAGAGAGTTTGTAACAAGTCTTGGAAAAACTTTAGGGCCTTCTTAAGATATTATAAGACACGATTTATTGATACTGAAATGACAGTAGAAGTAATTTTCCTTGTTTTTTCATTTTTTACAATTTGAAATTTACGTCTATTTTTTTCCTCCCTTTCCCAATATCAGACAATAAGTGCAAGTCATTTAGCTTATGTCTGGTGGAGAATTTCTGATAGACACAAAGGTTTTTATCTTGTCTTTATCATTCAGGTTTTCCAGTGGATTGTCGAGTATAAATGGGCATTAGGATTTTGTTAGACAACCTGAGGAAGTTACATTTAAGTATTCACATTAAATTGAACTACTCGAGTGCTTTTTGAAATTGTAGATAACTTCATTTCTGTCTCTATCAATTAATATTTAACTATTTTAATTGCATAGCTAGTTTTCATATGATGTTCGTGTAATGAAATGTGTTCTTAAATTAGCTCTGTACTGGTTGTTGTTTAAAAAGACTACATTGGTATTGACACAAAATTATTCTTGGAGGAGAGAGACAAATACGAGGTAGATTATTTCTTTTGATAAGAGACGATCATGTAGTGTGTTATTTATTGAGAGACATGGTATTGTATTATTGAAATATTTTGACAATTGTGTTTCAATTTTCTTATATTGTGAAAATAATTGTTTTCCATTGATGGTGTCACATTTTATTTTCTTAAGAGGAGCATTTGCTACCTATTCCTGTGTGATCGTCTTATATAGCAAGCTGTGTTACATAGGATGATATTGGTCTTAACCAAATGTCTAAATTTTGGTAATTCGTGAGGTTTGTATGTAGATTTGTTACACCTCCTATATTCTATTTGAATTCCTTAAATAGTCATTGAATAAATATTATCTAAATTTAATTTCTGTTCTGAAATTCATTTCAGTTGAAACGCTTGGAATATTTTTATGTCCAAGCTGATTGTTTTGTTCTAACTTCTAAGCATGATTATCTCTAGTGTGTAGGCAGTTTATTATAGATATGTTTTTACAGCTCACATTCTCTGTTTTG
Source organism: Pseudotsuga menziesii (assembly GCA_001517045.1). Lineage (NCBI taxonomy): Eukaryota > Viridiplantae > Streptophyta > Pinopsida > Pinales > Pinaceae > Pseudotsuga > Pseudotsuga menziesii. Next base: position 163,710 of record LPNX010627876.1, read on the forward strand.
GTTCTATGACAATATTCTCCTAGAAGATAATCTGTTGGTGGATATTTTCTATTTTACAGGGTGCAATTAGTTTGCTCATGGTTGTATACAAGAAAGAATTCAATGCAATGGGTGGCTATTTGACAGATGTAGGCGAGGTATTATGACGTTGATTGCATTTATTATATATTTTTTGTTGGAAAATATTATGTTCACTAAAGGAATTCAATATATGTTACTAGATATTGTGATATTTTCACTTTGATCTTCTAAATCTTACAATATGAAGTTGTGTGGCCTTTGAAATTTTAATTATCACTTGAATCGTAAGATCTCATGTCCCTAGATTTATGGAAATGATACCTAGTTCATCTTGACCAGCGTTATCCAATTGCTGGAATTAAAGCTGTATAATGTTTTCTCTTTCTGAAATTTCAAATGCACATGGAATTTTATAAAGGCTCTAGGATGTTTCCTGTGTCTGAAATTATTGAACATTGAATGAAAGGGTGTTAACTGGTTTGGATACAACTAGCATTTCTAGCTAAGCTGATATCGCACTAAAATGTGGAACATTTTATCATGCAGGTAATATTGGACAGGGTGGAGCATTTTATTCAAGTTGTTGGAACATATGAGGATAGCATTTTTCAAAAGCGAGCTCATATTCACGAGGTACACATTTAGTTTATATGAAATTATGAAAACCTTTGTCAATTGTATGTATTTGGGCCTTATTTTGAAGAAACGACAGCTATATATTTTAAAAAAAAGACAGCTATAATCTAAGCTTCTTGTTGGTTTTTCTTAAACTTTATGCTCATTTCCTTTATATCCAAATGAGGGCATAAAATACACTCTACATGCTGAAATGATTGTTACTGCATTTTTTTTATGGGAATGACCCATCTCTTGAAGGATACAACCTGGAAAAGTTCCCAGAAAATGACAAGAAATGGATGCCAACAAATCATTCCTAGGGAGTTCTTGCAATGGTCAGTATTTTAGAAATGGTACTAGTCTTTTCTCTAAACTTTCTTTTTGATCCCTTTGATCCCTTCATTCATAATGAGTACCATTATCCACTCGATGTAGTTCCACCACATTACTCCTTTGTACTCGCCATTTTTTATGTTTAGGAAGATATTGTAGATTCTCAGTGTATGTTGTTTCCATTGAAAATTCCTTCCATAATACTTTCAACCCCCACCCCCCAACATATTTAGTGAGTGGTCTATTCCTGTTGTGCCTTATGGATCTTTAAATACATTTGAATTAAGTTTCCCTATAGCAATGATGCTATTTCCTAGATGCATTTCTACGATTAATTCTCAATTATCATGCTTTTAAATGCTTGAACCAAAAATTCACAATTCATTGCAATGATATAAAATTTGTTTCAATGAACACTCTCTTTGTTTCCAGTCTTCTTTCCCCACTCTGTTAGAACTGCTCTTATGCAGGTAACTATGTTGGTACATAAGTTATAACTTATCTCGTGTGTAATCACATGTATCTAGGACCAATAGTAGAATTGTCTGTCTACTAGAATAAAGTGCAAGATATTACATGTTTGTAACCGAGATTTCATAATTTCGCTGCTAGCTAAACTGGTGGAACATTGTTTTTTTCTCTGGTCATGTGCATGCACTAATGTGTAATGCTAATCACATGGCTTATCAGGTCCTGATATAACCAGAATTCCCAAGCTGCATGATTTTAGGTAACCAAATTGGTACTATTACATTGTCATCTTTTGATACATGCAACACTGTTGATGTTGATGAGTGTCCTTTCTAGTATTACAAAAGCCTCTTTCTTTGTTTCCTTGTTCGACCATTAGATACTCAAGGTTGAGTATTGATCCTTTTTACCATTATAGAGGACTCTATAAGTTAGACTCTCAAATTCTTAAATGGTTCTAGCTCAATGGAAGAACGCCTTCCTTACAAGTAGGAGGTTGGTGGTTCGATTCCTCCATGCCCTAATGATATTATAATATTAATTAAATACTAAAAACAACTAAATTAGTGACCAAAACGTGAGAGACATGAAACTGGGCAATAAAAAGTGTACGGGTACATAGGGTACTCCCAAAAGACCGAACACCTTCAGCAACTGCTTCACACAAATAGATCACAAATCAACACACTGATGTTTATCATGTGGTTAAAACCCTAAAGAGGGAAACAGTCCATGGCCCCAACCAAATAGCTACTTGGAGCAATTTATTATGCAAAAGAAATAAATTTACATGAGCTTCTCAAAATCGATCAACTACACAAGGACCCTCCATTCTCTTTAAATAGATATCGTGGACCAATCGGGTGTTAAGCCATGGATCAATGGTAGGTATGATCTAAGAGAAGTTGAACCGATGGATCATTCTATTTCTAGAACATATCGTGACCATCAGATTAGAATATTTACAAATGCATACTAATACATACTAAAGAAACAAACTTTTACCTAACGGATATATTACACAAGTTGATCTTAACTAACTCCTAAGTGTGTAAATATCCTAACATCCCCACTTAGGAACAATTTGGGATAGGATTGAAGGATTTACAAAAGTCACACTATTAGGAGAAGGAAGGAGGAATTAGATCCTATCCCCCCTTAAGGACACATTCCTAAACTCCTAACATAAACCGAATTTTAGGAAACTTTGCTTCTGTGAGAGACTTGGTGAAGATGTCTGCAACTTGATCATCTGTAGGGAAATAGAGCACTTCAATAACATGATCATGAACAAGATTTCTGATGAAGTGCATGTGTAGCTCAATGTGTTTGCTACGCTGATGTAGAATTGGATCTTTGGCAAGCTTGATGGCACTTTTATTGTCGCACCAAAGTGGAGTAGGTTGTTGCTGCTCAAATCCAAACTTTGAAAGGATCTATTGAAGCCATAAAGGTTCCTGACTGGCATTAACTGCAGCTCGATATTCTGCTTTTGCTGAAGAAAGAGCAAGAGCTTGTTATTTCTTACAATCCCAAGTGAAAACATAACATGCAATAGAATTTCAATCATCAGGATCATCGGTCCAATCTGAATTGGTAAAACCAACCAACAAAGGTCCCCCCTCTGTACTGTAATGAATCCCAAACTGATTTGTACCTCAAATATATTGAAGTATTCTTTTTACTACTTTATAGTGACTTTTTTGAGGAGTTTTCATATAATAGGAAACACGACCAATGGAAAAGTAAAGGTCACGACAAGAATGAGTCAAGTATAAAAGACTACCAACAACCTGGTGATATAAGGTGGCATCTACTTCAGGGGAAGTACAAGTGGTGGAAAGTTTGACTCCAAAATGGAAGGGAGAAGGGGTTGGTTTACAATCTTCCATGTGGAAGTGACGAAGAAGGTCACAAGCATACTTAGACTGGGAAAGAAAGATTCCTTCTTTGTTTTGCAAGACTTGGAGACTAATAAATTAATGCACTCAATGTCCTAAGTCTCACATTTCAAAATTTTGCTTAAGACTGGATTTCACATGTGTTATAAGTTTAGGGTCACTATCAGTAAGGATAAGATCATCAAAATAAAGAAAAAGTATGATGAGATGGTTTTCTACTTTATTTGTATAGAAATTGGGGTCAAAATGGCATCTAGAAAAACCGGTGTCAAGGTGAAAGCTATCCATTTTGACATACCAAGCTCTAGGAGCTTACTTAAGGCCATATAAGGATTTATTAAGGAGACAGACAAGGCTAGAGTTATCCTAAACATATCTAGGAGGTTGTTTCATGTAAATTTCCTCCTGTAAATCACCATGTAAATAGGCAGACTTGACATCCATTTGATGGACTTCCCAGTTATGTAAGGCTGCAAGGGAAAGAACAAGGCGAATGGAATTCATTTTTGTGACCGGAGCAAAGGTTTGATTGTATTCAATCCCTTCAGCTTGGGAAAAAGCTTTGGCAACTAACATTTCCTTAAGTCTTTCAACACTTCCATCTGATCCATACTTAGTTCTGTAGACCCATTTACATCTGACAAATTTTCTTCCCTTTTGAAGAGGAACAAGATTCCAAGTATCGTTCGACATTAAGGAATGATATTCTTCATCCATAGTTGCATCCCAATCTAGATTTCGTGAAGCTTCTGCAAAAGTTTGTGGATCGTGATTCTTGAAAACTTGAGCCAAAAGAGAATAGGCTCGCTGAAACTGAAAGCATGTTCGACGTTGATCTCTAGGATCACCAACAAGATCGCCAGCTGCTTCACATGTTGAATGGACCCATCAAGGAATTATTGGTGCTGGTGCAATTGGAGGAACATGAGCAAGCGAAGGTGTATTTTCATCCTCACTATCATCATTAGAAACTAGAGTTGGAAACCTATCAAAGAAGTTGGAAGAAGAATAAGAAGGCACAATAGTCGAATCAGGCTCGCAAGCCAAAGATGGAACACCTGCCAAGTTAGGCTCGCAAGCCAAGATAATTTTATCAAATTTAACATCTCTTCTAATGATTATATCATGAGAATGTGGTTGGAGAATTCTATAACTTTTTACATCTTCTAAATATCCAACAAATATGCACTTTTCACTTTTAGGCTACAATGCTTTCTGTTTTTCATCTAGAATGTGAGCCCATGCTTTCCAACCAAACACACGAAAGTGACTTACATCTGGTTTAATTTTACTCCATGCTTCATCCGGTGTTATACCTTGTAAAAATTTAATGGGTGTGCGATTAACTATGTAATTTGCACAATTTATGGCCTCAACCCAATATTGAAGACTTAGTCCCTCAGAGTGGATCATATAATTAGCCATTTCTTTTAAAGTTCGGTTATTCCATTCAGCTACACCATTTTGTTATGGTGTATATGGAACAGTGTGTTGTTGATGGATTCCTTGTTCAGTGTAGAAAGTAGTGAATTTTTTGTTAACATATTCTTCTCCATTGGCAAATATTAACTTAATAATTTGATGACCAGATTGTTTTTCAACAAGTGCCTTGTAGGCCAAGAACATGTTAAATACGCCGCTCTTAAGTTTTAGGAAGTAAACCCAAGTGCATCTAGAGTATATCAATGAAAGTTAAGAAATATTTGAAACTAGAAAAGGATGCAGATGGAAGAGGGCCACACAAGTCACTATGCACAAGCTCTAAGGGAACCGAGGCGTGCCAAGAGGCACATTTGTCAAAACTATCTCAATGATTTTTTTCGAGTACACAAACGAAACAAACACCATCCTTACAAGATACCATCAGAAGACTAGTCACCATATTTTCTTTACATAGTTGTTGCAATGAGTGATAATTTAACTGACCAAATCGCTCATGCCAAGGTTTGCTCAAGTTATCACTATGAGCAACAAAAACTAAAGGAAAAGGTGATGACCCAAAGTTGTTAAATTTGTACAACCTCTTAATATCATCAACAGCTCTAGTAGCAAGGACAATTTGAGGATTTTTAAAATCCTTGATTACAACTTGGTGAGGTGTAAACGTCATAGTTTTACCTTCACCTGTATGAGTAATTTGATAGACGGATAACAAATTTCAAGAAATTTTTGGAACACATAGACATCACTAAAATGACCATTTTCTACTGGAACTGTTCCAAATCCTACAACACTTATAGATCTATCATCACCAACAAATGCTTTCTTGGTGTTACATTCATGCATAGTAGAAAATATGGCTCGATCCTTAACCATATGATAAGATGCTCTAGAATCAATGATCCATTCAATTGAAGTAGAAGAATAAGATGTAGTATAAGAGTAGGCAGAAGCACAAAGTGCATGTCCATGAGAGGTAGATTCTGAAGATGAATCTAGGATGATGTTGTTATTCTTTATTGCTGCTTCCAAGGCTACCATCTTCTTGAAACACTTAGATTCATCATGATTATCTTTCCCACAAAAATTGCAATGACGCTCAGTCTTCTTTCATTTTGGCTTGCATCTTTTGTCATTTTTTAAAGAAGGAGCACAGGGTCTTCACTTCTTTACCAATATCCTATCACGTTAGTTCATATTGTGGGTTTTACAATTGTAAAAAATCAAATTAATATATTCCAGGTATTGGGGGGATGAGGGGTTTAAGGTAGGGTGGGTAGAGTGGTTTATAAGGATTGAGGTATAAAATGGGGTGGGGAGGAAGTTTTAAGTATTGGGATGGGGTTCCAACAAAAAGTGTTTGGGTCAATTTCTCTCGAAATTAAGGGTATTCTTTAATATCCCACGATCGCACGTGCTATGTGAGAGGTTCACTAAGTGAAGTCCCCGTGAGAAGGAGCTGACTTGGACTTTTCTTTCTATTGGGACAATAAGGCTTTCCCAGATGTATCTGCATTGTTAATTATTCCAAGATGAATGAGCTTATCTTGCTTTCTAATTAAGTAATCACAGAAGGATTCAAGACTAGGCTCTTGATAGTTAGTTGTAGTCAAGGATTCTTTCATGGAGTAGAATGTAGATACAAAAATAGAATATGTAGGTCCAAGTTTGGAAAGAATATGATAAATACATTGTTTGTATTTTTTCTTAATCTTGCATTCTGCACATAAGAGTCTAAGAGTTTTATACTTAGATAAATAGTCTTGAATGCATGAAAATCATTTGGATTCAATGAAATCAACTCATTCTCAAGTTGATGACCCCGAATTTCATTGTGTTTACCAAACACAGATTCCAACTTTTCCCAAGCTTGATCAAGGTCATCAATTCCAGATATGTGGAATCTCAAATAAGTAGAGATTGACATTCCAATCAATCCACGATATTCATCACATCTATTTGCCGATTTAATTTTCTTATCATCATCAGTGGGTTATGTTTCTTTCCCTGAGGTTATCTTGAAAAGTCCCCTACTTTGTTGAATATCCTCCATATGATATTTCCATGAGAAATAGTTAGAGCTTGTAGCTATAATATCATAAGGGGCATCCATACTATAAATTAATGGCTGAAAGAACAGAAACTAACTGTATGGATGCAAAGAGCTCGAAAAAATATGTAGTTTTTTTAAAAAAAGGCACTGAAAACTGATTCTAGATGATGAAATTGTGCTTGATCAAAGAAAATGTTGAAGATGTCCCCAAGAGTGACGTGGAAGATATTAACTTGACCACTAAAAAAAAGAATCCCCCTCTTCCCAAGATCAACCTTTCACAATCACTTTACAATAAAGTTGATTTTAAGTGAATCACTTCTCTAGAATAAATTAATAAATTAAAAGACTTAAGTGACTCACTTTTTATTTTATTTTATTTATGGGAGATGCACTTTTACAATAAAGTAACTTGAAAATAGGAATTTCATCTACTAAAAAGTAGCTTAATAAGACTTGAACTCAAGACATATTAAGGAATAAAGAAACTTTGGACCAAGTGAGCTAAGTTTAAAAGGTACATAAAAGAATGGAAAGAGGAAGGGGGATTTTTTTTTTACTCTTCTCTCTCGTTCTCCGTTCTTTCCTTTTTCTTCTGTAAATCACACCAAAAAAAGGAAAAAAAAATAAAAATTTTCCACACAATGGGGTTAGATCTTGGTTAGCTTACCCAGAAAGTCTACGTTTTCAAGTTTTCTCGTCGTTTCTGATTTGCTGTGATTTGACAAGGTGCACAACAAAGAGCATACGTAGCCAAGAAGACAAGAAAAAAAAACTTTCCCTTACTATTTCTGATTCACCGCGATCACGCAAGGTGCACAGCAAAAAGCATACGCAGCCAGGGAAGGAAACAGTCTGAGGCTAAAATAGTAGAGATGTAATAATAAAACTAATAAAATATGATATATTTAAAAAAAAATAAAACAAATCCATCATTGTAACATTATACCTTCAGATTTTCCGAAATGGCTATTTATGGAACAAATAGAAACAAATTTCGATGAAACGAAAACTATTTCCCAATGAAAACGGTGCTCCGAATGAAATGGAATAGCTCCCATATGCCACAAATGCACATAAAATCCAGAAACAGAAACCCTTTCAGAGTTTTGGCAACACCATTTCTAGATCTTGATCAAAACCGAAAGTGACTCTTCATAAACGCTCTAATACCATGTTCAGATATACAGGGTACTCCCAAAAGACCGAACATGTTGAGAAACCACTTCACACAAATAGATCACAGATTAACACATTGATGTTTGTCAGGTGCTTAAAACTATCGAGAGGGAAATAGTCCACGACCCCAACCAAATAGCTACTTGGAGCAATTTATTATGCAAAAGAAAGAAAGTTACATGAGCTTCTCATAATCAATCAACTAGCCAAGGACCCTCCATGCTCTTTAAATAGAGATCATGGACCAATTGGGTGTTAAGCCACAGATCAATTGTAGGTATGATCTAAGAGAAGTTGAACCATCGGATCATTCTATGTCTAGAACATATCGTGACCATTAGATTAGAATATTTACAAATGCATACTAAAGAAACACACTTTTACCTAACAGATATATTACACAAGTTGATATTAACTAACTCCTAAGTGTCTAAATATCCTAACAAAAAGGATGCAACACATGGTGCTAATGATAAAGCCAAACATGGCATTGATATGGTAGAAAAATAAGACGTTACTTTGGATGCAAAACATGGCACTAAATAGGAAGCGAAATATGGTGCAACAATAGAAGAAATATTTGGCATCATTTTGGTAGCAAAACATGATGCAAAAAAGGAAGAAAAAGTTGGTGCAAATTTGGAAGCAAAAATTGGCACATATTTGGAAGTAAAACATGGTGAAAAACAGGATGCTAAAATGGTAGCAAAAATGGATTCTAATTTGGATGCTAACGTGGTGCTATTAAGGATGCAAATATGGCGCTAACGGGGGTGTCATTTAAGAAGCAAAAGCGAGCACTCGCTAGGAAGCAAAGTAGGACATTATTTAGGAAGAAAACCTCGACATTGTTTAGGAATCAAAGTTGGACGTTGTTCTGGAAGCAAACCTTGAAATTGTTTAGGAATCACAGCTGGAGGCTATTCGGGAAGCAAAAAAAGAGACGCTATTTTGGACATCATAAAGGATGCTGTTTAGGGAGCAAAAAGAGACATTTTTTGGGACACTTTAAGTATTGTAAATGATGCATCCCATTTAGAATCTAGTTTGACAACTCAATGTAAAAAAAATTACACTAAAAAGGGACCCTAAATGGAATGCTAAGTCCAGGATTTGTTGTAGTGGAGAAAGGAGAATCTTTATCAATTAAGAAAGAGAGAACAACTGTAGAGATCATATTTTCTATCTTTGGGTTTTACTGCTGCCATTGGTGCTCATTCTATCTCTAAGGAATTTGCGGGGTTTTCTCCTTTATGGTTTCCCTAAGGAAAATTCTTTGTGTCTCTTGTGATTTTTGTTGTGCATGTTATTCTCTCAGATAAGATCCTAGATCATATTGCTTAAATGATAAAAATCTAACATGGTATCAGAGCCAACCTAAGAAGAAGACACTGTGCAGCTGTGGAATCTATGGATTCTTAATTTTTAGGTATCTCTCCACAATCCATCAGCAAAATAAGGCTAGGATAACTATAAATTGAAGGGCACATGTTTCTGTCGAAGTAGAATTTGATTCTGGGCATTTTCAATTTTTTGGTGCAAGAAATTACGGCTTTTTATATAAGAGGAATTTTCGAGTGAACCCTGCATAGGATTGATCTCCTCATCAAAATATAAGTTTAGAGACCTAGGTCAAGAATTTTGGTTGGGTGAAACTCTAGGAAATTCAAACCCTAGTTTGACCTCGGGCCCAAAAAACCCTAAAATACTCAAACTGATAGTTTTGGTAGATTCGCTATATCTTGATCTTGGAGAAGTATCAGGTGCCAGAAATTTTGAAGGTCAAAGATAAATTCGTTTTGTACATTATTTCCATGTTTCAACCTTTGATTCACTATATTCTAGGATATATGATTCCTCCATGTTAAGGTTCCAGCCTCTTCGAGGATTCCTCCCCAAACAGGGCAACTAGGGAGAATTGCTATATCTTGGGCTAATAAGGCCCAAATGAAATTTTCAAGGATGTTATAAAAAGGGAACAGAATTTAATTCTGATGGAAAAAGTTTCAAACCTTGAAGATGAAACTATGACACCTGGAAGTCCATACAACTTCGCTATGTTGAATAGTCCTAAAACAAGTGACCTTGGGAAAATTATCATAAGTCCCAATTGGTGAAATAAATTCTAAGGAAACCTTTGGTGTTGGCACAAGGACATACAAGGATACCTAATTACAAAATTTTAGACATAGAGGATAGTAGGTTCATAGATATCGCAGAAACAGTATCAGGCATTTCTGCAGAATAAATTGGGAAACTAGGGCTTCTTGTTCAAGGAGCTTCCCTCCATTGTTTTCAAAAAAGGAGTACATCAGACAACTCACCTTGAAGAGGCCTATATTTCTATCCAATCAGATCTGAAATATTCCAAGTTTTGAAAATTAGGGTTTCTCTGACAAATCCTAGATCAGCCATTTCCAGAACCAGGATGGACACCTCAAATTTATAAGATCTAATATTTTTCTATTTACAATTGAGGTTATGATTTCAAGATGAATAATCACACCAACTTGATATCAATCTTGGTGATACTGACAACTTATAAGCATAGAAGTATTGGATCTCACTGGTTCTTGAAGAAAATGAATTCGACGCCTACATAAGTGGAAAGGTTGTAGTTCGAGAGGGAGATGAGGATAAAAGCCTTATACAAGAAGAACTTGCACTAGTACAAAATGAGGAATTAGTTACTACGTGACTAAAAATTCTAGTCACCACATGTTTTTCAAGTGATTTACTACTAAATATGAGCAATTTTGATTGACGCGGCTATAAATGACTAATTTAGTCACTAGTTAACAAATATGACTAGATAATAAGTGATAGAGTTAAAAATGACTAACATAAACGACCAATTTAGTCACGACATAGAAAATGGCTAGCTAGAAGAATATGAATTACTCATTTATGTTAGTATTTTTTAATTGTGTCATGGAAAATTGCAATTTTGACAATGAAGTGTAAATTTTGTAAATTGTCTACCTTCTATCTTCGACCATGTGTAGGTTAACAATTATGGATCCAAAGTGGAATTTGTGGAGTTAGGCGTTAATAATTTTGGTATTTAACGACCATCGTTGCCATGGATAAAACAACATTGGAGAGAATCTAGAGGCTCTTGAAGAGTCGGGCCATGAATTCTGTAGCTCTTGTGTCAAAATCACCTTCTTCCCTTACAAAATCATAGGTAAGTTTCTTGGTTTACTATCGATTGACAAATTTTGCATGATAATATTGGTTATAATATTGAAGCATAGGTAGATAGGTTAAAATCGCTCGTAAGTTTCTTGGTTTACTGTGAATTTTTAACTTTTTCTTGATAATATTGGTTATAATACTGAAGCTTAGGTAGGTAGGTTAAAATCATAGGTAAGTTTCTTGGTTTATTGTGAAATTTTAAATTTTTCCTGATAATATTGGTTATAATACTAAAGCTTAGGTAGGTAGGTTAAATCCACAAGTAAATTTCTTGGTTTACTACAAATTTTTAACATTTACTTGATAATATTGCTTTTAATACTAAAGCGTAGGTAGGTATGTAGGATTTGTTTTAAACACTGAAGTGAAGGTAGTGTAATCCCATTCCATCCCGAAACAAGTTAACAAATGTCAATGGAAAACATCTTTGTTTCCTGTTGAGGGATCATCCTTGGCTACAAAAGCTTGAAATAAAATCAATACCCAAACACTTCTCTGATTCAAATCAAAGGAGTCAATAGATCAGAGGAAGTAGACTGGTATTTTGGCAAAAATATGGCCTATATTTACAAGGAGAAAACTAAGAAAAAGGGAAGTAATTACAAGTGCATTGGTGGAAAATTAATAGAGCCACATGGTAATAGTGGTGTTTTTAGGGAAAAATTTAGGACAAATGTGCCACTGAAGTCCATGGGAGGGAGAGTGAGAGTATTTATGTACCCAAGCCACATGTGAAGTTGTTTTTGCTACTTTCCCTACACTAAAAAATAAAAAAGGAAAAAAACCTAGAGACAAACCAACGAGCGCTAACACAAGGATTTCATTAATTGGAAGATCAACATAGGGCATAGAGGCACAACCTAGAAAGGGGAATTTAGGTAGAGGAACATAATTGTTGCATATAGAAAATGCATAATTATCAGCGTTGGAGGAGAAACAGTTACATAGGCCAACATCAACACATTAGTGGACAGAGTGACCACGCAGCTGAATCATATAATTTTTTCATTCATCCAGGTTGAATCCAAGAAAACATTCTGATGAATATGTATTCCAAGTCTTGATTTGTGTCTTATATTCATAGATTATTTGATGAGAAGGGTGTGGCCTCCTGGACGGTGATGATTGTATATTATTCCAAGCAACAGCTTACAGAATAAGCATTGGAACTGTTTGGAAACATGTTTCTGATAGCAATCAAACCTAATCATTTCCTCATTGATAGCATTGTCATGGTGTGTGTGAAGGTCGATGCATATGTATTTCCTTCTTTCTTTTGGGATTGGAGAATCATGTTAAGTTAGTGTAGTTCATGAGAGATGTGGCTCTCTCGCTTGCAAAAGAAATGAGGTATTCATGTAAATCGGGTGAGATGAGGAGGGAAAAAATATTGGATAGGTTGCCAGTTAATATTCATATAAATATGTTCCCTCAACCCTATGATAAAAATAGGTCGAGTATGCCAAAACAAATAGTAAGTAATGGCCTGAGTGGGTCACAAATAGACATCCTTAAATGGGTGATCATATCGGTAATGAAATGAGAGTTGGAGCATAAATGAGGCTTCAAATGGGATTATCCTCTTTAGTCAATCCACATCCTGTAACCTTGATCTATTTTGAACACTTATCGACATGGTAGTTTCTTTCTAGTCAGTATCCAATCTCACATGTACCAAATTGAAATAACCACATTGTCACATTTAATCCCATTTTGTTAAGTACACGAGAGTAAATGTGTGATTCTTGTGTGCCAATTTAAATCGTTGTTAATGGGTCATGTTTATAAATTGTTTGGGTGGTATAAGTTGTATGGGGGTTTTTGATCTAGCCAGCAGGGGGAGGGGTTGTTTTATCCAGGTCTTATCCCTTCGTTCATTTGGGTCTAGATAAAATGACTCCTTTTACCCTTTCTTCATCTCCAAATGCATCTCAAATGAATATGAAATGGGTCTTTGGGGTCTAAATCATTGCTCGGAACTGCCTTCCCGGATTGCTGGTATAGTTATTCTTCATCTCTAAATTCATATCAAAACTGGGGTTTCTTTATAGATTAGGGAATAAAAAGTTCTCAAATTCATATTGATTGGTTTTGAAAGGTTCGGCTCATCTTCCTAGTGGAGTATAGCTCTTTAAACTAGTGATAATAGGGCATACTTAAATAGGTCTTTCTCATGTGGGAAGATATTGGCTTGGCTGGAAGAACTGTACAAATAGGTGTTTCATTACTTGTCTCTACTACTTCTTTTCTTGCAATTTTGAACTGGTAGATATTTCCTTCCCTGATCTGCTGACTTTCATAATTATATTTTTCAGTATTTGATTCTAAACCTGAAAACACAAAAAAAACATTTTCTCTTATTATTAAGAATGGAATAGGGGTTCCACCCATTTCCATTGTTACAGAGTGATAGGATTTATTTGGGTCATTTTTCCCTCCTTTCCTAGCGCACCTTTTGACCTCAACTTCTTTGAGACTAGGAGAATGAGGAGATGCGCAAATTCCAACAGTTTGATGATATGAAATGTGTTTTCTTGGAAGATTTATATTGGATGAATTTTTGGAACATGATATGATATGAAGACCTTTGTTATTTCTCCGAACTTGATATGCATTGATTAATGTATTTCTACTCTAATAAACAAGATGATCAATTTAGTTTTGGAATGAATTTCTTTTAATCTGTGTTTGTTGTTCATATTTAAAAAAATATGCAAGAATATTTGGGAGAGCAGTATGTCAACAGTCACACTTTATCAGATCTTACCTTTTTAGTGGCAGGTGAGTGACATTATGCAGTAACACATTTATAAGTTTATTGTAAATGGCATGCCATTAGATTTTTCAAAGGGGATAGCTACTCAAAGTAGGTTGACTTGGTTTCTATGGAAAATTTAAGATAAATCTTTCCAAAAATATTGAACGAGTTATTATAGAATGTTGTTTTTACTCTAACAAATGCAAACAATATGGTGCTTAAATGCAGATAGGTGATTTTATGCACATAGGATTGCACTTTTGGAATCTTCAGATGCATTTTGTGCCATGTTTGATGGTGGCTACCAGGTATGAGTGTCATTTTGTTTTGGCATGGGATACAAGTGGTTATCTTAAATATGGATTGTCTCTCATTTTCTAATTCCTATAAAATTCAGGTGATATCATTTGTTGTTGTTGTAGACTGCATTGTTTACCCTAGAATTTGATATTCTCAAACATATCAAGTGCACTGTGGCTTCAAACAATAACTAGAAATGGTTTGGAGTTAAATTTGTTAGCTTTCAATAGGAAAAAGAGGCAAAGCATATTGAAATTCCAAATATAACCTCGGCAATCTTTGAATTAATGATGAGTTAATTCTTAATTTTTCTTCTATGTGTTTCTTATGGAAATAACGAAGGATTAATTCCTGTTATAAAGAGTTCAAGATGAATATGAAAGAAACTATGACATGTTATAACTCAAATATGTTTTATCCAATCATGTTTGACGATTCTGATGGGGTACTAGTGTCATATTTATATACATTGGTATAGTAGAGATGACAACAGATATTACCCAAGATCTTATGAGAGCTGCCGATCAATATCTTTTAGAAGGCCTCAAACATTTGTGTGAATATTATATTGCATAAGTATTCCCTTATTTCATTGTGGCTTTCCCTTTTTGTTATGATATTATCCAATCTCGGCACTGAGATTTGTGTTTTCTATTTAGGACCTTACTCTGAATAATTTCGCAAATATATATGATGTTGTTGAGTCCTATCATGTAACTTATTTGGGTCATATATGTGTTATGTACTTTCTGAAGCACCATGAACATATGTCTAACATGTTTGGGTAAGGAAACTTCTACATAAATGAACAGTTACAGTGAGATCCAGGCAGTTTTTAGGATCTATCTAAATTTTAATAATCAATTTTCTGGGAAGCTACCCTTCCCTTGTAGAATGGTTACTACCAAGGATACATGATTACATGTTTAGAATATTAAGGACATAGCCTTATATGCCATTATTGTAAAGGAATTCATGGTCATTTTGATTGTCTTATGTGGATGGTCTCATCTTCCCAAAGAACTAGTGTAGAGACAGGTATCTTGAAGGTGTTTCTCAACATTGCCAAGATTACTGCTAGTTATGTAGGATACACTGATTTTTCAAGTGAATTTGAAGTGAAATGATTGCAAGATGTCAATTGACTGATACATTTTCCGATATTTTTAAAATGATCTAGAATTTTGAAGTCAGATGAGCCATCAATTGATATTTGATGGTTTCTCAATTTAGTTGTGTATGTCATCTAACACTTGCAAATTTTTCTGTTAGCAGATGATTTTGACATTTTCTACTTTGTTGTATTCAATCCCATGGTTGATTAATTAAAGGCTGGAAGACTGATGGCTGGAGGATTAATGTGTTCGTTTCCTTTGGATGAAGAAGCCACATATGGTTTCTTAGTTGAATGCCATATTGTAATGATTAGCACTTTCAGATGTACTTGCTGGCATTTTAACTTACCACTTCATTGATTGGAAGTTAATGAAAATCGGTTCTATGCAGAGGAACATGCATTCCAATCTGTGTAGTTTCTAATTATGCTACTTGTTGTTTTATCTCAACCTATAAATTTAGCATGCCTTTTTCTATGAAGAACTTTGAAGTAAGCATTTACAAGCTTGAGTCTTTTAACAGTTATTTTTGTGCATTGGTATAATTTAAGGTTCATGAATTATGTTTTATTAGTTTGTTAAGTGAAGTATAAACTATTAATGAAACATAAATATTCCAACTTAGAATTATGATATGGAATGCTCTACTTTGTTTCTCCATCTTTTAGGAGTCGAGCGAGTTAATCTCAATTAGACTTTATAGAGTTACAACTTAGTAGCTAATTCTTACGTTCTTATGTGTTGACATTTGTCTATTATGATTTACTATCAAATACTTAATGTGACATGACATTCATAATAAAGACAATACTATGAAAGATTGCATACTAGTTGAGCTATTAAGCAATGAAAAGAGGCCACTATTCGCAACGGATAAGAAACTTAGCTAATTATCAAATTCCTTGAAATTCTATTTTTTGAATTTCCTCCCAAAAAATATTCATGATTATTGGAATGTAAATATTACCCCTTTAATAAATATGGCACTTTCCTTGTATCCAAATCCAAAAGATGAATTTATGAAAGGGGAAAGTTCACAAGCCCCCACTTGGTAGAGTGGAAAAAGGGACATTTTTTGTAACACAGGCTTGAATCCAAGGTGTGTTAATTATATTATTCCATTAAAATATCCCATCCTTACATTATTGTTGTGTTTAATATATTCTTCTGTCTTCTTCTAAATTCATGCTTACCAATTTTGTGTAGATTCCAATCTACATACAACCATCTTACTTAACTACTATACAAGTTGTCATGATCTATGCAGAAATGAGACAAGATATAGTGGACTAGTTAATAATGGTATGTACCTTTACGATGTTTTTATGGTTTATGTCATTATAACTAAAGAATAATAAACATAAATATTCACACTTAAAATATGCAATCTCTTTTGTGAAAATTTATGCTGATTATGGAAACTTTTTGGCACCCAAGTAGCATTGAGTCCTAACTATCCCTATCTATTACCCTGAGGAAACTTGAGTCCTCTATCTATCTCACCTTCAATCATGTTTCCTTTCCCTCCAAATCATCGACATGTGAAAGGTATACTTCCTTTATTTTATCATATCTTTGAGTATGATAGTAGTAAAATTTACTAAGCATGGTCTGCTTATTGCATTGTTAGGACCCTCTACTTCTCTTGCAAACATTACCTCATCTGAATCACCTCAGATGGCACAGAGGATACCTTTGGTGCCACCACCATTGGTATTTCCCCCCCTCCACCTTCTCAAGGTATGGAAAGTACAAAATATATTTTGTTTTTATTTGCACATTAATTCTATTAATACGAGTTGAATTTCTCTGTAATTGTCATCATTTTAAATTTGCAAATAAATTTACTCCATGTATGTAAGATCAATCTAATTAGATTTCCCCTTATTCCTTTGTATAAATAATCAATATACATTATGTGTGACTAACTTGATGCATTCTTTGTACAGATTGTAGCTCAATATCTTACACTCAACCATTGACTTCTACTCCCCCTAGTGCACCATGTCGATGTGTAATTCCAATGCAAGTGGAGCATGAGCTTGGGGTGGCACTTATGCTTTTTTCCCATTGGTTTCAGAGTTGGCTGTAGAGATAGAAATAGGAAATTTCTTGAAACAAATCCAAGTGAGTATAATGGGAGAAAATGCAAATACCTAAGATCAGGAAAAGACAATTGTGATTTGTAGTGCCCCATATTTTGACTCAGGCGTATTTATCACTCAAACTTATTACATTGTATTTACTTATTATCTGTGGACTCAACTATACTTAGTAAACTATATTTTGGCATGTTATATGTGATTATTTACTGATGTTATAATGTTATCAAGATTATGCTCTAATTATGATATTATGATGTTATCATGCTTATATTTGTGCTTTGATTATGATGTTATGATGATTATTATTTATATGGAATTATTGTGCTTTTGTGATTACCATGTAGTAGTCATCATTAGATTCATTTATTTCATAACAAAAACATATATTTGATTGTAATCCTTGATATGATGTGATATGTATGATGTGGTACATGGGCACCCATCCATGATACGATTGATTTTATGATTTTATGTGATGAAAGTAAATAATGTTGATAATATGGACCAGCTATTGATTTAATATTATTATGAATGCATGTTTGCATAGTGCTAACCTACAGGGTACATGGGCTATGTGATAGCCAAGTGTGTGATGCAAAGTATGACTCAATACATATCTTGAAGAGAGCCTTAATTTCCAAGCGATGGTACGATGACATGTACCAATAAACTCGATAGAAATGCAATATGATTTGATGGGGTATATACCCGGTATGTTGAGAGGGATGGATGTATTTCCCACCCTTTGTCACTATGATACCCGAGGTCGTGGGAGGGCAGTGTTGAGACATGCTCCCCAAGTTGTTGTGATGACGATGGTTGGATGCCTGCTAGGAGAGGTTAGGTCCGCTAGCTAGCCGATGCTACCGCTCTCAGGTTTTGTGTGGGAAGGTGAGTACAGCTGGCATCCACTTTGTACTAGCAGAGGAAGGAAAGGGAGGATGCAGACGTAGGTTAGGATGGTTTGGCATATTAGTGATTATTGTTTAGTGTTGTACATTTATGATACGGGATTAGTGGTGGTAGGTACCCATCTTAATTGACTGATTACTAAGAACATAACTGTTAAATTACTCTGAATGTCAAAGAAATCATATTATATTTGTATATTTTTCTTGTTGCGTGAAATATTATTTGTATCAACTAGAATTTTAGGTGTTTTGGTTATAGTACATGTGCATCCTGTGCATGTACTGGCCATGCATGCACACCTCACACATGCACGCTAGTATGAGTATACAATTATGTAATATATCAGATAATCACATAAGTTGTAATAAGCAACCAAATATTTGTATATTGATCAATTTTGATAATGGATGTTCAAGTTGTTAGGGCATGTGGGTGAAGGATTCAACAAAACTATTCATTAATTGTGTAAAACGATTAAGAAAAGTATTATCCCTATGAAATATTAATTGAAAAACATTAAATAGTTGGATGGGTTAACTAAGTAATTGTGATTTATTTAAACATGTAAATGTATCTTATGTATTAAGAATCAATGAGCGAGGGGACTTAACAATAGACATAAACATGTCGATGTTATCATTTCAATCAATTAATAATAATACTACAATTAATTATTTATTTATTAATAATATTAATTATTATTTTATTTCTGTTATTATTATCTATTATCTATTATTGTATATTATTAGTGTTTATTATTAAGTACTTATTATCAATTTATTAATAACATATAATAATTCACAATACTATTATTACCATTATTTTACCATTCAGCATAAAACTTAAACAAACAATATTGGTGTAATTTTATGACAGTTGGTTATGTTTTAAATTTAACACATTCAATTCAATAGGATAAGCATTTAGTAATTTCCCACCATCTCATTAGGGGTGAAGAATTGTACAATTCAAGAAAATTTATTAACATACAACAAGTGTCTTAAATAATCTGAACTGGTTGGATTACCCAAGAAAGGACTAAATAATACTTATTATTTTAAATATGAAGGAGGCGGTGGAAGAAAAGAGGGGAAGGAGGTATAAGGAGGGGGATCGAATGGTTGAAGAGGGGGATTTTTCTTGGAGAGTATTTTGGGAGAGAATTTTATAGAAGAAGGGAGGAAAGAAGGTGTTGGAACAAAGGGGGAAGAAAAACTGGAGGAGGGGGTTAACTCCAGAGGAAGAATTACACTCGGGAATAAGGAAGTTGCTATCGGGTTTATCAGCATGTGGGATCGAGGCCTAGAAAACCCGTTGGTTTCCTAGGGCCACTAGGTTCAATGCTGGTCAGTAGGGTGGATCATCCGAATTGGCATCAAGGCTCATACGAGGATCAGACGAGGGAGAGGAAAGGCTACGGGAGTAGGATTCAGGGACTATCTTCTACTTGCTTAAAGTTCAGGTATTTTTCAGTGTAACCCTCTCATTAATGCACAAATAAACGAACCCTGAAAATCAGAGTAAGAATAAATGTCATTTTGCTGTTACATATTTGTACTTAGTGCTCTGCCCGGCAAGCAGAGAACTACAGAATGGTATCAGAGCCCTAGGTTCTAAAATTGGAACCTAAAGGGGCCCTCTAGGAGAAAAATAAACATTATATGGAAGATAAATCAAAACTAAAATTTTACACACTGTAAAATAAATAAATTGATGTATAGTGCTTCTGTAAATTGAAGATTTATTACACAAATAGAAATAGGTTCTAAGTTACAATGCACAGAATGAGTGAATATTTTGAGGACAAAATTATCCTAAAGACCAGAAGCTGAATGCTAGTAGCACACCCAACATTCTCTTCTGTGCAGAACCCTCTTCTTTCATAACCTGAATAAAAAAAATAAAATAAAAAAATTTACCTGCAGAACCCTCTTCTTTCATAATTGTAATTTGTATAAAACTTTAAACAAAATGAAAATTTCTACGACAGAATTCAATAAATTTACATGCTTCCTCGGAAAAATAAAAATAAAAATAAATTTTGATGCCTGAAAGTTTCTTCCTACCATTTTTTTTTTCATCATTCAGCGCCATTCTTACTCAGCAAATCAGACAAGGAAGCACTGACAGCAACAATCTGTCACAAACACAGAGATAAAATGTTCCATATTATCTCTTAGGTTTTAAAAACACACACACACACACACATATATATAATATTTCATGAAGGCATGAGTGTTCTTCTTAGTAAAAACATCTACGCTTAACTCAAGAAGGAAAAAACATCCATGAGGCCGCTAGACCAAATTCTTAAATAGAGATCACATTCAGCAAATATGTTTCATGAACGCATGGGTATTTTTGCAGTAAAATATACACGCTTTAACTTGACAAGGACGGAGACGTCCATGAGACCGCTTGACCTAAATTTTAGCCCAAAATAATATTCAACACATATACAATTATACTTTGTGAACGTATGTATATTTTCAGTGAAAACATCCATAGATAAAAGAGTATACCTCCATATCGTTGCATGTAGAGTTGCCTCCCTCTCGAAAATGCAGAGCTGCATGGTCTCAAACGTAGAGCTTCCTCTCCTCTCTAAATCGCAGAGCCACATCCCCTCAGTTTCTCTTGCGCGCTCCCGCCCCCTTTCTAAGTTGTGCTTCAGGGAAAAACAAAGAATTTGATCACACTCTGGACTTGGGCGCCCTAGCTCTGTTATTGCGGTTTTCTCTGGCTAAATTTTTGGTGGAGTTATATCCATGCTAGCTAGAGTTTCTAAGCAAAAAAAATTTTCACGGCCAAAAACCAAAGAGTACTGCAAGCACGACAGCCAGATACTGACTTCGTTCACTTATTCTCTTTACAGCTGTGTCAACTTTTACGACTGGAGCGACAACAAGAGCTTTCGAATGACAGAAGTCCATGCTGGTCGGCGATTTTACCTTTCTCAATGGCGCTGCTGTCAATGTAGCAATGCTGATCATTGGACGTATCTTGCCGGGCTTTGGTGTGGGTTTCTGTACGTATGTCTTTGTACAGGTGCTCGTAGTGATAGGTTAGGGTAAAGTTAGTGTCAAGAGCACTAAGGGAGAGCCCAGCCAACCATCCCACAATGCGTCCACTTGGTATCTTCTTGTTTAAACACGTGCAATCACCTTTAGGTTAGGGTCCGTTAGCAATCACGGAGTTTATGATTTGAATTTCTTAATATATATATATATAATCACCCATTTTATATTATTATCAACATATATATTTAATAGTAAGTATAAATTTCAATATATGAACATAAATCGTAGCTTCTAATTTGAGTAAAACCTTGTCTTTAACAAAAATCTGAAATCAAATTTTCCTTTGATTGTACAATAATTAATAAAGTTTACATCTCATTAATTTAATATATGTATATTTATATATTCGTAAAAATAATAAGCCAAAGCCTCTAGTTGTCTTTTCTCCAGTATTGGAAATGCAATTGAATCCATAATCAATTGTAAAATTATTATCATTAAAACAAATTTAAAAACGCATAATGTTAAATTGTATTTTCCTTTTCGAGGGGAGTTGGGGATTTTGCATTCCCAGGGTTTAATTTGGTAGTTTAGTATTTCTTTTCCAATATACGGAAGCCTTTCGAGCATTTTTTCAGTATGGTAGACTTTAACATGGAGCAAACAGATAAATATTTACTTTTATATACTTTAAAGTACTTATATATTTTTCTTAGTATTAATTCATAGAAATAATCAGTTTAGTTTCCCTTTTGTAGACATTTAAAACATACATATAAATGTTTGGAGATTTTGTTGATAAACTATACTAAAATAGATCCTACAGTTAGGTATGCTTGTTTTGGCTACATCAATTCTATTAATTTCAATTTAATGTTTAAACTCCAAAATTGTTCCTCATGATTCCATGCAGAGTAACGCGTGTATCTGTTTGCAATGTTTTACATGTTTTCATTTTTTTTATTTTATTCTTTTACAAAAATTAAATTTTAAAGATAAGTGTGTTGTAAACCACACATTGTCTGGTTCATTGAAAGAGCTAGCTATCTCTTAGTGCACCTTCAACTAAGTCAACCGAGTGCCCCTCCTGTGGGATTGCATCCAATGGATATTCCATTCAATGTAGGGTTAATGTATGAATTCTTATTGCTTATTTTCCCTCTTTATTTTGGTATGAAGCTCACCCTTCAATTTCTATGTCCTTCATATCTACCAGACATTTCCATACGGATTTATGGCCCTTAGTTATGCATTCATTATTTTCATATGCCATAGTACCTTTATAGTTATATATATATATATATAGTGATAGAATTAAGGGTTTAAAATAATAAAGGCCATCCTGTCCGAGTAATGATGAATTCAATCTCAATTCAATCTCAAATGATTATCTATTAGGTTTTCAAATAAAATCTATTGTAAATTTCTATTATTATTTCTATTTAACATGGAAACTTGTTAATTTACTAACATTTACTATAAGTTTATATTTAAATAATTAATTTATTATTAAATTAAAATTAGATGTTATAAGTGGTTTGTAATTTAATATTTAAATTAGATGCTATGTTCAATTAAGTTAAGATAAAGGTTCTCATTAAAATAGATGTTAGGGTAATTAAATGTAGTATTTAATGTTATTTTGCTTTATTCTAATATTGATTAGTTAGAAATAACATTTAAATGTTAAATGTTGGGATTTTAATGTTAATTGTAAACCTAGCAATATAGATAACATTAAAATTTAGATATAGTAACGTTAGTTAGTCTATGTTATTGGAAATTCAAGTATTAAACTTAAGGCATTACCGAGACTTTGACTGATAGTCGAAGAGGCGAGATGGATGTGAAATAAGAAAAACAAGACACTATTGAGACTAGAATTATGAGCTGAAAGTTAAGGCATAGATTAAACCCCAAGACGAAATCGTTTAATGAAAGTGACTATGCAATTTTTACGCAAATATTGACAATTTGTCTGTATGCATAAATATAAGCATTGCATAACTAAATTTTATCTCTACAATTATTAGATTGAGATAATAATGGCATAATGTTGTTGAATATGTCAGGATTGATCATGGTGACAACACGCAGAGGTCGAGGTCAAGGTCGAGGTCAAGGTCAACCACCCCCACCATCACCACAGGCCCCACCACTGACACCACCAAGGACAACCTCCAGTCTTGAGATGGAGGTGATAGTGAGATCCTTGGAAACCATCATGGCCACACTAAATAGGCAGTCAGAGAGGATCGTAGAGGTAGAAACCACACAGGTGAGCCAAGAAAAATATGAGAGGGCACAGAGCCCAAGGAAAGAACCACTTCAGGATATTTCTAGAGAGCTGCAAAAGATCGAAATTCTCGAGTTCTCGGGAGGACGACCAGGTAAGCATGCTGAAGCATGGCTCGAGGGTATGAAGAGGTGCTTTGCACTAAATGAGTATACCTTGATTTCCAAGGCTAGAATGTCCATCTTCCAGCTAAAGGGGGATTCCCTAAATTGGTGGTCAGACCTCGAGAAACAATTGCATCTTACTCCTTTGTCTATTTCATGGGAGTTATTCGACGAGAGGTTCAACATGAAGTATCTTCCAGCTTATAACATGGAACAACAGGCGGGTTCCTTTCATGCTTTGGTACAGGGAAACATGACGGTGGAAGAGTATGAAGCTAGATTCATGGAACTGGTAAAGTATGTTCCATACTTGGACTTGAATGATCGACAGGTGGAGTGATTTGTGTATGGATTTAACTATAAGATCAGGGCCGCAGTATGGATGTGGAAGCCATCTTCAGTTTCCATGGCAGTTGAGTATGCTCACTATGTTGAGGATATGTCAGATGCAAAGGGAGGAAGCAAGTTGATAGGATCTAATCCATATGTTACAGGGAAGGCCCCACGACAGTACTTCAAAGGAGGACAATCTAGACCTCCTCCTTATGGTAACAAGTTCACCCCGAGAGGTAACACTTCAGTTAACTTAGTATCGTAGGCTTCATCAACAAACCATGGGAACCGAGGACGAACACAGGGCAATTTTTATAGAGGATCGGGAGGTTTTAGAGGATCTAGGGGAAGGAACACATCCCAGAGGACTCCTCCCAACAACATGCAAGCACCACCTAATGTCTATTGTTGGGGATGTGGAGGTCCTCATTTTCAGTGGGATTGTCCTAAGGGGTAGACCAACAGCAGGTAGAAGGAATGAAAAGCATCCATGGGAAATTCTGATAACACTCATCGAATTCATCCAGTTGTTCACAACCACCAAGTAGAACATCAGTCCACTGTAGTAGAATCCACTGGTAAAGTAAACAATGTCAAACTTAAAATTTTATTTGATCCTGGTGCAACAGATAGTTTTATTGCACCATATGCATTAGATAAATGTGGGTTGGCAGCCTGCAAGCATGATGATTTTGAATCCGTCGAGATGGCTTCAGGGGCTAAACAAGCAATAGGTCTTAAGGTAAGGGGGTGTCAAGTTGACTTAGGAGCATGCAACACTACGTTGGATGCTTATGTCACCAATTTGGGCACCTATGACCTCATTGTCGGCATGGATTGGTTAGAATACCATAGAGATTTCATGGATTTCTATGCAAAGAAAGTCTTGTGCCTTGATGATGAGGGTCGAGAAATTCAAATCTAGGGCCGAAAGAGGCAAAAATCCCTCCATTTCATCTCTACGGTAAAAGCTAAAAGGTGTTTAAGACAAGGATGTCAGTTGTTTATAGTTGAGATGCTGAGTGATAGTAAAGGACCTTCCTTGAATTCTTACCCAGTACTATCTAAGTTCAAGGATGTCTTTCCAAAAGAACTTCCACAACTACCTCTAGAACGAGAGCTTGATTTCACGATCGAACTGAAACTCGGTGCGGAGCCGATCTCAAATACTCCTTATAGAATGACAACCCTTGAGCTTCGAGAGTTACAAATCTAGTTAAAAGAGTTGCTAGACTTGGGACTAATTAGACCTAGTATCTCACCATGGGGAGCACCAATGATCTTTGTTAAGAAGAAGGATGGATCTTTGCGACTATGCATAGATTATAGGGATTTGAACAAAGCCACAATGAAGAAAAGGTATCCTATACAAAGAATTGATGACCTATTTGATCAGATGAAAGGCACATCAGTCTTCTCTAAGATTGATTTGCGGTCGGGGTATCACCAACTTAGGATTAAAGAAAATGGCATTTCTAAGACTACTTTTCGAACTCGATTTGGGAATTATCAGTTCGTAGTAGTACGATTTGGTTTGACCAATGCTCTAGCAGTATTCATGAGCCTCATGAATAGTGTCTTTCGGAATTACTTGGACCACTTTGTTTAGGTATTCTTAGATGACATTCTTATATATTCTAAGAACGAGAAGGAGCACGAGGAGCACTTGCAGTTAGTCTTAACTTTCTTAAGGGAACATAAACTATTTGGTAAATTGTCAAAGTGTTCTTTCTTCCAAAAGGAGATTCACTACTTAGGGCATATCATCTCAGGAGAAGGGATCTTAGTGGAACCAAAAAAGGTGAAGGCCATTGAGGATTGGCCAATTCCAAAGAATGCGCATCAGGTGCGTAGCTTCATGGGATTAGCAAGGTATTACCGAAGATTTGTGGAAGGATTCTCCAAGATTCCAAAACCCATCACCACATTGTAGCGAAAGGGAATCCGATATGAGTGGACCAATGAATGTGATGTCTCTTTTGCTCAATTAAAGAGATTGCTGACAAGTGCACCAATATTACGGGTACCAAACATGGATAAATACTTCATGGTATGTATCGATGCCTCGAAGCAAGGGTTAGGAGCAGTTATAATGCAAGAAGGTGGGGTAATAGCTTATGCATCTCGTAAGTTGAAGCCTCATGAGGAGAAATATGCCACACATGATCTAGAATTGGCAGCAGTAATACTGGAACTAAAATTATGGAGACACTACCTAGTTGGTAGAAGTTTCACACTTAAAACAGATCATCAGAGTTTGTAGTATATTTTTACACAAAGGAATATAAATGCTAGGCAACGACGATGGAGTGACTTCATGAGTGAGTATGACTTTGGTATCTCATATATCAAAGGAAAGGAGAATGTGGTGGTAGACGCTCTAAGCCAAAGGCTGATTATTTTCTCCTTAATCCCCTTGAGAGTGTATTTGAAGGAGAAAGTGCTCAAACAACTCTTGGGAGATGGTTGGTATATAAAGGTAACCTCAGATATTTAGAGTGGGAAGAAGTGTGAGTCGAAGTATTATGGGTACCATATTGAGAAAGATGGGTTGTTGTGGTACCAAGGGAGGATGTATATCCCTAAAGAAGGTGATCTCAAGGAAGCAATCCTTAGAGAGGACCATAGGGCACATTATTGTGTGCACCCTGGAGTGAAGAAGATGTACGCAGACATGAATAAGCTCTTCTTCTAGGCCGGTATGAAGAGTGATGTAGTGGATTTTGTTTCGAAATGCCTAGAATGTCAGAAAGTCAAGGAAGATCATCAACACCCAACTGGTTTTTTACAGCCTCATGATATTCCTAAGACTAAATGGGAAGTTATTTCCATGGACTTCGTTGTGGGATTGCCCCTCACATCCTTGAGACATAATGCTATACTCGTGGTGGTAGACAAACTGACCAAAAGTGCCCACTTTATTCCAGTGAGAGACACTTATGATGTGACGGATGTAGCAAGGGTATTCATAAATGAAATTGTACACCTTCATGGAGTTCCAAAGAAGATAATTTCTAACCGAAACCCTAAGTTTACCTCCATATTTTGGACAAGCATGCAGTCAGCATTAGGGACCCAGCTAAACTTAAGCTCAGCTTATCATCCCGAGGTAGATGGGCAGACAGAGCGGGTGAATCAGGTGATGGAGGACATGCTTAGGATGTATGTTATGGATTAGCAGACACAGTGGGAGAAATATCTTCCTCTAGTGGAGTTTGCATATAACAATAGTCATCATAGCTCCATTGGTATGCCACCATATCAAGCATTGTATGGGAGACCTTGCAGGACTCCACTCAGTTGGGACAGGTTGGAGGATCATGTTTTAGTTGGGCCTGAGTTGCTTCAAGAGATGGAGGAGCTGGTGGTATAGATCAAGAAGCGGCTTAAAGAAGCACAGGATAGACAAAAGAGTTATGCTGATGCACACAGAACTGATAGAAGTTATGAGGTAGGGGATCGCGTATTTATACGTATCCGACCAAATAAAAGTACCATTCGGTTTGGGAAGGGAACCAAGTTGTCACCTCGCTTTATAGGACCATTCGAGATTCTTGAAAGAATCAAACTGGTATCTTATCATCATGCACTGCCACCCCACTTGTACATAACTCATAATGTATTTCATGTTTCAATATTGTGACATTACATAGCTGATGAGTCTCACAAGATTCATTGGAAGGACTTGCAGGTCTCGGACGAGGGAACCTTCACGGCCAAACCATTACGTATACTAGATCATAGGGTTCGACAGCTCTATAGTCGACACGTGGACCGTGTTAAGGTCCATTGGGACAAGTATAGCCCAGGATCTGCTACCTGGGAGGACACAGAGACGATGCGTCGAGATTTTCCCTCACTATTTTGACCATAACTTCGAGACGAAGTTTCCTGAAGGGTGGGTGTATGTAGTTCCCTATATTTTGACTCAGGCATATTTATCACTCAGAATTATTACGATGTATTTACTTATTATCTATGGACTCAACTATACTTCATAAACTATATTTTGGCATGTTATATGTGATTATTTACTGATATTATAATGTTATCAGGATTATGCTCTAATTATGATATTATGATGTTATCATGCTTATATTTATGCTTTTATTATGATCTTACAACGATTAACATGCCTATGTAGATGATTTGATTATGATGTTATGATGATTATCATTTATATGGAATTATTGTGCTTATGCGATTACCATGAGGTAGTCGTCATCAGATTCATTTATTTCATAACAAAAACATATATTTGATTGTAATCCTTGATATGATGTGATATGTATTATGTGGTACATGGGCACCCATCCATGATACGATTGATTTTATGATTTTATGTGATGAAAGGAAATAATGTTGATAATATGGACCAGCTATTAATTTAATATTGTTATGGATGCATGTTTGCATAGTGCTAACATGTAGGGTACAGGGGTTATGTGATAGCCAAGTGCGTGATGCAAAGTATTACTCAATACATATCTTGAAGAGACCCTTAATTGCCAAGTGATGGTACGATGACATGTACCAGTAAACTCGATAGCAACGCAGTATGGTTTGATGGGGTATATACCCAGTATGTTGAGAGGGATGGATGTATTTTCCACCCTATGTCACTATGATACTCGAGGTCGTGGGAGGGCAGTGCTGAGACATGCTCCCTAAGTTGTTGTGATGACGATGGTCGGATGCCTGCTAGGAGAGGTTAGGTCCGCTAGTTAGACGATGCTACTACTCTCAAGTTCTGTGTGGGAAGGTCAGTACAGCTGGTATCCACTTTGTACTAGCAGAGGAAGGAAAGGGAGGATGCGGACGTAGGTTAGGATGGTTTGACATATTAGTTATTATTGTTGCGTGTTGGACATTTATGATACCGGATTAGTGGTGGTAGGTATTAATCTTAATTAACTGATTACTAAGAACATAACCGTTAAATAACTCTGAATGTCAAAAAAATCATATTATATCTGTATATTTGTCTTATTGCGTGAAATATTATTTGTATCAGCTAGAATTTTAGGTGTTTTGGTTATAGTACATGTGCATCCTATGCATGTACTGTCCATGCATGCACACCTCACACATGCATGCTAGTATGAATATGCAATTATGTAATATGTCAGATAATCACATAAGTTGTAATAAGCAACCAAATATTTGTATATTGATCAATTCTGATAATGGATGTTTATGTTGTTAGGGCATGTGGGTGAAGGAGTCAACAAAAATATTCGTTACTTGTGTAAAATGATTAATAAAAGTATTGTCCCTATGAAATAGTAATTGAAAAACATTAAATAGTTGGATGGGTTAACTAAGTAATTGTGATTTATTTAAACCTCTAAATGTACCTTATTTATTAAGAATCAATGTGCGAGGGGACTTAACAATAAACATAAACATGTCGATGTTATCATTTCAATCAATTAATAATAATACTACAATTAATTATTTATTGATTAATAATATTAATTATTATTTTATTTCTGTTATTATTATCTATTATCTATTATTGTATATTATTAGTGTTTATTATTAAGTACTTATTATTAAGTTATTAATAACATATAATAATTGACAATACTATTATTACCATTATTTTACCATTCAGCATAAAACTTAAACAAACAATATTGGTGTAATTTTATGACAGTTGGTTATGTTTTAAATTTAACACATTCAATTCAATAGGATAAGCATTTAGTAATTTCCCACCATCTCATCAGTGGTGAAGAATTGTACAATTCAAGAAAATTTATTAATGTACAACAAGTGTCTTAAATAATCTGAACTGGTTGGACTGCCCAAGAAAGGACTAAATAATACTTATTATTTTAAATATGAAGGAGGCGGTGGAAGAAGGGAAGGCTGTGGAAGAAAAGAGGGGAAGGAGGTATAAGGAGGGGGATCGAATGGTTGAAGAGGGGGATTTTTTTTGGAGAGAATTTTGGGAGAGAATTTTTACATAAGAAGGGAGGAAAGAAGGTGCTGGAACAGACGGGGAAGAAAAATTGGAGGAGGGGGTTAACTCCAGAGGAAGAATTACACTCGAGAACAAGGAAGTTGCTTTCGAGTTTATCGGCACGTGGGCTCGGGGGCTAGGAAACCCATCGGTTTCCTAGGGCCAGCAGGTTCAATGCTGGTCAATAAGGTGGATCATCTGAATTGGCATCAAGGCTCATACAAGGCTCAGACGAGGGATAGGAAAGGCTACAGGAGAAGGATTCAGGGACTATCTTCAACTTGCTTAAAGTTCAGGTATTTTTCGGTGTAACCCTCTCGTTAATGCACAAATAAACGAATCCTGAAAATCAGAGTAAGAATAAATGTCATTTTGCTGTTACATATTTGGACTTAGTGCTCTGCCCGGCAAGTAGAGGACTACATGATTCTTGATTTGGTACCACTTGAGAAATTTTTTGGCAATACAACTACATTCTTGACTTTTGACAGATTTTGGTGAAAGAAGGTTATCATTAAGAGGACCCTTTTTGGCGACAATTGGGTAATCCTTGTCTCTTACCCAGTTACATAACACTTTTTCACAATTTGGCAAGATGATGTTAACTGTTGGAAAGTTTATTCTCATATCAATGCATACATTCTTTATGATGGGATTCTTATTTATATCTATTTTGATTTTTAGGGCATCCCCCACCACCGCCTTCTGCATTTTCTGTTGGAGACATTTACCTTCATACTCACTCCTTCGGTCAAATTGGCCTAGTTAAACCACTATCCTAAGTTTAATTGACATCAGTGGAGCATTAATTACCATCATCCCAGTCATTCCCACGCCTACCTACAGTCAAGGAGGCTAACTTAGCCTTCTCCTACAGTCAAGGAGGCTAACTGGAGCACTCCAGGGGTGATCTGTGTGACATTAATGCACCTAATTGCTAACTGGTGGTTTCTTTCAGTTCAACCAATCAGTTACAGTCAGTTAAGGCACCTCCATTCATTAAATATATTATTTAATGATTATTTATTATTATTTTAATGAACTGGAGTGA
>LPNX010627876.1:195134-255854 GCA_001517045.1 Pseudotsuga menziesii
GATTTGTAGGTCTTAACAGGTACAACTTCGAATGGACTCATCAATCCCTCCTCTCACCCCATTCACAAGCTATTCATAATGGAAGTTGAAGATGATTGCATATCTCAAGAGACGAGGTCTCTATGAGGAGTCTATTGGAATTGGAAGAGGGACTTATGAGAATGAGAATGACTGGCTAAATGACATTGACAGAGATTTTGGATCAATAGCTCTGGCCCTTGATGATGACTTGTACTTTGTTTTTGATTCTGCTGAATACCTAAAGGATCTATGGACAAGATTGGACAAAACCTTTGGAAAGCACAATGATGATCATAATAGTACTTTGGAGATTATAGCCAACACCACAAGAGTTCTTCACTCAAAAGTCTCAGCCACTACTCTCTCTGATGAAGTTGTTCAAGATGAAGATGAAGCAGAATCTTCTACACATTCAATCCGAATTGAAGAAAGTCTCCATGAAGTGACTCCTTCTCCTGATGCTCCGGAAGTTCATGAGATATTTGATATCTCATCTTCTCATATTGCTGAAACAGAAGAAGACATTCGAATCTCTAATATTTAAGAAAAACTCTGCTGCACTTCCGTGCAAACATTCACCGGTGATTTTCCTTTGAATTATGTGATAAATTTACCAATAATTGCTTCCGAAAGTGAAGAGAAATTTGATTTTTCTTTTTCTAATGTTGCTGCTGGTGTGAAAATATGTGATAAATTGGATATTTTGGAAGAAATATCAGATTATAATAGTGACACATTCGCTTCCCATGATCTAGATCTTCCATCAAATTCCTGCAGGATTGCATGCACCAAAATTCAGAATTTTGAAGAAGAAGAAAACTGTGCATCTACCGTATCGGTTGACCATAATTTTGGATCTGATATGAACCTTATTGGATCTGATATGATATTATTTGGATCTGATCTGATATTTCTTGGTTCAAAATTTTGGGTTCATAAACCTTCAGTACTGCTTGTAGCTGTTCTCATCAACAGTGTGAAGAAACAAGTACCGCAAGTCTCCTTCAAAACTACTGCTGGGGATTTGATTTCATTTAATAGTTTTGGATATGTTATGAAATTATTTAGATAAGATTTACATTCTGATCTGATATTATTTTGTTTATATTTTAAAATCCAAGAGATTTCAGTCATGCTTGTAGCTGCTCTCACCAATTCCAGTGTGAAAAATCAAGTACCGCAGTTCTTCTTCAATTTTGCTGCTGGGGATTTGGTGTTAGTTTCCTCCTGTGAGGTTGCTATTTCATTAGCTATTTCAGAATCTATATCAGATTATGGAGCTCAAGCATTCGTTCTCCAGAGTCCCAGGGATTCTCTACCTTTGGTCACAAGCTCATCTCCTCACAGAACTAGTAAAGAGGAAGACATTCTGCATCCACATGGACACTTCCTCCTAAGATTTGGGGCTGATTTTACCACTCATGGTTTTCTGTTCAAGGCTGCAACATATCAGTTTCTTGAGTGTTCCACACATGGTTTGAATCCTCAAGAACCTTTGCTCTCTCTTCAGATGATTTCAGTTGCTCTACATGGGTCCAGTTTTCACCGTGCAGCTGTTTATATTTCTGATCTAGTTGAGTGCATTGTTATTCTTCCAAAGTGGAAGATTCCTCCAGACATATTCACCGAGAGATTTTCAGAAAAGAAGTTCACTTACCTCCGTTCACTGTTGGGGGTGAGTTCATCAGGGTGATCCAGACTACTTTCAGTATTCAGCTTGAGGGGGGTTTTTGTTCCCACTGGGTTTTCCCTCTTTTCCTCACTTAGTTTGTTTTGAGCATTGTTTCAGTTGCTTTATTGTACAGGGTGACCTATGGCCTTAGTTTCTAGGGCCCTAGCATTTTTATGCATCTATGTTTTCTAACTCTTCCTGAGTATAGCTTAAGGGGGGGTGTTGGAGACATTTACCTTCATACTCACTCCTTCGGTCAAATTGGCCTAGTTAAACCACTATCCTAAGTTTAACTGACATCAGTGGAACATTAATTACCATAATTACAGTCACTCCCATGCCTACCTACAGTCAAGGAGGCTAACTTAGCCTTCTCCTACAGTCAAGGAGGCTAACTGGAGCACTCCAGGGGTGATCTGTGTGACATTCATGCACCTAATTGCTAATTGGTGGTTACTTTTAGTTCAACCAATCAGTTACAGTCAGTTAAGGAACCTCCATTCATTAAATATATTATTTAATGATTATTTATTATTATTTTAATGAACTGGAGTGAACAAGGCTCCTTCACCAACTTCTGATGGTTAGTTCAGCTTCAGTTAACCTCATCAGGGTTTATTGGAGTCATGCAGTACTAGCACTTGATGATTGGATTGCTATGACACGTGTTTGATCTCCTTCAGTTGAGATTAAGTCATTTATTGCACTCCAACTTCATTTAGGGTTTGGTGAGAGCCTATAAACATGATCCTCTTGGAGTAGATATCAATAAATAGAGCAAAAAAATGGGATCTGGGATCATTGTTGTTGTTTCCTTGTCATCAGCTATTGGTGCATTTATCCATGTTGGATCAATTTGGATAACTCTTCTAAAATAAAAGACAGTAGCAAGAACCTCAGTTGTGTTTGATCCCACCCTTGGATCATCTGTCATGAAAATATTAGGGATATATTCGACCAAACTTTGTTCTCGCTGCTCAGTTGTTACTGAAAGGGAATAGAAGGATTTTCATCAATCTTATCTTCTGAGAGCAGTGTTACATGGAAACACATCCTCAAGGGTAGGAAATGCACTTCGATGCCCCCACACATCCTCGAAACTTGGAAACTTCATTGGAAACGCCCCACCACATTCCCATTTGAAGGAAACTCAAGGAAACACAAAAATTACATTTATTGGAAAAATGAAATGTTTCCCTCTTATAGATGGTATCCCCATGTTTCCTTTGATTGTTTTTAACCAAAAAATAAAAAATTAAATGATAAAGGGCCACAACTAAGACCATTTCCCTTGGCTCTCTCCTCAATTTCATGTTTTCTTCAATATTGTTGCATTTATGATTTTATTTTATTAGTTATGGGCTTATATCTGTTGTATGGTTGTATTTCATTTTATTTTATTTGATTTATGTTGTAAAAATTTAATAATATTTAGATTATAAAATTAAAGACTTTCATGACTTATGATCCAACTTTCAATTTTTATGTATTCTAAAGTAAATTTGGTAGTATTTCTAGTGGGGTCCCCTATGTTGAAGACCCCGACGTCCCCTTTGATGTTTCCTAAAATTTGAGAGAAACTTCTATATAGGCCACTCTTTCATTTCCCCGCTCCCATGTCCCTATGTCCCAAAAACTTGGTGGAACATTGTCTGAGAGTCACTAAAATAAGATGTCAGCATCGGTTGTCTTTATATGTGGGATCGCATGTTTCTTATGATTTTTTTTGTCAACAGTTGTCTTTATATGTGGGGTCACATGTTTCTTATAATTTTTTTCTTTATGCTTGTGGGAAGGAGGATGTGGTGGTTCTATCCTATTAGGAAGCATGGCAAGCTCAACATCAATGTCATTTGCTTCCAGCATGGCTCTCTATATAGGATATGCTAAAACAAACACAATAGAAGAGCTTGAAAGGGCTACAGATAGATTCATCTCTCAAACCATACTTGAAGAGGGGGGATTTGGACATGTTTATCGTGGTGTTTTGGAAGATGGTACAAAAGTGACTATAAAGGTTCTTACCAAAGATGACCAACAATGAGTTCATGAGTTTATAGCAGAAGTTGAGATGCTAAGTCGCTTGCATCATCAGAACCTGGTTAAGTTGATTGGTATTTTTATTGAAGAGCATAACCGTTCCTTGGTATATGAGCTTATTCCTAATGGAAGCGTGAAATATCATCTCCATGGTATGGCATTTTGTGAGGAACTATTTCTTTATAGATCTATCAAATGTTTGAATATTCCATGTCTCAGAGAAAGTGTTCAAGTTCTACCAAGATATCTCGAGGCATATATTTTCTCTCAGTTCTTTATGTCAATTATATACCTAGTGTTTCACTGCTGACATATTGCAGTACAATTTGTCTAGCTAACTTGTGCTTCAATATTTCAGGTCTGGATAAAGAAAGAGCTCCACTTGACTAGGATGCCCGTATAAAAATTGCACTTAGTGCAGCTAAAGGGCTTGCATATCTCCATGAGGATTCCAGTCCTTATGTTATACATCGTGACTTTAAGGAAAGCAATACCTTGTTGGAGGATGATTTTACCCCTAAAGTTTCTGATTTCAGGCTGGCAAAATCAGCCTTTGCGGAAGTGAGTGGGCATATCTCAACCAAAGTGAAGGGAACATTTGGGTATATACTTTGATACTTGAACTATTATGAATTTGATCCAAGTTATTTCTTGATGTTTTTACATTTCAATAGTAATACGTGTACTTCTCTTTCTTTAACAATTATGTTACATTTATTTTTGATATATGGTTGCATTGAGAACTATTTACCATCTCTAGAGGGGAAATACTTTTTAGGGAAAATGATACACATAATAAAATATGAGAAAACATAAGACAACGAGAAACTATTGGAAACAAGGGCTTGGTTAGTTCGTAAAGTAGGGGATTTGTTGCACCCCATCAACGTTCAATTACCATGATTACATGTTTGACTCCCATGGGATGGTGTGTCCACACAAGCAGGAAGTTTATTCTAGTTGTTGCACTAGGTTATTTAGTGTGGCTAATGTTTTAATACTTGGACTTAGTCTAGGAATCAACTGAGGGTACACTCGGACTCAACTAGGACTTAGATTGAAATCAGACCAATTTGAATTTTATGACTCGGTTTACTAAAAAATACATAAAATATTAAAATTTTATTGAAAAATATTTTTAAAGATTTCAAACTCTGAATGCTCACAAATTATCAATGAGAGAGGCATAAGGCAAACATGTCATGTCCCCATCCAAATATCAGTGAGGATATTTATGCAGGTACTATTGAGTTTTCAGTAGGAAACTCATTTCCCATGCTTTCAAATTTTAACTTGTTACTACAAACTGCATTTTCATGGAAGGATTCATTTTGATTATATAAAGACCTCATCATTAATATTACAAACCTATCAGAATTTAGCAACAATTACATGAGAAGAAGTTTTCATATCCTTTGAGCAACTATATGAAGTCATGGGTTTTCAATACATGGTTTCTTGGACTATACCTCGTTGATGCAGAGTGATATAGATATTATTCATTTTTTTGGTATATCCAAAGGGATCCACATTTTATGCATTCTTCCATTTTTTTTAAAAATAGTAATGGGTATTTAATAAATAAATACTATCTATATTGATAGACTCCTTACATAAGGTAACCTTTTTAACCCCACTTTATTGTGTTACCACTCTAATATAAGTCTCTGAGTAGGTGGTCAGTTTTTTAATTATAACCAGGGTTCAAATGCCTGACGTCTTGAACTTTGGACTTGTCTGACTTCGACATCCATGTTTCCACATTTTATAAGCTATCTTCAGCCACTCCAACAAAGTTAATATTGTTGTACTCAAGTAGACCATGCTCTTATGGAAACGATTCATCTTAAATTGGATGGAATCATTTGCATTATGAATCATCCTTAATAACTTGATGCTTGTTTTATGTGTTCTTGACCAATTTTGATCTAGAAAGGGCCACTTTTATTGTTATTTCAATATAAAAGTCAATACATGAAAACTTCTATCTTTATTGATATTTCAATATAAGACTCAATACATTGAAACTTCTTTTGTTTGTTGATTCAATGTTGTATCCTTTTCGAGTTCATGATATTTCTCTTATCATATCTTTGTAATTTTCTTATCCCTATCACAATTCTTACAAATGTCTTAACTCTTTACATATTTGTTAAATTCATAAGAGGAACTTGTCCATTATTTTGTTGTTGTTTTAGATCTTAATAAAAAAAAGATCAAGAGAGTCAATTTCTTGCAGTAGACCTCATACGCTAGTAGTCAAAAGATTGTTATTGGCCATTTGTGAAAGTAGACATGGCATAGATATCTAAATACATAATAGCAAAATGTGGTTTCTTGTGATTGTGATAAACCTATTTCATAAACTTGTCTCTAAATTTGTCGTCTTGTAAACGGCAGGAGCATATTTATCAGGTGTAGAGCCTACGATGCAAAATATCTAAAGTGAGATTCGACATGTGGATGCACAAATATTGGCAACAGTTTACCAACAGGTTTGTATGGTATTTTAAGAATTTAGTACTTTTTGAGTGACTTCTTGTTCTTAATTGCTCTTGCTCTCTTTGCATTTCATATGAACCTACAGCATGTAGCCATAACCTTATTTTTGTTGTTCAGGTACGACTTTATATAGATTTTCTTATATGGATTCTGTAGTGCCCCATATTTTGACTTAGGCATATTTATCACTCAGACTTATTACACTGTATTTACTTATTATCTGTGGACTCAACTCTATTTCATAAACTATATTTTGGCATGTTATATGTGATTATTTACTGATGTTATTATGTTATCAGGATTATGCTCTAATTATGACATTATGATGTTATCATGCTTATATTTATGCTTTGATTCTGATGTTACAACGATTAACATACCTATGTGGATGCTTTCATTATGATGTTATGATGATTATCGTTTATATGAAATTATTATGCTTATGCGATTACCATGCGGTAGTCGTCATCAGATTCATTTATTTCATAACAAAAACATATATTTGATTGTAATCCTTAATATGATGTGATATGTATGATGTGGTACATGGGCACCCATCCATGATGCGATTGATTTTCTGATTTTATGTGATGAAAGGAAATAATGTTGATAATATGGACCAGTTATTGATTTAATATTGTTCTGAATGCATGTTTGCATAGTGCTAACCTGCAGGGTATAGGGGAGATGTGATAGCCTAGTGTGTGATGAAAAGTATGAATTAATACATATCTTGAAGAGAGCCTTAATTGACAAGCGATGGTACGATGACACATACCAATAAACTCGGTAGCAACGCAGTATGGTTTGATGGAGTATATACCCAGTATGTTGAGAGGGATGGATGTATTCCCCACCCTATGTCACTTTGATACCCAAGGTCATGGGAGGGAAGTGTTGAGACATTTTCCCCAAGTTGTTGTGATGACGATGGTCGGATTCCTGATAGGAGAGGCTAGGTACGCTAGTTAGCCGACGCTACCGCTCTCAGGTTTTGTGTGGGAAGGTCAGTACAGCTGGCATCCACTTTGTACTAGGAGAGGAAGGAAAGGCAGGATGCGAACATAGGTTAGGATGGTTTGACATATTAGTTATTATTTTTGAGTGTTGGACATTATCATACTAGATTAGTGATGGTAGGTACCAATCTTAATTGACTGATTAATAAGAACATAACTGTTAAATAACTTTGAATGTCAAAGAAATCATATTATATCTGTATATTTGTCTTGTTGCGTGAAATATTATTTGTATCAGCTACAATTTAGGTGTTTTGGTTATAGTACATGTGCAGCTTGTGCATGTATTAGCCATGCATGCACACCTCACACATGCATGCTAGTATGAATATACAATTATGTAACATGTCAGATAATCACATAAGTTGTAATAAGCAACCAAATATTTGTATATTGATCAATTCTGATAATGGATGTTTAAGTTGTTGGGGCACGTGGGCTCGGGGGCTAGGAAACTCGTTGGTTTCCTAGGGCCAGTAGGTTCAACACTGGTCGACAGTGTGGATCATCCGAATTGGCATCAAGGCTCGGACTAGGCTTAGACGAGGGAGAGGCAAGGTTACAAGAGTAAAGATTCAGGGACTATATTCATCTTGCTTAAACTTTAGGTATTTTTCTATGTAACCCTCTCATTAATGCACATATCAATAAATCCTGAAAATAAGAATAAGAATAAATGTCATTTTGCAGTAAATAGTTAATAGCCAGTAAATAGCTAATAGCCAAACTATTAGGTGTTAAATTCTTGTGTTCAAAAAATAAATTTTATTTATCATTTTCTACTAAGTACTCCTAAACTAAAAATACTTACGTGCTAGGAGAGTTAGACAAACTTGCAAATAAACAGATACATACAGACCCATATACATCTTGAAAATGTCATTTACATATTTTACAAAAGAAAGGGAGGAAGGTTACATATTTGGACTTAGTGCTCTGCCCAGCAATCAATGCACTACAGATTCTATAAAAAATTTCTAACTCATGGTAAATAGATTTTGCATTGTAATACAATTCATAGAGAAAACCAAAAAAACAGAAGAACTAAGAACATATCAAAATAACTCTCTAATAAATGCTAGAATCTATAAACACATGCTGTAGAAAACAATAAACATAATTCAATAGACAACTGCGTGAAATTGTCACTACTTTTATTAATTATGAACATGATAAAATATGATACAAGGAAATACCCCTAAACTGCTAGTTGCTAGAGTCAAGACTCGATGAATGAATCCATACCCCAGCCTTGTCTCTAATAGATCCAAGAAGGGAATAATAGGGTTTACAATATTATATTTGCATGTGACTCAAACTAATAAATATAATTTACTTGATCCTAAGTCAAACTCATAAAAATAATTTGCTTGATCCTAAGTCAAACTCGGAAATAAAATTTCCTAAAAATAAAGCCAAACTAAATTTTAATTTATGGTGATTCTTGTCTATGTTCCACTGGTGGCACTAGCACATGCCTGTAAGATTATTTTATGGTGGCACATGCCTCATCTAAGGCTTGCTAGCAGGTGCATGCATGCGCCCTCTCCCTCTATAACAGAGTGATGTGCCTCCTCCTTGAGAACTGTGATGCACCCTATCTATCTTCTATGGTGCTGCTGAACACGTGCCCAGATCTACTGCTGTGATTGTCAGTGATACACTCACTAAAAATGTGGACCCTTGGTAATATTTCTTCTCTGTCACTTTGTAAACCTTCCACTATCTACATGGAACTAACAAAGCATCTACTAGAAAAAGTAGAAATATAAGAACTGTTTCACAATTCTTAAAAAAGAGGAGAAAATAATAAAGCAATTCTAAATCTAAACATATTAAAGAAGTAGTTCAAGGCAAATAAAAGAGAACTATTCTCATATATAAGGACATTGGGAATAGAGCTTCATGGTTTTTATGTCACATACATAGAGATGTTTCAATGAAACATATGCCTCACTTCATATGAATTTGCAACATTTAGCTAAAACATTATTTTTGTAGTCCTATATAGATTTTCTTTATATGAACTAGTGGAAATCTTTGTTCCTTTTAAGCCTTACATTCTATACATGGAGCCAGCATGTACAAAATAAATTACAAATACAAGAACTGTCCAACACTTCTTAAAAATGGGGATAAAATAATGAAACAATTCCAAAATTAGATGCAATAAATAAATAGTTCAAGACAAATCAAACATCACTGTTCATTAATATATGGACATTGAGAGGATTAAAGCTTCAAATTCTTATGTCACAATGAATTCTACAATAACTATATGCAATAAAGTCATTGATCCCATGCTTTGATAAAAATGGGTTGTTGATAGTTACTGATGGATATCTTTTTCCGAGGATTGGAGGAAATACACTAGTGCCAGAAAAATTTTGTATCAGAGTTTGCAAGAAAATGCATACATGCAAAATAGGAAGTCTAACAAAAATATGCCTGTTAAATATGTGTTACTAACACATCATGCAATATGCAGGTTTCAATTCAACTTAATGACAGGGAAACATCACTCATCATGAATACATTTAGGTATCTTTTTATCTATAATATTTTATTGTTTTCCTCATCCATTTATGCACATTTTCTTTTGTTAAGAATGAACCTGTAAATTTGACATTGCAACAGGTTGGAAAGGGATGAGATGTCGGACTAAACCAAATTGATTTGTTTGAGGGTATAGTGGCCCCGTGGAAATGGAGAATAGGTTCTCAGCGGAGATATGTATAGACTTCGATAGCTCCTTGGATTTTTCATAATGTTGTCTTTCTACTTCACTACTATTGGCTTTCATGTTTGTACAATGGTTAGTAATGAGTTATTTTATGGAACATATTAATTTTGCAAGTGTTTATGGTTTCATGAGGAAGGTATATGAAGAAGGAATTCTAATTAGTAAACCAACTGGTAATGTAACATATTAAGTGTTTGTTGTACCACTTTGAAATTTTGATTTGATTTGTACAAAAGAATATGATCATTTTTGTTGCATTACTTTCGAAAATTGTTTCATAACAAGTTTTGGGTTCATATTAGGCCAGGGATATTCCAAGTTCATGGATTTTCTTGCTCGAAGAAATTCATTCATAATTTTTGTTCTTGGGAATTAATGACCGTGTGTTTTCTTGTACGAGAAATATATTTTCATGGGCTAAAGTAATT
This sequence comes from Pseudotsuga menziesii, assembly GCA_001517045.1. NCBI lineage: Eukaryota > Viridiplantae > Streptophyta > Pinopsida > Pinales > Pinaceae > Pseudotsuga > Pseudotsuga menziesii. The sequence goes on from LPNX010627876.1 coordinate 205,560, forward strand.
GCCAAAAATTCTGCAAGTAAACCATTAAGAAATTTATTTCATGGGGATAAATCGTAGTGCATAATGCCTACAATACAACCCAGCAAGAAAGTGATCTCACAGAGGAAGAAAATTTGTCTGTATTGATTAAGAATGCATACTCCCACGCAACCAGTCAATGTGTTTGAAGAAATGATTCAACCAACCAACACATTATTGCAAAATGTTTTAGGCATAAAATACAATCTTGTGTTTGCCTTGTGAATGGTGCATTTCCTTTGCCAACATAAATTTGGGTGGGAAATGGTTGTGGGGTTAATTCAAGACATTTTTGGGCATGGAATATCTTGAACTTGGATGTACTTACCTTTATTCCTATAGATAATTGTGACATCAATACCTTTATATGGGAAATTCACTCCCCACAAAAACCTCATAACATTTATGGTTATGATCTTATGAAAATGTTTTTGGTTGCGAGACGAAATCAATCTTATTCATATCCTTTTATTGCAAGAAATCTTGCTTATAGTAGCACTGAAATAGTGCAAGCATTCCAATATCTTCCCCTTGTCTTCTTTGAATTATTTATTATACATTTTTTATATATATGTTGGATTATAAAATAGTTATGTTACTATCATTTGATTTTAAGAAATCTTACTTAGAGTGGCACTTAAATAACAATTTAGCATGCCAATATTTTCTGTGAGTATTCTTATAATTTTTTTTTATATGTTGATTTTGGTTGAAATAAATTGTTGGGGATAGCTTGGAAGTTTAAAAACTTGAACATTGCATGGAGAATAGCTATAACATTGCAATTAAGTTGTTTACTCAAGGGGGAAATTGGATTGTCGAGCACACTAATGCTTGGATTTGGTTATCATTGAAAATATTTGTTTGTGTAGAATGTGATGAATTAACATACAATAGAATGATTATCAAGTTACTATAGATACATAAATTATAATGGCTTACCTTTTAATAGTCCTATAAGCATTTCAAATGCATTTATTAAGTGCACAAATGACTTGAAGGACTAGTACAGGGTAAGCTATTATGAATCTATAGTAACTTTATAATCATTACTTTGTATGCTTGAATGATGCAAAATTTGTTTGAATACCAGCGTTATCAAGAAATAACAACTTCTTAAAGGGTTCTAGCTCAATGGTAGAGCACCTGCCTAATTATAGGCAGGAGGTTGGTGGTTCGATTCCTCCATACCCTATCATAAATTTGTGACTACGAAAATGACTAAATTCGCATATATACAACTATTAGTATCTAATTTCCCATATCTTATAGCATGACTAACGTTTAGTCATATTTGGCTTAGTCATTAATATGTTATCATCTAGTAGTTTATTTAGTCGTATATTTGGTCATTAATTACTGGAATCAGTTACTAAATCAGTGACTAAATCATTGAGTATCAATGACTAAATCAATCACTACATTATTGACTATCAATGACTAAATCAATGACTAATAAGTCAAGCTATTAATGACTAAGTAAAATAAGACTAGCTATAAGATAGTGGAAATTAGCTACTATTAGTCGCCGACTAAAAAATAGTCGTTTATAGCCTGAGTTTAGTCATTTTTGTTGTCATTAATTTGTCCTTTTGTACTAGTGTTGGTCAAGGCCAAGAAGGTCATTGCTGATTCAATCACGAATCACCTTATATCACAAGTTTCTTCCCTAAAGACACCTAAAGAGATGTTTGATTCCTTGACAAAGATATTTGAAGGGAATAACATAAATCAAAAGATTACTATGAGAAAACAGTTGAAGAATGTGAATATCCAGAAGGTGGATACCATGCAATCATACTTTACAAGGGTCTCTCAAATCAAAGAACAACTTGAAGCAATAGAAGAAGAAGCGAAGAATGTAGAAGTTACCTTGAATGGCCTCCTAGGATCATGGGATTCATTCATCCGAGGAATGTGTTCCAGAAGGAAGTGATTACTTTGAGCAGACTCTGGGAAGAAGAAGAAGCTTGACTCATAATAAGAGAAGAGAATATGGGAGCAGCTGAAAATCAAGCTCTCACCATCCAAGGAAGATCCCTCAAGCGATGAGGAATACAAAGGAATCAACTCTTGAAGAACCTCTTATCCATCTTAGCATTTGGATAAGAAATGATGAATGAAGAAGATGATGAAGCTAAAGGCTCAAGAAGAAGTCTACCCACAAAAAAAATAAAGATAAGTATTCAATTTTCATTTCATGATATTGTTTTGTTATGCATTTGTTTATATTTAGTTGATGTATTATGCATGATAAAATGTTTGCATTAATTACAGTATACTACTAATATGCATGTGATGGGTAAGTATCTCATGGTGCTATACAACTCTCCATTTCTACTTATATAGAATGAAACCTCTTTGTTGACATATTCAATTAGTGCACAATCTCAATGTTGTCCTGGTAGAGATGGAAGGCATCTAGAAAGTTTTTGTCAGATACAGATGAATGTTGTACTGGCTAAAATAGTTGCATGATCATGTATTTATGCATAAGAAATTGCCATTATGAATTTTTTATATCCATACAAATGCATTTGACTTGTAGGAAAGATCGCATACAATCACCTACAAGAAAAGAAGAATGAGACTTGTTTCGAAGAACAAGTGATGACAGTTCAAGAAAGAATCCAAGATGAAGAATAATATGACGATACTTTCAAAGAAGATATCTCAGACACTATGCAGTTATGTAACAATGTTAAGAGACATCATTGATGAAGAACCTTCCATCTATGAAGAATAATCCAAGAAGAAAAAGAAGGAGAGTACCATTTCAAGAAGAATGATGTCTAGAATGCAACATCGAGACCAGAAGGGAAGTCCGTTGTATCTTCCATATGGATATACAAAATACAACATGCAGTAGATGGAAACATCATGGGATACAAGGCAAGATTTGTAGCATGAGGCTTCTCATGGAAAGAAGGCATAGACTACGAAGAGATATTTGCATCGACTAGAAGTTAAGACACATGACAGGAAGAATAATGTTTGCAAATGAAAGAAGGCCTTGTACAAGCTCAGAAGACACCTATAGGATAACACATACATTAGGAGCTTGAAGATCACCTAGGGTGATGAAGATCTTAACCTTTGCTACAAGGTTGAAGATGAAATCCTGTAGAGAAAGACAAGCTAACAGATGGGTGTGAGAAGATCTTTTGAAAAGGTTCAAAATATAGGATCTTGGTATCCAATGACCCTAGATGGATACATAGAATATTAGTAGCAGAGGAATCTACTTGTCACTCCAATAAATAATTTTTCAGTGCATAGAGTATGAAAGACAAAGGGAGTATGATGCTTCGCTTCAGAGAGAGTGACTACAAAAGATCTTGAGGTTTGACATGGTATGAAAGGATGGAAATCTTACTAATGGCTCTAGTGTTTACTGAGAGTAAAGTGGATTCCAACCTTTACTTCAAGGTTGAAGGTGGAATACCAATGAATCTCCTATTATATGTCATTGAATTGTTCCTGATAGAAAAGATGAACTCATTAAAGTTGGAAGAAGGAGACTTGCTGCCAATTTCAAGATGAAGGACTTGGATATGATGCATTACTTTCTAGGCATGGTGGTGTGGTGAAATGGGGATGGAATCTCCTTGGGACAAGGGAATTATGTAGTAGAGATCCTGAAGAGGTTCAGGATGATGGACTGAAAGACCATGGCCACACCTATGGCATCGAACCTAAAGCTATTAAGTGATGCTTCATCAGAGACGGTTGATGCCATGATGTATTGTCAGATGATTTGTTCCTTGATGTACCTGATGAATAGGAGACCATATATTTGCTTTGCTGTGAACACATTGATACTTGTTCACTTGATGACTACAAGGCATACAATGAGGTACCTGAAGGGTATAGTTGAGTATGGACTCAAGTATGATACGAATCATAATATTAACATAGAGGGTTATGTGGATTCGTATTGGGCAGGCAGTGCCATTTATAGGAAGAGAACTTCGAGGTGCTACTTCACTATGATATCAGATGTGATCTCTTGGTTTAGCAGGAAGGATTCTTGTATGGCGCTGAGTACAGCCGACGCAAAATAAGTTTCCACTTGCTCGGCTATTTGGGAGGTAGTATGTTTCTTTTGAAAACTACTATTTGATTTGATTGATTTGACTTGCATTTTTGTATGATGCATATAGGAGCAGTGAAGCTCCAGTATGTGATCCAAATTGATATCTCTCAAAAAAAGGAGTTCTAGCATAGTCAGTGAGACTGGTTGTCTGAGAATAAATCATGGCGAAGCTCGTAGCTTGCTCATATGTAAATAGACCTGTAGGTTGTCCTCGGATGTAATCGGTCTTGGAGAATCTCACAGGTTACCCTTGGACGTAATCTGCCCTGATGTGATTCTATGCTAGAAATGGCCAGAGTGAAGTTTGAGTACTTCAGGGAGAAGCTTGGTGTTCTCCATATCGAGCTTCCCTCCAAAGGGAATTGATGTGTCTATTTTCCTTTGTAACATGGTGGAAGTTTGAGCTTCACATGGTCAGGTGTAAGTGCAGAGCCATTCTTATGTGATTGAGGGATGTGTTCCCACATGATCAGATATAAGTGCTGAACCTTTCTAACATGGTGCCAAGATGGGCCTCCCATGATAAAATAAAAGTGTTGGGACTTTCTTACTAGGGTCAGATATAAGTGCTGAAGGCCATTCTTTGGGAGAATGGAAGCACCTGGTCAGTTACCAGGAAATTGATTCAGTCTAGGACTGAATCTCAACTTAATGTTGAGAGTCCATTCTCTGGGAGAATGGAGGAACTTGGTTAGTTACCAGGAAATTGATTCAGTCTGGGATTGAATCTCAGCTTAGTGCTGAGAATCCATTCCATGGGACAATGGAGGCACCTAGTCAGTTACCAGGAAATTTGATTTAGCCTAGGACTGAATCTCAGCTTAGTGCTGAGAATCCATTATCTGGGAGAATGGAGGCACCTATTCAGTTACCAGGAAATTGATTTAGTCTGGGACTAAATCTCAGCTTAGTGCTAAGAGGCCATTCTTTAGGATAATGGAGGCACCTAGTCAGTTACTAGGAATTTGTTTTAGTCTGGGACTGACACTCATCCTAGAGCTAAGAGACATTCTTTGAGAATGAAAGGTGTAAGTGCTGGGAGGGCCATTCTGAAATGGTTCTTCGATGTGTTCCTCTCATGGTAAGATATAAGTGTTGAAGAAGATGACTACCTACCTGGAGGCTAGGCCTACAACCAACATGAAAAAGGGATGGATCTATAGAAATTCCTGTGACGAGAAGAATGAATAGATTGCACCATTTGATTGAGATAGCGGAAGAAGTGATGATGATGATGATCCAGGGATGATCCAAAATTGATGAAGATGAATTGACGATGAAGACGACTTGACGATGAAGATTACTTTAAGATGAAGATGACTTGATGATGATCTAGATGATACAGAGAAGAATACTTGTGCTGATAAATTGTGTCGATAAAATACCTCCCTAGTTAAGAGGTACTGTTGATGTATTTATAAATTCAGAACGTATTCACTTGTATATCTTATGTATTTTACCCCAACATTTATTCTGGGAAGTATCTATAATGTAATTGAGTCATGTCATGCCTCTATGTGCCAATCAAAATATTCAATAAAGTAAACAAGTCATGTGAATTCATTGAGGTTAACCCTCCATTGTAAGTCGGGGCAATAGTCCCAACAATTGAGTTAAGGTTAACCCTCCTTGTTGATCGGAAGGAAAAGTCCCCACAACTGTGAGGCACTAGGGTTATTAGACTCTCCTAAATAATTCGGCCCTGGTAAGTAATTGTTAAGTGAGGCCAACTTGTTAGAGTGGACATTAAGTGAATGAAAGAATATAAATAGAGAATGAGCCTCTCTATTTATCAAAAACACACTCACTCACTCGAGTGCTTGAGTGAGAGGAGAAGCTCTCTCAAGTGTGAGAGAGAGAGAGAACAACTGTCAAGATTAGCTTTTTTGTCTTTAGGTTTTACTGATTGCATTGGTGCTCATTCTATATATGAGGAAGTTGCGAGGTTTTATCCTTTATGGTTTCCCCGAGGAAAATTATTTTTGTCTCTTGTCTCTTGTGATTTTTGTTGTGCATGTTATTCTATCAGATAAGATCCTAGATCATATTGCTTAAATGATAAAATTATAACAAAACTTGGTTATAGCATGAAGCATATTTTCACAGAAAAATCAATATGGAGGACTATATGAAGGATCGAATGAAGGTCCAAATGAAATACCAAATGACGATCTGAATAAAACATTGTGATATTACAACACTTATGATTAAAATTTACTAACCAAAATTTGTTTTTCGGAAAATATTTTTTACCTCCATGTGGACGCCTTGACCTTAAAATTTGTTTTAGTCATTATTTCACTACTGAAAACCCTATCCTCTTACCCAATCATGCATGTAAACTATCAAATGACCAATTTTCTTAGTAATAAAAAATGTGATTTATGCCTTCGTGTCATACGTTCAACCTGTCCAAAGTTTTACTTTTGACATGGTTGAAATAATTACAAACCTTATGAATTCATTCATTAATGCATATTCTCATTAATGGCACATGTCTCAAGGTTCACTATGATAGCATGATCTCTTAAATAGGCCGAGTGTTTTGCTATTCCATCCTTTACATTATTTCTGTAGAGCTGTTTTAGCAATTTTCTTCATACACCCTCTACAAAAAGATCTTGTATCATAACTGTTGAACAATGCTGAATTGTTTCGAACCTGAGAACTATCAAATCAAGAATGTTGAAGAACTCAACAAATCCATTAAATATTCTTGCAACATTTGACATGAAATACATGTTATTTCAAAAGCACAAGCTAGAGGAATGAAGTTTAAATCACCTCCTTCATCTGCCTTCTTCCTAAGTTATCTTTCTTTTTCCTCAGTGGGACCTAGCATTTCTCTAGTTTGGGGGAATGTTGATCCCAAATTTGTTATCATTTTTGGTAGTTAAATTACTCATTTAAACATATGTTTTATCAACTTTTTGCATATTTTTTGTCACACAGCTCACCATTCAGCCCCAGGTATAAATGTATATAAGGATTATGTAAAATTTGTTTATTATTATCATTTTATGATTTTATTGAAAAAAATTGACATTGTTTGAAGCACATTTCATATATTAATTTATGTGTATATTCATTTGCAGGTTATATAGTATTTTGGACAATATTAACAAATAGACACACGTTCATCTAGATATGCATAGAGCATATCCAAATCACTATCCAGCTTACCATCCAGATCGTTTACCAAACTATGCACTGTTGATAACCAATTTCAGGCATTAAAACGTTGAAACTGTTTGTTTTCCACGAGTCTGGGTGTTGGAGAAGCTCGCGTTCTGGAAGACTAGCCATCACGCTGCCTCTGCTCGACACCACACCATTAGTCCACATGTTTGGGTGATGCAATGGTTCATGTTTTAGAAGAATCAACAATGTGCTCTCCCCTGTCCAACATAACTCCACCTATTGTGCTAAAAATAGAGTTGTATGACGCATCACGCATGCTAAAGAGATTCATTCACGTTGAAGAAAGAATAATGGTGTGCATTGGCATTTTATTAGTTAATGGTTATAATGGTTGACTAAATTTATAGAGCATTCAACAACTAAAGGGACAAATTGCTCATCTATGTAAACAATATATATATATATATATATATATATATATATATATATATATCAGCCTCTACGTGAGAGCTCAATTAGCTAGCAGTTTAACCAGTTTATGCATGTGATTCATCATTCTTAAGCACACTATAATTATGTTCCATATTTTTAATAGAATTTGTATGCTCTATTGTTTATTATTGCGTTCGAGTAAGTGTTAGCCAGGAATCACCCCTGATTTCGAAGAGGGCCGCTCATCAACTAGAGGTTTCTTTTCTTGTAATTTTGTTATATTTTATTTTGTAGTTAGCTTAATTTCTAGTTTGTTTCTGTTATTAAATTACTGTAAGCATTTATTTCATTTGCTTCTTATAATGTTTTTTATTTCTAAAGTTAAATTTTTGCATGCGTAGTTTGCTTTCAATTTGCTTATAGTCATTTCATTTCCAGTTTTATAGTTCAGTTTTGTATTTGCAAGTAGATCGAATAGATTACATTTTATCAAGTTAAAATAGATTCAATTATGTTTATTTCCTTTCTATTATAAGTTTATTTAAATTTTATTTTGTTTCTTAATGATTTGTTTATGTTTATGAATTAGTTTAAGATTATTTCGTTGTCAAATTTGATTAATAAGTAGGTTTATTTACTGAGTTTATGCATTGTATTTACATGTGGACAAATTCAACTAAAGATTAGATCATTTATGTTATTTTCTATCATTTTAATTGTGCATACTATAATTCGGACAGCATGTTTAAACTATTATTCAGACACCCCTTTCAGACCTACAGTTATGTCTCTCATCTAGTCTGTCGTTTCGTTTTTAGTGTTTTTTAATTTGTTTTGAACCTGTTTTAAGTTTGGTTTATTTATCATTTGAAGTATGCTTTGAATCTAATAGCTAGATGATAGTTCTATTTAACATTAAAGTTAAAATTAGATTCTTTTAGATTCTTTATTAAATTTTCATCATTTTCCCTAACTCTTTTTCACCTTGAACATGTTTTGAGCTATGTTGTGTTTTGTTTCTTAAGTTTATTTCTGATTCCATTTTACTGTTCTATTGTTTTCTTCTCATGCCTTTGGATTGATTTATCCGTTTGCATGTAAAACTTAGTATTAGATTTGTTATACTTAGGGAAATATATCAATACTTTGTATACTGTTCCTTTTTCACTGCGTGAATACCGAAAGAGAGTTGTAGGATAGAATTCAAAGCCATTCCTATTAATTTTTCTACTAGTTTCTTTTTATTAAGTTTTCTACTTGTTTCTTTTATTAAGTTTTATTTATTAAGTTTTCTACTTGGTTCTTTTTATTGAGTTTTCTACTTGTTTCTTTATTAAGTTTTATTTATTAAGTTTTCTACTTGTTTCCCTTATTAAGTTTTCTACTTGCTTATAAGTTAGGTCTTCCTTGCATCCTAGTATTTCACTTGAAAAGTTAGTTGTTGATAGTATCCTTTTGAGTATAAATTTATTTGCTTATATAAAATAAATTATCAATCATTTGGTTTAGTATTCTGTTCCAGTTCAATTACCTTAATAGTTGAATTCTTAGGAGTTTGACTCAGTTTTTCATTTTGAAACATCTTTCGATCTTTTGTTTGTTAAAATATTTCCACGACACCATAGGAATCCCTCTACCTTTGCCAATATTTGGTGTCAACTGTAATCCTATCAACCTTGGTCGATAATTAAATATTAGGTGAATTAATCTAGACATTATAACACCCAACATTTTGGCATCGTTGTCGGGGAGTTGTTCTGTAAGGTATAATAGATAGAATTATTTAGGAATCTTAGTAATAGGTTGGTGGCAGGGGAGAGGTAAGACGAGAGGTAATAATTTGCGCATCTGTGATAATAGGAACCCCAAAATGCAGTAATAGTAGTAGCATAGGTTTTTCTTTCATTTAATCTTTTCGTGAGCAGACTTAGAGATCCTCAGGGTAAATTTGTTAGGACAGAAAAAATCATTGAAATTCCTACTAACTTTTACAGGGGACGTAATAACCAACCACTAACTCAGCAGAAAGGTATCAAAAGACACCTGGAGGAAGTAGTTCCACCCTGAAACCTAAGGAGAATCTCTTGGGGGATCTTACCAGGGAAGCCATAGAAGGAGAAGGATCCTTGGAAAGAGGTCCTAAGGACCTCATTCCTTAGGAAGTTCAAGAGGATTAGCCACCAGGAACCTTTAACTCTCCACTATTCTTGAATACAAATAATACAATTTTTTCACTAGTAGGAGATCCGAATTTCATTGACTTTGTTGATCCTACCCAGGTAAAAGCTCTGTTTGGAAACTCCGTAGATCCAATTATCTCACAAATTGAAACTTCCACAGTAGAACCTACTATCCCTCTAGTATTCAATAAAAACACGGTTGATCAGAGGACGATTTCTCCTGAAAAATAACATTGGGACACCCCATTATCACCTTGAAAGGAGCCCCCTAGGTATATTTACGTTAAAAACCCATCCTATTTGGAGAGATGGGGAGAAAAAGAATATCACGATGAATTTATAAATGATGAAGGAGAAGAAGAAAATCAAACTGAGGATACCTTCGGGTTTCCTATTTTAGACACTATGCAAGATGTAACTATGAAAAACATCCCTCCTTCCTCCTTGCCGACTTTCTATGGAAAAAGTAATGAGGACCTGGAAACATTTATGTTCGAGTTCAATATCCTTTGTAGGAGCTATAATTATCCACGAGATGCTCACAAACTAAAACTCTTTCCCGCTACACTAAAAGATTCTACCTTGAGATGGTTCATGGGATTAGGTGAATCCACTATCAAGACTTGGAATGATATGAAAACCTCATTTTTGAGAAAATATCAAGACTATTGCAACCCTAAGGACTCTCGACATGATATATTCAAGATACAACAACTTGAGGATGAAATCCTAGAGAATTATCTCGAAAGGTTTATTTATATATAACATAAATCAAAATATAGAGACCTCCAAGAAGATGCAAAACGTACACTTTTCCTTAAAGGGATCTCCGAGGACTTGATAGAAAGTCTTAATCTCATGGAATACGGTGATATTTATCATAAAAACTTTGCATAAATCAGTGAGATGTGTAAAAATTATTCTAGAAGTAGGGGGGAAGTTGGGAAAAACTTTCAAGATCCTTATAGTAGAAATGTAAGAGGAAACATTCCCAGTTCAGGTGTAGTTACAAGGATAGAGTTAGGAAACCTATTGGATAATTTAAAAATTAATTTCTTACGAGAAATGGGCTCTCAACTAGATGCTTTACAAGCCAAGAAAAGGAAGGATGAAGAACGAGTAGCAATGAGCATTTTTTGTCCAAGATGTAGGACCAAACATCCCCAAAGGGAATGTTCATTAAACAACATCTCCATATGTCATGTCTGTACAGAAGAGAATCAAACAGATAAATTCCCATCCTTTCTTAGGTTGCAATCCATCTATAAGAGTGGGGATGTAGGTGAAAAATCTAGGATGCCTCCTTGGTAACCTAGAGACCAACCAACTTATCATAATTTTCCACCACAACCTCCACTCTATTATCATCCATATCAACGACCTCAACAATAAAAAAATTCAAGCTGGAGGAATTGGCCACCTCAGTACCCTCATCCTTTATTTATGCAATAGCAATATTGTTCACAAGGATGGGGAGGACAACCATACCCTCAGTCATAGCCTGTATCTACACCTAATATTCCTTATCCTTAGCACCAAACAAATTTCCAACAAATTTCTCCTGGATTTGTTCCTCTAGTTTCTCTCATTGCACAACAACCTCATCACTTTCATAATATAAATCCTTCGTGACCAATATTATTACATGCACAATCGATACCTAACACAAATAATAAACCAACTCAAGCTCTTAATAGCATTGAGTTGCAAACTCTTCCATCATACCTTATTCTGACTGTACCTATACATGAGATTCAATTACGATCTGGAAGAGTTGTGAATGACAAACCCAAGTCATCAGTCATCATTCATGAGGAAAATAAATACGAAGAGGACTCAAATGAAACCATGAATGGTGTCCTTTTAGAGGAGGTGAACATTCCAAATATTCTAGTACACAACCATCCTCCACAAGAACCCATTCAAGAGCAAAAAGTTCCTCCATTTTCGGAAATACTAGTAATAGAGAAACCTGCAGTTTATCCTAAGTATGATATTTTGAATGAATTAAAGAATATATGTGTCAAAATTACTCTATTGCAAGATATCAAGGACATACAAATCTATATCAAGGTAACAAAGAAACTATGCATTAAACGTCTAGGGAAGAATCAAAAGGATCCTCTCACAATTCATGTTATAGGAGAGATGTCTAAATGTATGATAGATCAATCCCAGATTGAAAAATATACAAATCTAGGATCCCCATTAGTGACTGTAATTGTAAACAATACCGCCATAGAAAATACATTAATCGATTTAATATCCTCTATCAACATGATGACCACCGCAGTCTTAGAAGTTTTACAGTTAGGACAATTTCTCTTACCTAGCCCTTCCATCCTAGAACTAGCAGACCATACTATGGTAAAAATTGCTTGAGTCCTAAATGAAATTATTGTATCAGTAGCCTCATGGGATTACCATGTCAACTTTATGGTCATAGAATCAAAGGATCCTTCTAAAGGGACTCCTATTATCTTGGGAAGACCATGGTTAGATATTGCAAATGCTTTTATAGGATTAGGGATGGAGAGATGACTATTTCCAATGGGTTGTCTACATAAAGACTTATTTTATATGCCCCATCACAACCAATAAATAAAACTTCATGGTGGTTAAATTGTTCTTTCAGGGACAAGGAATTTGATGACCTCTCCCTTCCTAGTGATTTATCCTGGGCACTCCAGGATCAGACCAATGAGAATGTATTAAACTAGTTTGTTTCTTCAACATCTTATATAGATTATCCTCAGTATTTTGCTCAATTTGATCATATTTTTGGAGATGATTTCCAAGAGAATATCACTCTCTCAATGTTTACAGAGACACCTTGTGTCTTAATAATTGAAGAGAATACATGACCCTATACCATACCTTGTGAAGTTGGCCCTGAAACATTTCTACATATAAACGCATGATTAAGTGAAAACCAACAAGCACAACTGCTTGAGGTTATTAAAAAATAAGTAAGAGCATTCGCATGGGAATATACATATATGAAGGGTATAAACCCTGACACTTGTATTCACCATATTTATATGGATCCAAACATTTCACCTATAAGGAAGCCTCAGAGGAGGATGAATCTTTCTCTAAAGGGTATAGTAAAAGAAGAATAACAAAAAATACTCAATGTTGGTTTCATATATCCTATCTACTATAGTAAATGGGTGTCTCCTCTAGTGGAAGTCCCAAAGAAAGTCACGGGAAAATGGAAAATTTGTGTTTGTTTTAGAGAGGTAAACAAAGCTACACTCAAAGACTACTTTCCTTTACCTTTTATTGATCAAGTGTTAGATACCCTGTCAGGTAAACAATTTTTTCCTTTCTTGACAGATATAGTGGTTACAACAAGATTTTAATAGCACCTGAATATCAAGACAAGACAATTTTTACATGCCCTTGGTGAACATGTGCTTATAGAGTTTTTCCATTTGGCTTCTGTAATGTACCTGCCACTTTTCAGCGAGTAGTCCTAGGAATTTTTTATGATCTTATACATGACTGTGTGGAGGTGTACATGGTTGATTTTACAGCCTATGGTAATACCTTTCAAGAATATCTTGAAAACCTAGAAAAGGTCCTTATCCGATGTCAAGAAATGAATTTATCCCTTAGTCATGAGAAATGTAAAATGTTACTGATAGAAGGTATAGTTTTAGTACACCATGTTTCCTCCCACAGAATTAAGGTAGATCCTGCTAAGATTGAATTAATTGTTGGCCTTCCCTCTCCAAAAACTCAAAAAGAGGGAAGAATATTTCTTGGGCATGCAGGCTATTACCGTCGCTTTATTGAAAATTTTACTAAAATAGATGCACCATTGTTTAAATTGCTCACAAAGAATGTAGAATTCCAATGGACAGAATCTTGTCAAAGTGCTTTTGAAATTTTAAAAGCTCAACTATCGGTGGAACCAATACCTAGGGGTCCTGATTGGTCCCATCCTTTTCATATATCCACCAATGCCTCTGATACAGCCATAGGAGGATTCATGGGCCAAAAAGAGGGACAAGAACCTTATGTCATTTCTTTTATTAGCAAGAATTTGACTCCTGCCGAACAAAATTACACTATTACTGAAAAGGAATTTTTGGCAGTAGTTTATTCTATTTATAAATTTCACCATTACATTACGGGTTATGAAGTTTTTGTGCATACAGATCACTCTTCCATTATATTTTTAAAGAATAAACTAATTACCAATGGTATAGTGACCCAGTGGCTTCTTCTATTGCAATGTTTTAACATCATCATCATTGACCGACCTGGTAAATAAAATCTAGTAGCAGATTTCCTTTCTCACATTCAATAGGATGATGGTGCTAAACTCGTTGACGACACTTTTCCTGATGAACATTTGTTTGTTGTGTCTATTCAAACCCCTTGGTTTGCAGATATTTCAAATTATTTAGCAAATCAGAAATTACCAAACCATTTGTCCCCAGATGAGAAGCGTCGTATTATACTACACAGTTCTAATTATTCTTGGGTTGATAATGACCTCTTCCGCACTAGTCTATATCTTATTATTCAATGATGTATGCGGGGGGATAAAATGACAGACATCCTCCATGCATGCCATGATGGACCATGTGGAGGGAATTTTTTGACAAACAAAAAACATACAAAGTATTGCACTATGGTTATTACTGGCTAAGCATTTTCAAGGATTTTTCCAAGTACATTAAAGGATGTAATAGTTTCCAAACAATGGGTAAACCTACGTCATCTGATCAGATTCCCTTACAACCTTGGGTCATGATTGAGCCTTTTGAGAAATGGGCTCTTGATTTTGTAGGACCAATTTCTCCCATGTCTCGTAAAATGAAATATATCCTGGTTTGCACGGATTATGTCACCAAATGGGTAGAAGATAAAGCTTTGTTTAGCGCTATAGAGAAATCAGTGGTAGAATTTATATATGAAGAAATATTCACCCAGTTTGGTGTACCTAGCGAAATTGTCATAGACCAAGGTACTCAATTGACTTCCAAATTAATGAAATAACTCACTATGAAATATGGTATCTGACATTGCAAATATTCACCTTATCACCCTCAGGCAAATGGTCAGGTATAATCAACCAATAAAGTATTAGAATCCATTTTAACCAAAACCATTCACTTACATCATAAGGATTGGGAAAATAGATTCCCCGAGTCTTTATGAGCCTATAGGATAACATGGAGAAACACTACCAGACATACCCCCTATGAGTTAGTGTATGGAAAACAAGTCCTTTTACCTATTAAATTTTAAGTTAAAACCTTTCGTATTTCAACACAATTAGGCATGGATTTGGATGAAGCATAGAAACAACGAGTGTTACAGATTAATGAATTAGATGAAATTAGACAAGATGCACTCCTAAGAACCATGTTCATATAGAATCAATGAAATACACGGCATGGTAAATTTATTAAGAAAAATCAATTTAATACTGGATATTGGGCACTACTATTTGACTCACGGTTTAAACATTTCAAAGGAAAGTTAACTAACCATTGGATGGGCCAATATTAAGTAGTTACAACTTTTGACAATGGATCATTAGAAATTAATACAATTGATGGTTCACAAATTGTCTTTGTAGTACATGGCCACAAACTTAGACTTTATCATCAACCAACATCTAAACAAGATTTCATACAGAATGTTTTGCAGCAAAGGGAAATGGAATTAGTTGAAGGGGCAATTATTCCTCCTCCTCTCGATCCTTAAAAAAGGTATTTTGGGTTATCATCACTTGTATATATGTAAATATGTGTTTGTTTCTTTGAATAAATAAGAGTCATTTCTGACAAAATTGCTTATAAGGGACTCTTTTTATTTATAATGTTATATATGTTTTCATGAATAAATTGAATCATATAATAAGTGGTTTTGCAGCTTGATTAGAAGTACTTTATATCTATAAGCAACTCATGGAGTATTATTTGGAAAAGGGAAGTACGCTAAAACACTCACCTGGTATATTAACCTTTCTTGAGGTACTTTTGAAATCTGCAACTTATAGTGATAATACAAAAACAAATCCTATGTATCTCATTCTTAACAAAATCTTCTATGGTTGATATGGTTTTTGGTATTTTGATTCAGACCTGTATATTTCTAATTTGCTCTTTTTAATAGCTACTTGTTAAAGACCTGCTTTCATTATTATATTTTTCATAATCTCATCTTACACCTATGGATTACTAGTTCATCCTATACTTGTTATCAAAACATGTCTCTCAAGTATTTTTGTGATAACTCGAGAGTAAGAGGAATTTTTGTCTATGGGGAACATTACTTATCTCTTATGAACAAGAAGGACTGTAAGGTCAAAGAACAATTTTAATTTATTCTCTTTGTACATGATTTATGGTTATGGCCATTATAAAATGTTACTTATGAGTTTGTTTTACAAAATTGAATTATGTGTTTAGGAGGGCTTAACACACTCTAGTACTAATTGGATCATTAGAGGAATTTTGGGGTCTAAAATGGGCCTCCTAAGGAAAATAATAAAATAATAGTTAAAATAATAAAATATTAGTTAAAATAATAAAATAATATTGATTAATTTTGGAGGAAGAAAGAAAAAAACTACTTTTTGTGTTCGTATTTTCGACATATCTCCCTGTGTTTTTACTCAAATTTCGATTGGGAGAGCTCGTTGGATGCAGAATTTGATTCCGCATCCAACGAGTACCCACACTGCATACTTTTGACGGACCCCGCTACCCCAAAAACAAGAAATACTTGAAAAAACGTGATGATGATGTCATCATCACATTTTTTCAGGTATTTCTTGTTTTTAGGGTAGAGGGGTCCATCAAAAGTATGCAGTGTGGGTACTCGTTGGATGCGTAATCAAATTCCGCATCCAACGAGCTCTCCTGATCGAAATTTGAGTAAAAACACAATGAGATATGTCAAAAATACGAACAAAAAAAGTAGTTTTTTTTAATGACAAATATGTAAATTCAACCATTATGGTTGACTTATTTTATTGAAATTCTATTGGTTCTTGAATTCCAACTCACAAAAACTTATTTTGGCACGTTTTCTTATAAGGCCCATTTTAGACCCCAAATTTCCTCTAATGTAAATATATTTAAAATAATTTTACAAGGCAAACCCACCAGGGTACTAAACAAGGATGTTGGCAATGGGTCAATGCTAAGTAATAACTTAAAACAAGGAATCTCGATAAAATTCAAGTAAACCTATTGGGGTATTGAACAAGATCACTAATGGTCAGACTATGCCTGCATGGTACCAAGGTAAACCCGCTGGGGTACTGAACATGTCTGCTGGCAGCGGGGCAATACCGAGTGAAAGAAAGATAGTTAATGCACCGCTATGCACATAGTTCATAAAGTAATGATAATATAAAGAAATGTTTTTAGAATTTATGAATAAACATGTCACGGCCAATTGTTTATAATATCATTTGAGAATGGATGTAATTTGGGCTTCACCCCGACAATCTAATTCAAAAAATACCTAGGATGTCATTATCCTAGAAATGGGACCCATAGCTATACATCTCACACACTACGGGGTAAACTTAAAATATTTTGTGATGACAAAAATATTTAAAATGAGGCATGGATGACTAGATTTTCCTATGGAATTATTTTGGTTATATTATCATCATTCAAGAGGTATTTATAAGCACTGTTATATTTTTCATGAATATACATATCTGAATCATTTCCATTTCACTAGCTAGTTTTTCTTTTTCTTACAAAATAATAACAGCATGATATAAATATTTATTTCATTATCTAGAACAATAAATTCTTCTCTCTTGTATAGTTTGAGGACAGGCCATATATTTTTTGGGGGGGAAGATTAGGAAAGATTAGACTGTTTTTATTTTTATTATTTATGACAGATCTATTTATCTTTGACAAATGATAAGTGTTTTTTAGGCTAATGTAAGCAATGGAACTTGGTTATAACAAGAAGCATATTTTCACAGAAAAATCAATATGGAGGACTATATGAAGGATCAAATGAATTTCCAAATGAAATGCCAAATGATGATCTGAATAAAACATTGTGACATTGCTACACTTATGATTAAAATTTGCTAACCAAATTTTGTTTTTTGGAAAATAGTTTTTAACTCCATGTGGACGCCTTCACCTTAAAAAAAAATTTAGTCATTATTTCACTACTGAAATCCCTATCCTCTTACCCAATCATGCATGTAAAGTATCAAATGACCGATTTTCTTAGTAATAAAAAATGCAATTTATGCCTTCATGTCATACGTTCAACCTATCCACAGTTTTACTTTGGACATGTTTTAACTAATTACAAACCTTATGAATTCATTCATTAATGCATATGCTCGTTAATGGCACATGTCTCAAGGTTCGCTATGATAGTGTGACCTCTTAAATAGGCAGAACTTTTTTCTATTACATCCTTTTCATTATTTCTATAGAGTTGTTTTAGCAATTTACTTCTTACACCCTCTACAAAAAGATCATGTATCATAACTGTTGAACAATGTTGAATTGTTTTGAACTTGATAACTATGAAATCAAGAATGTTGAATAAATAAACAAATCCATTAAATATTTATACAATGTTTGACATGAAATACATGTTATTTCTAAAGCACAAGCTACAGGACTGAAATTTAAATCACCTCCTTCATCTGCCTTCTTCCTAAGTTATCTTTCTTTTTGCTCAGTGGGACCTGGTAGTTCTCCGGTTTGGGGAAATGTTGATCCTAGATTTGTTATCATTTTTGGCAGTTAAATTACTCATTTAAACATATGTTTGATCATATTTTTGCATATTTTCTATCACGTAGCTCACCATTCAACCCCAGGTATGAATGTATTTAGGGTTTATGTAAAATATGTTTATTATTATCATTTTACGATTTTATTGATTAAAATTGACATTGTTTGAAGCGCATTTTATATATTAATTTATGTGTATATTTGTTTGTAGGTTATAGACTCTTTTGTACAAGATTAAAAAATAGACACTCATTCATCTAGATATGCGTAGAGCATATCCAGCTCATTGTCCATCTTACCGTCTAGATCGCTAACCAAACTGCACGTTGTTGATAACAGATTTTAGGCATTAAAATGTTGAAATTGTTTCTTGTCCACACGTCTGGGTGATGGCGAAGCTCACATTTTAGAAGACTCACATCACATTTCCTCTACTTGACACCACACCACCAGTCCACAGGTTTGGGTCATACAATGGTTCGCATTCTAGAAGAATAGCTAGCGTGCTCTCCCCTGTCCAACACCACTCCACCTGTTGCACGAAAGAAGGATCTGTATGCCGCATTACACATGCTAAAGAAGCAATAGTCTTGTGTGTTGTCATTTGATTATTTAATGGCTATAATGGTCGACTAAATTTAGAGATCAGTCAACCACTAAAGGGTCGACTTTCTCATCTCTGTAAAAAATATATATCTCATCCTCTACATGAGAGCTCACTTGGCTAGCAATTTAACGAGTTTATGCATGTGATTCATCATTCTTAAGCACACAGTAATTATGTTCCATATTTTTAATAGAAGTTTTATATTTGGTTGTTTATGATTGCGTTCGAGTAAGCGTTAGCTAGGAATCACCCCTAATTGCTGAGGCAACCCCTCATCAACCAGAGGTTTCTTTTCTTGTAATTTTGTTATCTTTTCTTTTATAATTAGTTTCATTTCTAGTTTTTTAATGTTTTTAAATTACTATAAACATTTATTTCATTCCCTTCATGTAATGCATTTTATTTCTAAAGTTAAATAGTTGTGCACATAGTTTTCTTTCAGTCGTTTCATTTCAAGTTTTACTGTTGAGTTTTGTATTTGCAAGTAGATAGAATAGATTACTTTTTATCAAGTTAAAATAGATTCAATTTTGTTTATTTCCTTTTTGTTATAAGTTTATTTAAATTTCAATTTGTTTCTTAATGATTTCTCTATGTTTATGAATTAGTTTAAGATTATTTCGCTGTCAAATTTGATTAATAAGTAGGCTTATTTACCACCTCTATGCATTGTATTTACGTGTCCACAAGTCCAGCTGAAGATTAGATCATTTAGGTTATTTTCGGTCATTTTAATTCTGGAAACTATCATTTGGAAAGCCTGTTTAAACTGTTATTCAGACACCCCTTCAGACCCACGGTTATGTCTGTCATCCAGTTTGTTGTTTCATTTTTAGTGTTTTTAATGAGTTTTGAACTTGTTTTAAGTTCTGTTTCTTTAGCATTTGAAGTATGCTTTGACTGTAATAGCTAGATGATAGTTCTATGCAACATTAAATTTAAAATTAGATTGTTTTAGATTATTTATTAAAGTTTTTTTTTCCCTACCTCTTTTTCACCTTGAACATATTTTGAGCTATGTTTTGTTTTGTTTCTTAAGTTTATTTCTGATTCCTTTTTATTGTTGTATTGTTTTGTGCTCATGCCTTTGGATTGATTTATCTATTTACATGTAAAACCTAGTATTATATGTGTTATCCTTAGGAAAGTATATTAATACTTTGTAGATTGTTCCTTTTTCACTGTGTAATTACCGAAAGAGATTTGTAGGATAGAATTCAAAGCCATTCATATTAAGTTTTCTACTTGTTTCTTTTTATTAAGTTTTCTTCATTAAGTTTTCTACTTGTTTCCCTTATTAAATTTTCTACTTGTTTATAAGTTAGGTCTTCCTTGCATCCTAGTCTTTCACTTGAAAAGTTAGTTGTTGATATTATCATTTTCAGTCTAAAGTTATTTGCATATATAAAATAAATTATCAATCATTTGATTTAGTATTCTTTTTCGGTTCAATTACCTTAATAGTTGAATTCTTAGGAGTTTGGCTCACTTTTTCATTTTGAAAGATCTTTCAATCTTTTGTTTGTTGAAATATTTCCACGACTCCATAGGAATCCCTCTACCTTCGCATATATTTTGTGTTAACTCTAATACTACCAACCCCAATGGATAATTAAATATTAGGTGAATTAATCTACACGTTATAACACCCAACAATATCTTATGCAATAATTGTGGAAAACATATATTGCTCATTTTTTTATCTAGTTTATATATACAGTTGGAGCCTGCAAGGAAGTCGTGAAACCATTAAATATGTAGGCATATTGGTCTAGTTTTCACACTCCTAAAATCCAAAAATAAAAAAAAATAAAAATCCTTTACTCTATTATTCAGTTGTGTAGTCATAACATGTAAATGTTGGCCACAGTGTATTGCATTTGTCATTACAAGTAATTATGCATCTAAATTAACTTACAACAATTCTATGTTTGACGGATAGGTTATGCCACTTGTGGTGTTGTATTCAGGTGACGATGAACCTATAGCAACTCACCAAGGTGATGTTTTCATTGCTTTACGATTATGTTTAAATTTTGAGTTGATAAGGACCTAATCCTAAAAGCTAAGGCTTAGTCTTGGATTACCCTCCACCCTCTTACTACAAGTTGGAAAGGGGTACATAAAAAGTTTTAAATAAACGATTATATGCATTCGAAACCTAGTACATGATTTGGTTAAAGGTTTGACTAAAGTGTTTGTATTATGGCGATAGTGACACCATAGTCATGACTCTAGCCACAACCTTACACAACATGATTGATATGTTATAAAATGGCATGTATTAAAATTTTGAAGGGAGATACAAGGGTATAATGCCAGTGCATCAATTTAAGTTTTGAACTATGGAATTAAATCTTCCATGGATGTGAGTTGACAATGAATCCAAGCACATTCAATGGCATGTACAAAAAGCAAGTGTTATGGTCTGAGAGAGATCACATCCCTCCACTTGTCGTGATCTCCTACAAGGGTTTTTCCAAGGGTTTATTCTCATCTTTAATCTATTTGAGGGTTTTATTTCTATGCTTGCTTGGTCAGTAGATAATTTTGTGGAAGAAAACTCAGCCAATAATGGTTTCTTGCACAATCTCTCTTTTTCCTTGCACAGTCATTTAATGGAGGCCTTCTTTTTTTCGTTTCTAAGTTTTATTGAAGGTTTTTATCAGTGAAGTGGCCGCCAAATGACCTCGACCTGTCTAGTTTGTTGCGGTTATGGAAGGAATAGGTCATTCTTTGAGATTTCGTGAAAACTTACAACCTACCAAGCCTTTAACAAGGTAATGGGAAAATGCTAAATTTCCTTTTATCCATTTAAATTTTAGAGATTAATAACTTAATGAATGTTTAACTTGGGGTTTCTCCATCATTATGCAGACAATTTGAAATAAAGTGACTATAGGAGGATCCGAACCCTGGCCCTCTCTGTGTTAATTTAAGGTAAGGTTTAGTATGTGTGTTCCTTTTCTTGATTTTTAAGGAAAAGGTTGTTTAAATTATAACTCTCTCATTTTAATATGCAGATGGAGATTTGGTAGCTAGAGAAGCTTCAAACGAAATTTATCTTAAACCTCCAAGATCGTGCTTCATTTGGGAAGGTGAAAATGCAGAATCAATTTATTTTTTGCTTGCCCCAACGAGAGCAACGACATGGTCACCTCCTCTTAAGCCTCCTCCTTATATAAACCAAGGTGAGGTTTTTTATCCATCCTTTCTTGTATTAAAGAAGGCATTTTAACCTGCTAGCAAAAGGAAATACTAATGCGACTTAGTGGTTTATATGCATGCATCTACCAAAGGTGAAAATGTGGAATCAATTTATTTTTTGCTTGCCCCGACGAGAGAAATGACATGGTCACCTCCTCTTAGGCCTCCTCCTTATATAAACCAAGGTGAGGTTTGTTATCCATCCTTTCTTGTATTAAAGAAGGCATTTTAACCTGCTAGCAAAAGGAAATACTAATGCGACTTAGTGGTTTACATGCATGCATCTACCGACGCGGTTAATGGATCGCTCTGCACAATGGTCTTGGAAACATTCAACATGGTAATACTCTAATAGTATAGGGGTTAGAAAGGTTTTCCAATGGGTTTGTAGTCTGATTTGGAAAGGGATTTTGTAGCCACTTGCAAAGATAAGTTTTAATTTTTTTTTCAAACCTTTACTAGAATAATGAAATGGCTTCATAGTCTCTCCTGTATTGATGCGTTGTCATGCCATCCTATTCGGATGTATGTTACATTTTTATTCTAAAATGTGGATTCCAATCGATGGGCTTACAACCATGATAATATTTATCGATCAAGAAACTATGTTACTGAAATTCAAATGTTATTTATTTCTAGATTCGATTGTGTTGAAAATAATTTTTGATAGAGCCCTATATCATGGGGTATGGATACCCGTGAATAGTGACTATGTATTTAACTTTAATCGATTGATATTGGAATTACTTCTGCAATTATATTATATTTTTTTTTCATTGTATTTATGGCATGGATATGTGAACTGGCATATAATGATTTTTTTAAAAAGAGTCTAAATTTTATTCGGTTCCCAAATGGATATGTTTAGCCAGTCAGCAACAATATTATATTTTATTTATCCTGAGTTAAAAAGTCGATCTGGATATTCATGATCTAAATGTTTGAGTGATGAAGCCTTTCGGGTCTGTTATGATATTTATGATAATTTTTGCGATTGCCGGTGATATTTTTATTTCTTTTTTGTATTCCTTGATTTCTTATTCATTCGGATTCTTTAGTTAGGCTAACATTACATCCACTCAAATCCAGGTATGGAAGCCCAAACATAGATTAATTGAAAATTTTACTAGGATGGTAAAATATGAGATTATTTTACATTTCATAAATAAGAACAGTGTATACTAAATAATAACATGAAAATCGAAAGAAGTTTAGGAAACATATGCTTAGTATAAATTATTTTGCATGAAAATGATCATAGCTTTAAAAAAAAAAATTGTATTAATTTTTAATAAAATTATTTAAAGCATGGTAAGTACTAATTTGATACTAAAATTTATAACAATAATGAAGTAAATGAAAATAAATAATATTTAGGAAGCTTTAACTGTTTTTTCTTTATAACCTTTAAAACACTATTTCATATAATATTTCAACTACATTTTTTTTACAACACTCCTTTTTTTATTGCTGGAACTACATTATATGATGGTCATCTTACATGATATATAATGCCATCATCTTACATAGTAGATATCCATCATTTAAACTATAATATATATAATCTCACATTTAATATAAAACATATCAAAAACATCATTATAAGTGATGAATGATGTTATGATTATATCAAAAAAAAATAAAAATTATATATATATATATATATATATATATAAACTAAATTTGATTATTAAAATACGAGTCAAGTTAGCTCATAATTAACATTTTATATATTAAAATGAGTTATGTTTTTAAAATATTAAATATTAAAAAATAAAACATCTCAATTATTATTTAATAAACACAAAGGTAATTTAAAATAAACACCATCACAAAATAATCTAAATAAAGTCAATCTCTTTATATAGTAAATAATAAATAAATTAGAATTATAAAAATTGTACCTCAAACTTTATAAAAATATCAAAATATAATTAATATAATATCTAGTTATTTAAATAATTTGATATTTAAAACAAAATACACCAATTCATTAATCTAAATAAAAGTGATCAATTTAATCTAAATAAAATTGATCAATTTATTTAAATGATTTTATTGGTTTCTCTTTAAAATTCAACATTAACATAAATAAAATTATCTCCCTTGATTTACATGACATCAAGTTATCTAAATGATTTTATTGGTATCTCTTTAAAATTCAGGTTGAATCCTTTAAATGAGAATGGGCCTTCTATTAAGAAAAGATGTTTTGACTCTCTAAAATGGAAATAGGTTGTTATATTATTTCTAAGTATATCTATTTTGATGTAAATAAAAATCAATAAAATAGAAAAAGGTGGTTAACTAGTCATATACTTCATCTGAATATTTATAAATCACTAAGTTGGTTAGACATGTTGTATTCAACACCTAACCTTTATTAACATGCATTCGTTAAGGAACTTTATAGTTTAATACATTTAGACGGTCAATTCTTTGGTTACCTATCCAAAATTTTGAGTTCTCCATCAGGACTAAACTATTGGGAGTGATTTGTCCATTTAATCTTCTATTAAAAAGGAATTTTTTTAGAAAAAAATGAAAAATTTAATATAAACACATTAAAAACACTATTTTATATAGAGTATAAGTTCATTCCAAGTCTTTGCCCAAAAATAAAATTAAACATTACTCCAGTCTTAGTCTTTTTTTCCCAGAAATAATTTTTTATTGTTCAAATAGACCTTCACAAAGTCTACACCCTGGATCTGTGGAGCAAACCAAGTAGTACCCACCACGTTGTTGCGATATGGACTGATTCTTTCCTATTCTTACCCAATCTTTCCTACTCTCTCTATTATTCTTTCCTATCCTTTAAATGGTTGTTTCCTATCCTTTTTTAGGATCTGCAACTTGATTATAGGATCTGCAACATATTTGATCAATCGGGTACCCTCGAGCACTCTTAATTTCTAGACACCATCTCAGGCTCTCGTTGAAGCGATTGTTGCTCCAGTGGTCCCAAATTTATCTCCTCACATCTTTGGTTGTGTATATTTTGTACACCTCCATAAGCATCAGCACAACAAGTTGTCTCCTCGAGCACTGCGATGTGTCTTTCTCGGATATGTTTCTTATCAAATGGGGTATCGATGCTATCATCCTCCAACCCAATAAATGTTTATTACATTAGATGTAACTTTTCATGAAGACTCGATGTATTTTTCCTCTAATCCTGAACTTTAGGGGGAGTACCAGAAGGAAATTCATACTCTAGACTATGATGATCACATCTCTGAAGATGTGGTTGTTCACATCCCGAATGTAGGGGAACTCTCTCATGTGCTGAATCAAGAAGTGGGGGAATTGGATGTGGGTGGTTTGAATTTGGATCCAAGTACTGATGAACACCCAGAAACGGAAGTTGTGGCTCCACCTCTGTCCGAGTCTCTCACACCACAGGTAGCTGATACACCAAACCAATCGCTTGCTGAAGATGCTCCTAAACCATTTAGAAGATAACTACCACAACGTCACACCAGAGGTATTCCTAAACCCACATATGAACCCAAGCTTTCCACTAACGTTAAATACCCCATGATTCATTATGTGTCTAACCATCATTTGTGAGAATCATATCAGTCATTTGTAAATCAGTTATCTACTGTATCTATTCCTAACAATGTGCACGAAGCCTTAGCTGACCCAAGGTGGAAAGATGCTATGAATGAGGAGTTGAAATCTTTGGAGGAGAATAAAAATTGGGAACTTGTTAACTGTTCACTAGGAAAGAAACCAGTTGGATGTTGGTGGGTTTACACTGTGAAGTACAAAGCAGATGGTGCAATTGAATGCTTTAAGGAAAGACTGGTGGCAAAAGGATACACCCAAAACTATGGGATCGATTATACAGAGACTCATTTGCAACTGTAGATAAAATCAATATAGTACGAGTCTTGTTGTCTCTTGCTACAAACTTGGGTTGGGAATTACAATATTTTGATGTGAAGAATGCCTTTCTACATACCGAGTTGTTCGAAGAAGTTTACATGGAACTCCCACCGAGATGCATGATACCAGAAACGCATAGTGGGAAGGTGTGCATATTAAAGAAGTCACTGTATGGGTTGAAACGGTCTCTGAGAGCATGGTTTGGAAGGTTCAAAAAATCTATGAAATCCTTTGGTTACTATCAAACCAACTTAGACCACACTTTTTTCTTAAAGAAACAACATGGTAAGATAACTGCACTTATTGTATATGTGGATGACATCGTGGTTACAGGAAATGATCCTAAAGAAAGGGAGACTCTACAGGATTACTTGTCCAGAGAATTTGAAATGAAAGACCTCGGCCCCTTGAAATATTTCCTTGGGATCGAAGTGTCTCAATCTGATAAAGGGATTTTTCTATCTCAACGGAAATATGCCTTAGACTTGTTATAGGAAACTGGTATGTTAGCATGTCAACCCATTGATACACTAGTGGAAGAAGGATTGAAGTTATATGTTGGGTCTGATCAGGTACCAATTGATAAGGGGAGATATCGGAGACTCTTAGGAAGATTGATGCACTTAGCACACACAAGGTCGGACCTTGCCTATGCCTTGAGTATTGTTAGCCAGTTTATGCATAATCCTGGCAAGCAACACATGAATGCAGTTATGCGCATTCTGATATATTTGAAATCTGCCCATTGAAAAGGAATTTTATTCCCTAAAAATGAAGATTTTCAAAGCATGGATGCAAATACGGATGCTGACTGGGATGGAGCAATCGATGATAGGTGTTCTACTTCAGGTTATTTCACCTTTATAGAAGGTAACCTTGTTACATAAAGAAGCAAAAAATACAATGTTGTTTCCCGATCAAGTGCAGAGGCTGAATTTAGAGGTATGGCACTTGGAGTATGTGAAGCATTATAGCTAAGACTTCTCCTCAAAGATTTGGCCTATCTGCCTAGGAAACCAATTCGAATGTATTGTGATAATAAAGCAGCATGTGATATTGCTCATAATCTAGTTCAACATGATCAAAAAAAACATGTGGAGGTAGATAGATTCTTCATTAAGGAGAAGTTGGATCAGGAGATCGTGGAGTTGCCTGATATTCGATCAGAGGATCAGTTGGACGATATTCTCACCAAAGCAGTTTCAAGTTGAGTGTTCTCAATTGTTTTGGGCAAGTTGGACATGTGTGACATCTATGCACCAACTTGAGGGGGAGTGTTGCGATATGGACGGATTTTTTCCTATTCTTACGCATTCTTTCCTATTCTCTCTATGATTCTTTCCTATCCTATAGATGGTTGTTTCCTATCTTTTTTTAGTATCTGCAACTTGATTATAGGATCTGCAGCATGACTATAGGATCGACAGCTCAATTATAGGATCTGGAAATTGATCCATTGATTTATATGTACCTATACAATTCACTGTAATAAAACAAAATTATTTTTCTCTTGAACTCTATTTTGAACTTATTTTTATTGTTTGAATAGACCTTCACAAAGTCTCCACCCTGGATCTGTGGAGCAAAGCAAGTATTACCCACAACGCAATATGCGATTGTTGCAATTTCAATAGATAAAATAAAAACCCATCTTGTTGATTAATGAATTATGACCAATAGAATTCTAAAACACAAGTTATGGTGACGACCCCATAACTTAGGTTGAATATTGACTTCTGGTCGAGAGGGCGTGACGATCATCGATGGGAGAAATTGTCGCGTTGTTAGAATCGAGTCTACTTATGAATAAATCATTCACTTCATTCATTAGACAATGCAATTGAATGCCAACAATGTAATCGAATTCCAACAATGCAATCTCACACAAGGAGAAGTATATTGAAAAAAAAATCATCTTCTCCGTGATAATTTATGGCATCTCATTAAGGTTGCAAGTTATCATAACAATGGTGATAGCAAATATTTTTAGAGTCGCTTGAGTCATGTGGTGGAATGGATAAACTAGAATGATGTAGAATCTTTTAGGGAATTCAAGAGATTATCCTTTTGAATCTTGATAACAAGGCGTGGGAATGAAAGTTGTAATGACAATTGGACTCAAAGTGTCATCAAATTAAGAGTTTAATATTTTGTAGGACTCGAAATCCTCAAAATGTGGTGGTGTGATTTGATATGGTTTCAATAATCAAGTGTAAATATTGAATATCAATTGTGTTCAATCTTGAGTTTATGGATAGAGGATGGAATCATAGGAATCTTACCAAAACTAATATAGAGTTTCGATCAACTTTGACACAAAATTAATTTTACTCAGTGATGTATCACTTTCCCACACTACTTAGGAGATAAATTATTTGTTTAATTTAGTGAAGGCTTGTGTGAAATATCAAGCAAATTTATAGAACTTCATGTAAAGAATAGATCAAAGAGATTTCTTTTTTCCTTTCCAAGACATAGGCTAGTTGAATAAATCTAAGGTATTAAAGGACAAATATTTGGAGGTCCATCAATAGTAAGTACTATTCCCACCTTTCGAATCGAATAATGTAATCCAAGGAAAAGATCAATCTATAGGATATCAATGTAGGGAATTTTTTTTCAAAAACCAGATACAAAACATCTCCACCCTTCTCAAGGAATCAATCTTTCACATTGTCTAAGGAAGCTTTCCATCTCCTTCTCTTCCTCTTCTCTAACATCTTCCTTAAGGTTTTATCACAAAACCTTAATCTTCAATCTCTAAGGGATAAATCCCAATCCTAGACTTCCAAGTTACTCAAAGAATACCATGAAAACTTAGCACCTAGAGAGAGGCATATATAAGTATAAGTGATGATTAGAGAAATACGGAAATTAAAGATCAAATACAATTGATGATCCCAATGATTAATTCCTTACATTGAGCACATGGACATTGCATGACAACGTTAACAATACTTGAATCCAACAATAGGACAAAATATAGTACATAAAAAACTATTAATCAATTAATGTAATTTTTTCGAACAATGTAAAATTTCCAGTTGCTCATAGTACCTTTCATATTAGATATGGTGAGAGAAACATTATTATCAAACTTTGAGTTCATGAATGCAAATAACATAAATTTAATCATTAATAAATAATTCTTGTTCGAGACTTAATGAAAAAATTCCAATAACTAAAATTGTCATTCATTTGGCATATGGATAAAATAAAAAAAATTACTAAAAAGATTTAAATCCATGAATAAGAAATAAAAACCAATATTTACATAAAATACAACTACAATTGCAACATGAAATAAAAAATACTACAACTAGATTAAAGATAGCTTATATTACCATTACCCTTACAAATTTAGACAATCTCACAATTAATATGTTAAAGTTAGACATTACTAATTTATATGAAAATAATTGAAGCGCTAACAAATATAGTATTCTAAACATAATAGAATTAAGAAACTTTTTAGATAGCTTATATTACCATTATCCTTACAAATTCAGACAATCTAAAAATTTATATCTTTATTAAAGTTCGACATAACTAATTTATATGAAAATAATAGAAAACATAATATAATTTAAAAAAAAATCCTCAAAAAAATTGACCAAATATATCTCGTGCTTACAAAATTCATGTACAATACAGAAAGGTGTATATCAAAATGTTTACATTAATCAAATCCATCCCTTATTTAAAAAAAAAACTATAACAAGGCTGCACGACAACTTATAATACTTGTCGAACTATTGCATTTAATAAAGTAATGCATTGTTAAGATTATTAAGCATTCATGACAGTAGTTGAGACAAAAGCATATGTCAATGGCAATTGATGTATAACAAAAGCATCTTTTAATGGAAATTGATGTATAAGAAAGTAGTAATAATATTTCTAGGATTATGGGCAGAGTGACTCCCGTCCTTAACTCCACTTTCTTAGCTCTTATCCCTAAAGTTGATCTGCCTATCTCCTTTGCTGACTTTCGCCCCATTTCTCTCTGTAATATTTGCTATAAGTTGATCTCTAAAATTGCGGCCCTGAGACTTAAGCCCTTCTTAGATGCTTCCATTTCTCTTTATCAATTTGGCTTTATAAAGAACCACCAGATCCTTGAGCCTATAGCCATAATGCAAGAAGTCTTACATACTGTCAAATCTTGCAGGAGATGTGCTCTCATCCTTAAGTTGGACTTATCTAAAGCCTTTGATCTTGTAAATTGGACCTTTATCTGTCTTATTCTTATTCAAATCAGGGTTCCTCTTGTTGGGGTAAATTGGATTTTGGGTTGTATCTCTTCTGCCAACTTTGTTGTCCTAGTAAATGGTTCTCTTTCTACCTTTTTTTCGGCCTCCCGTGGAATCAGGCAAGGCTGCCCATTGTCTCCCTTGTTGTTCATTCTGGTCATTGAGGGTCTAAGTCTTTTGATTAAAGATGCCAAAAGGAAGGGTAAAATCAAAGGTATCAATATTTCGTCTCAGCTCTTTCTCACTCATTTACCGTTTGTAGATGATGTGATCTTATTTGGTCTGGGTACATTTGAGGAATGGATGGCCTTCAAAGTAATCCTTGATACTTTTTGTGAAGCCTCCGGTATGTGTATTAATTTGAATAAATCTTGTTTTCTTCATAATGATTTGGATGCGGCCCTTCTTCGCAGAATTACTGGTCTCCTCCCTTATAGATTTGGTTTTCTCAACAAATGATTTGATTATATTGGATACTTCCTCAAACCATCGGGTTATCTAGTTAAGGATTGGTATTGGATTGTTTCTAAATTTGAGAAGAGAATCTCCCATTGGACAAACCAATTCCTGTCTCTTGGTGGACGCTTAGTCCTCATCTGATCTGTTCTGTCGAGTCTTCTAGTTTACTGGATAGCTCTGGTTCCAATTCCATCCTCAATACTAGATAAGCTCAGAAAGATGATATTTTCTTTCCTATGGGGATGTACTTCAAAGATAAAAAATTTCATCTAACTGATTGGCATCTTCTGGCGAGGCCTACTTCTCATTGTGGTTGGGGAATAAAACATCTGCCCAGCTTCAGTCTATCTTTGAGAATGAAAAGTTTTTGGCTTGATTTGAATAGCAAAGGAATTTGGCATCTCCTCATCTCTATTAAATATCTGAAAAACATTCCTTTGCACTCTTGGTTTCAGGTAAGAAGCTTTAAAATTCGGAATCCCTCGATTATTTGGAGAGGTTCTGTCTCAACCTTACCGTGGATTGGTAAGGGGCCCCTCTGGCATGTTGGCAATGGCTCTGCTATCAGGATAGGCACGGATCCTATGGTTGGTATGGGATCCTCCTTTATTCTGCCGAGAGATTTGAGAGAATATCTGGAAGACTACGAGATTTGCTCCCTAGCCCAAGCAAGAAATCATACTCCCTATGCTTCGGGATACTGGTTCTTGGATGAAGAGCTTGATCTCAGTGGTGATTGGAAAACTCTATCGGATAATTATGTCAGGGGTTTGAAATTTGGCAGAATCCGATTAAATGATCACTACGATACTCTTCTTTGGTCTCATAATAATTTTGTGGGCCCTTTAACTGCTGCAAAAGGTTATGAGTGTATTTTTTCTGCTGCTCAGAGATTATTGAACCGGTTCTAGCTCTCCTATGGACTCTAAATATACCTCTAAAAATAGCATGTTTTACATGCCTATTGGCTAGAATCCGGATATTAACCTGGGAACAGCTTCAGAATAAATGATTCAATGGCCCGAGCCGATGTAAGAACCCCAAATTTTTCGAAAAATTTAAAATTTTTAAATTTACAAAACATTAACGTAAAGAAGTTTAACTAACATTAATTAGTTATATGTTAACAGCTTGCTATTGAATTCATCAATTGGTTATGTTTAGTTATAGAGCAGATCTTTCAGTTTACTGAATTTTGTTCCTCTTGTGACCATAAGGTGAAAGTGAAACTGTCATGCAAAACTAGGCTTACTTAGATTTCGAGCTAACGCAACGGTTTTCACTTTTCCTACAGATATACAGGTAAGAGGTTGTGGCGCTGCATTTCATAATTCTAAAGTATTTACTATAAGTTCGTCGTAAGAGAAAAATCTCGGAAGAAAGTAAGAGATAATCCATTTCAACTTATGTTAAGGTATATTTAAACTGGCTCTTTTCTAGCAGAAGTAAATTATGTTCCTGTTAATCAATTACCTTCTCCATTCTATTACAGTTGTAATTTATACAAAAGTATCTTATTAACTCTTTAAATTGGAGTATGAGGGACAGAGATATGAAATCTATAGTAAGAATCCAAAAGTAAACAAAGTATTACAAGTCAAGTGAAAACTGATAAGGGGCTTCCTGTATTACTGTAAAGGTATGGCCTATCCTTTCCAAGTCCTCACTTATTATTGAGGATATCACTTTAAGTAAAACATCGTCTACACATAGTAATTACTACTTTCTTTTATTTTCGTAACTTTATGCTACAGTTTCCATTTTAATCTTTGCAAATAATCATTTAAGAGATTACGAGTAAAAAGGATTTATACCTAGCTTTCTACCTTCATGCCTTCGTTTAAGAACTTCTAAACTATGCTAGCAAGTAAAGGAATTTAGCTTATAAAAGCTAGAAATCAATGAATAGTTCTATAAAACTTATCATAGCCTTTGAGCTTGGATTTAAACATAAGACTTTAGAAACGTTCCAAGGGTGATTTTTACACTAGTGATAAGTTATTACTTTTCAACAAGGGATGATTTTAAGGCCAAAGGTAAAACAATAAATATGACCCAATGATTATATAGTTTGCATTATTAACAATCTATGGTATTTATGCTATTATCCTTTTTACTTACTTAAGAACTTAAGGCACTTTATAATATAGAGGGGAAAGTTTATGTCAGATTTGTGCCAAGGTTATCTCTTTATATACTATAATATACAATACAGCCCTCCAATGTATATATGCTATGATAACAAGATTAAGATTCCCAATCAAATACTTTCCGACCACCAAGATTATAAATACTATGGAGTCGTTATGAGATTTACTTATGATTTCAAATGATTATCATACTAGAGTGGAGAATAATGAATAAAAAAAATTTGCATGCAGCGTAAGATTGGAGAATTATGCACAAAGTCTTTGGATAACCTTGTTTTAATGAATGATTGGGAAAATCATTCCTCCATTAAGTTGTTGGTGGAAACTATATCCAAGAACCCACTGTGCATTAATAAATTTAGTAGCTATCGTGGCAATACCACAGCCATGCATTGTGTGGATAAAAGAGCTATTTTCTAACCCTAATATTCATTATCTCCATCTCCTTTGGTGCCTGTCACTCTGCGATGGTGCTGTGCACCTCTATGATGCCTCTCCTCTGCAAAGCATCCTCCAGGTTGTCCCCTGGTCATGGCTTGTTCCATACATTGTGTATTGATGTTCAATAATTCTTTCCTCCATTAAACTTTTCCCTCTCATATTAGAATGAACCGAACCCTTCCCAGTGCTAACGACTTCCTCTGTGAGTTTCTATGGTTGGACCTATTGTCTTTGCATTCTGTGCAAGGTTGAGAGTTATTCTTCGTTTTACCTCCTTGCAGTAGTGTTACCTCCCTGCACTGTTAGTTGTGACGTGGTTACTAGTGGTCGTGCCTCCTCTAAAGAACATGTAAGAAATAAAGAACTTCAATCTTTGCTTACTGTTTGTTCTTAACTTTCATTTTTTATTGCAGGTTAAAGCATTTTAGTAATGAGGTTTATTCTCTGTGCTTACAGGTTCTTCAATCACCTACGTACACGGTCATGGGTGTAAAGACTTGGGCAACAGTCTGCAATTCTTGGTAAGCCTGGTTACAACATGGCTTGTTCTCCTTATGGTTTACGTTGGAACTTTCGGGGGTTGGCTTTAAGAAGCTTGAAACCCTTACGGCCTTGGTTTCATATTATACACAGCCGGTTAAAAGAAACAGTGGGAGAAACCCCTACGCTATGCGAGGGTGTGACGGATTAGGTCGATGTTGTAATTATTAGTTTCCTTCTGTGTTTTAAATACTCTAAATATGAAGAAGTACTAGCTGTAAGCCTGTCTGAGGATGAGGTTACGACCTAAACTCCTTGTTTTCTTTTACTGTACTATTGAATATTCAGGGTTTTCACCCACAGTTTTATAATATAACTTATTATAATGTTTTCCTGTATCTTTTGGTTTGTTTACCGCATACATTTTAAATTTATGCTCTGTATAGGAATAAACAAAATATAGGCTTATAAGAGCCTATAATGCTGATTTATAATACGACCGTAGGTGAAAATATTTTCTTATCTCTTAGTATTTATTTTACTTGTATAAGTTGGATTTATAAGGTTAAACCCTAATTTTACAGTTTCAGAATAAGCACAGTTTCTTAATCTCACATTATGTGTTAAAATATACACTCTATTTGTAAGTGTGAGTAAATAAATGGATATTACCATATTGTTTAAGCTCAATGTTCGAGCAATCTACTGTTATGTTATTTACCTTTGTTTTAAATTATGTAACTGAGTTATTTTACTATAGATAAATTCTTTTATAAAGTTACTGTCAGGGTTATGTACCTAGGTTATACCTTGATTTACTTGTTATGTATAACTTGTTAAGTGATATATAGGGTTTATACCCTTAAACTATATAGGTTCTTATATTTTGCTTTTAATTTATTTTAACAAAGTTTCTAAGAAATGTCAAGTTATCCTACAGAACAGAGTATATTTAACTCAGGATTGTAATTTAAAGAATATTGATATTCCTTAAGTTTAAAAGAATAACATCTCTATGTTGGATGATATAAAAGTATAATATTATTATAACGATAATACTTACTAATACAAAATAATGATCTTGTCTTTATTGGAGTATTAGATTCTCCATATGTATAACCTTTGTTTATTTTATAGCATATAGAAGATAGCATTATGTTGTTTTACTTCCTGTGCTAATACGCAGTTACTTAAAGATTTCTGATAATATTTAATCTGTCTGTTAAGTTAGGATATTACTTATGAAAATAAAAATAAATCGAATAACACTTCTTATGATCTATCTTATATAACCATATATATAGTAGCATGCATTTATAATCCATAAAAGATAGGGTTACCATTCTAAATAATGTTAGAAATTGGTTTAATAAACAAAAGGAAAAGTAAAGGAAAAGATAACATTAATGTAATACATCAGTTCTAACTACTTTGCTTGATTATAGAGTTAAATCTACATTTATTTACTTCTACATTTAGTACTGTTACTTGGACATAACCAGTTAAATTATTTTTAAACTAGAAGGAAGAAATAGTTATGTTTTCAATACAGTAGAATGAACTAAAGTAAACTTAATCTATCTGCTTCGATAATAAGACTACTGAAATGATTACTGTACAAAAACTAGTTTTATCTGTAAGCATGAACAACTATCAGTAAAAACAAACATTCCTTCTGATGATATGTAAAGAAACTAATGCCTAATTTATAATCTCATCATACATCTTTCTATAATTTCTACCTCTGTGCTGGAGTACGGTCCGGTAGCCCAGATGTGGAAAAACATAGTAGGTCTTTATTTTTCATCAACGGGTTCAACTACTGATAAACTAGATCAATTACATCACTAACCAGCTAATTCTTCTATCAAATAATACAAGCATAACATTCATCCATTCATACTCATTAAAACATAAATAGATAAGTAACAGAACCTGTTTGAACTGGGAGAACAATAGTAATGGGAGGCCGTTCCTCCCTACTAACTCCGGGAGAGTGCTCAGACAGCGACTCTTCAGGACCCCCGAGCTTGCTCTAGTCTCCCTGGCTGGAACTAGGTGCAGCAAACTCAGATACCAGTCTTCAAACTCAGTATTAACTCAAAACTTATCAGTAAGTTCTCCCAGCTAAAAAGTTGTAATAAACCAAGTTACTGCAGCAATCCTCTCAGACAACTTCCTTACTCTTTTTCCCTCTTTCCTCAATGAATTTCCTGAATAACATTCACCTGAATGAATTCTCTCTGGAAAATATCTGAGCAGCCCCCAACTCTCTTCATTGAGTACTTTTTAAAAGATTGCCTAAGTCTTTTTGGGTTAGTTGTCATTTAATGAGCCACCTGCTCTGATCCCACTTTCTTGGGGGATCATGACCCTAATTATAGGGAAGTTGCCACCTGCAACTTAGGAAGTGTTTGAGGATGCTTCCACTTGTCTTTTGCCCTACACCTAGTTCCATCCACCAGTTTGACCAGTAACCTCTTTTTAACAGCTCTCCCATGTTGTTGTCTCCACAATTTATTTATTAATAATAAAATATTCTGAATTACATTCCACTTTTTTTTACTCTACCGAGTCATCAGTTCCTACTTAGCATTAATTTTTAACATAATGTCTCAGGAATATAAATAATTAACATTATTTTACAAAATTGGGGTATGTGAGATACACACTCCCTTAAAATGTAACATCATCCTCGATGTTACTTATTCCTCATCCTCTAAAACCTCCTGGAATAGATTCAGGTATGCTTCCCGCATCTTACTTTCCAGTTCCTAGGTAGCTTCTTCAGGACTAAGGTGCTTCCATTGCACCTTCAGCTGTCCAATTGTGCGGTTCCACAGAGTAATTTCCCTCCTCCCGAGGATACAGTCCAGTTCCACCAGAACTTCTCCTTCTGGTTCCACCTGTACAACATTCCAATCAATCACATGAGTAGCATCATGAACATACTTTTTTAGAATAGATATATGGAAAACATTATGCACTTTCAAGTTAGGAGGTAACGCTAGCTGGTATGCAACTTGACCAATTCTAGATAAAATTTCAAATGGAGCACAGTAACGTGGTGCTAGTTTTGCACAACTTCCCAGTCTTAGGGAGCTCTTCTTTGGTCTTACCTTTATAAACATGTGCTCACCTACCTGGAACTATTTGGGAGTTATTTTCAAATCTGCTTGGCTCTTTTGCCGATCCTGTGCTACTTTCAAATTTTCTTGCACTTGTTTCACAATCTGTTCCATTTCCTTCAATAATTCAGGTCCTAACACTAATTTATCTACTTGATTATTCCAGGAGATAGGAGTGTTGCATTTACGCCCATACAGAATTTCAAAAGGACTAAACTTAGCTGATGATTGATAGTTGTTATTGTATGCAAATTATGCTAAATGCAAGTAATCCTCCCACTTACCTGGCTGATCCTTAACATATATTCTTAACAGATCATCCAGCACCTGATTCACTCTTTCTTTCTACCCATCTGTTTGAGGATGGAAAGAGGTGCTGAAATTCATTGTTGTATTCAATCCTTTAAACAAGGATTTCCAAAAATTCCCTGTGAATTTAGGATCCCTGTCTGAAATGATAACCTTCAGTACACCATGTAGCCGAAAAATCTTCTTTAAGAATATGTCAGCTATGTTTGCAGCCTTATAAGTGGTTTTAACAGGAATAAAATGTGTTTCTTTACTTAATTTATCTACTACCACCATAATTGAATCATTCTGATTCTGATTTCTGGGTAATCCAGTAATAAAATCTAAGCTGATTATTTCCCATTTCCAACTAGAAATAGGCAAAGGTTGCAATAAACCAGCTGGATGTTGGTGTTCTATTTTCACTTGTTGATAGTCCAAACATCTAGCTATATACTCAGCTACTTCAGATTTCATATTAGGCCAGAAAATATTCTTTTCTTAACATGGTGACAGTCTTCTGGTAGCTTGGATGCCCTGAGTAAGGGGTTTTATGAACTTCATCCAGAATCAACAATTTAACCTTAGACACATTAGGCACATACAGTTTGTCCTTAAACAATAAAAATCCATCTTTATTTAGACTATAACATTTTATTAAACTTTATGTAGGTTCTTCTTTAGCTGTAACTTGTAATTTTTGATAAATTTCATCCAATTTTATCCCTTCAGTCAGCTGTTCATTTAAATTAGAAGCGTAAGTGCTAATTGTTGCTGCAAAGTTTAGCCTTGCATTTCTGCTCAAAGCATCAGCCACCTTATTTTCTTTTCCTTTTATGTGTTGAATTTCAAAGTCATATTCACTCAAGAAGGCCAGCCACCTTGCTTATCTTGCATTTAAGTTGGGCTGATCTAAAAGGTATTTCAGACCCTTATTATCAGTCATTAAAGTAAAATTTCTGCCTATTAAGTGGTGTCGCCACATTTTTAAGGCATGAATAACAACAACAAGTTCCAAATCATAAGTGGCATAATTCTTTTCGTGGAGCTTTAACTTCCTGGACTCATAGGCAATGACATGCCCATCTTGAGTCAGCACACCACATGAACCATCATTACAAGCATTGGTGCATACCACAAAATACTTATTAGGAT
This sequence comes from Pseudotsuga menziesii, assembly GCA_001517045.1. Classification (NCBI taxonomy): domain Eukaryota; kingdom Viridiplantae; phylum Streptophyta; class Pinopsida; order Pinales; family Pinaceae; genus Pseudotsuga; species Pseudotsuga menziesii. Next base: position 244,245 of record LPNX010627876.1, read on the forward strand.
CTGCTATTCTTAGAATAGGCGTAGTTATTAATAAAGTTTTTAATTTCTTAAAACTTTCTTCACATTTTAAGTTCCAATCAATTTTTTTTCTTTCTTTTACAAGGAAGTAATGGGATTACCTATTTTTGAAAATCCTTCTATGAACCTCCGGTAGTAACCGATAATTCCCATAAATGACCTAACATCTGTTACGTCCTTTGGAACTGGCCAATCTTCGATTACCCGAATCTTTTCAGGATCAACTGAAATCCATTCCTTAGTCACTACGTGACCTAAGTACTGGATTTAATCCTTAAAGAAATCACACTTGCTGAACTTCGCAAAGAGTTGTTGCTATCGCAGCTCTTATAAAACTATCCGTAAGTGTTCCTTATGTTCCGCTTCATTTTTAGAATAAATTAAGATGTCATCGATAAATATGACAACAAATTTATCTATGTATTTATGCATTATATTATTTATTAGACACATAAAGACAGCTGGGGCATTATTAAGCCTAAATGGCATTACGACAAATTCGTAATGTCCATACCTTGCTCTGAAGGCTATCTTGAAAATGCCCTCTTCTTTAATTCTTACCTGATGATATCATGATCTCAGGTCTATCTTTGAGAATACCGTAGCTCCACGTAGCTGATCAAATAGATCATCTATGCGGGGCAACGGATATCTGTTTTTAATTGTCATCTTATTTAGTTGACGGTAATCTATGCATAGTCGCATAGTTTCGTCTTTCTTTTTGACAAAAATTACTGGTGCTCCCCAAGGGGACACACTAGGTCGAATGTACTTCTTATCTATTAATTCTTTTAACTATGATTTTAATTCATTAAGTTCTAAAATATTCATACGATACAGAGATTTTGAGCTAGGTACAGCACTTGGTACTAGCTCAATTGTGAAATCCAGTTCCCTCCTGGGAGGTAATCCTGGAATTTCCTCAGGAAAAACATCAGTAAATCCGTTTAACACAGGAATATCTTCTATTTTTATTTTATCTTTTTCAGATTTACTTGCCTCATCTGTAATAGTTACAGCATAGGGTTTGCATCCTTTCCTGATGCTCTTTTGAGTTGTAAGGAAGAAATCTGCCTAATTACAGTTTTCCTATGAATACCCTTAACTGTTATTGGTGGTTCATTATTATTTACGCACGTAAATGTTTTATCAAAACAGTTTAAAACTACCCTGTGCTATTCTAACCAATCCATACCAATCAATAAGTCATACGAGCCAAGTGGCAGAACATTTAGCTTAATAGTAGTTTTAAAATCATTCATAACTAAAGCACATTCTTTCACATAGCAGGTTACTTTCCTTTTTGCCCCAGTGGCTAATTGAATTAACCAGGAGCTATCAAACTTTTCAACAGTCAATTTACACTTTTCTACTATCTGAGGTGAAATGTAACTAAGACTAGCACCTGGATCTATTAAAATAGTTACAGGGGTTTGATTAACCATACCTTCTACTTCCACCATGGAAGTCTGATAATCCGCTTGGTGATTCTCCAACGCTGCATTGATTCGGGGAAAAGTCCTTGCAAATTATCCAACAGTCATTTCATCCTGCATAGTATGAATATTGTTGTTTGGATTTTTTCGATTTGGGCAGACCGAAGCATAGTGCGGGCCATTGCAATCCCAACACTTAATAGGCTCCTTCCGTTCGAAGTTCTTAGTGAAATTTCCATGATTGTTTGAAGCTTCCTTGCCCTTGAAGTTATTGGAATTATTAGAAGAACCATTTATGTTTCCTTGGAATTTCTTACCATTAGAATGATTTCTGTTCTTATTATTCCTGAAATTTTTCTCGGGTACAAACTCCTTTTTCTTGAACTCAGGCTGATTCCTATTCTTTTTAGCCTTCCAGTTGGCTATACCTTCTTTCTTTTTGTTCTGTTCAAAACAAAAATTTGCCTTTCTCATGGCTTTTTCCAGAGTCCTTGGGTTATCATACTCGATTTTGTCCTTGATATGATATGGCAGGCAGCTGAGAATCTCTGTACTTTAGGTTTCTCATCAACTAAATAAGGCACATACCTTAACAGAATTAAGAATTTACTGTTTAAGTCCTTCATAGTCATGGATCCTAACTTTAACTCATAAAATTCTTTTGCCCTTTCTTCACAGTATTGTTCGGACAGAAATTTCTTCTTGAAGTACCTTTTAAAGGTACTCCAATTAACTTCTTTTTCTTTGATCCCCTTGACTCTTTTCAGATCTTGCCACCATATATCTGCCTTTCCAGAGATATTATAGATGGCCATTCTCGCCTTCAACTGATTTGAATAGTTGTATATCTGAAAATATTTCCTCATCCCGGATAACCAGGACTGTGCCTCTTCTCCTTTTTCAGTCTCTCCATTGAAAGTTGGCGGCTTTATTTTTTTGAACTCCCCGAAAATCTCTTCATATGGCCTGTACTTTTTCTTTCTGTTATACAACTCAGCCTCACTACTGTCACTAGTAGTGTAGTAGCTTTGTTGTTCCCTGGGCCCTTCAGATGATGAGCTGCTTTTAGCCTTATCCAGTTTCATCTTTTTAGATCCTTTCTGATGACTAGCTTCCTTAGATTCAGATCTTTTACTCCTCCCTTCTGTCTGGAATTTTTCTATCAAGATTTGGTTTAACTCCTCCTGAGTCTTTAATATCCTCTTGTTATCCTTCTTGACTGATTCCATTTTAGTCTTTAAATCCTTTATAGTCTATATTAGCTCTGAAGAGTGAGCAGTTATCTCTTCTAAAACAGGCTCTTTAGACATCTCTCTTGTCTCAGTGTTTGGAGACCCCTCCTCGGCATATTCTCCTAACTTCTCCATACCTGCCTGTTAGATTCAGAAAAAAGAAATTTTCTGCTTTTTACATAAAACAAAAAAATACAAGTTAGTACATTATTTTTACTGTTATGTGAAAACTAGTTGGGCCACATCAAGGCCTAGTGTTTGAACCTGGCTCTGATACCACATGTCAGAACCCCAAATTTTCCAAAAAATTTAAAATTTTTAAATTTACAAAACATTAACGTAAAGCAGTTTAACTAACATTAATTAGTTATATGTTAACAGCTTGCTATTGAATTCATCAATTGGTTATGTTTAGTTATAGAACAGATCTTTCAGTTTACTGACTTTTGTTCCTCTTGTGACCATAAGGTGAAACTGTCATGCAAAACTGGGCTTACTTAGCTTTCGAGCTAACGCAACGGTTTTCACTTTTCCTACAGATATACAGGTAAGAGGTTGTGGCGCTGCATTTCGTAATTCTAAAGTATTTACTATAAGTTCGTCGTAAGAGAAAAAGCTCGAAAGAAAGTAACAGATAATCCATTTCAACTTATGTTAAGGTATATTTAAACTGGCTCTTTTCTAGCAGAAGTAAATTATGTTCCTGTTAATCAATTACCTTCTCCATTCTATTACAGTTGTAATTTATACAAAAGTATCTTATTAACTCTTTAAATCGGAGTATGAGGGACATAGTTATGAAATCTATAGTAAGAATCCAAAAGTAAACAGAGTATTACAAGTCAAGTGAAAACTGATAAGGGGCTTTCTGTATTCCTGTAAAGGTATGGCCTATCCTTGCCAAGTCCTCACTTATTATTGAGGATATCACTTTAAGTAAAACATCGTCTACACATAGTAATTACTACTTTCTTTTATTTTCGTAACTTTATGCTACAGTTACCATTTTAATCTTTGTAAATAATCATTTAAGAGATTACGAGTAAAAAGGATTTATACCTAGCTTTCTACCTTCATGCCTTCTTTTAAGAACTTCTAAACTATGCTAGCAAGTAAAGGAATTTAGCTTATAAAAGCTAGAAATCAATGAATAGTTCTATAATACTTATCATAGCCTTTGAGCTTGGATTTAAACATAAGACTAAATGTTCCAAGGGTGATTTTTACACTAGTGATAAGTTATTACTTTTTAACAAGGGATGATATTAAGGCCAAAGGTAAAACAATAAATATGGCCCAATGATTATATAGTTTGCATTATTAACAATCTATGGTCTTTATGCTATTATCCTTTTTACTTACTTAAGAACTTAAGGCACTTTATAATATAGAGGGGAAATTTTATGTTAGATGTGTGCCAAGGTTATCTCTTTATATACTATAATATACAATACAACCCTCCAATGTATATATGCTATGATAACAAGATTAAGATTCCCAATCAAATACTTTCCAACCACCAAGCTTATAAATACTATGGAGTCGTTATGAGATTTACTTATGATTTCAAATGAGTATCATAATAGAGTGGAGAATAATGAATAAAAAACTTTTGCATGCAGCGTAAGATTGGAGAATCATGCACGAAGACTTTGGATAACCTTGTTTTAATGAATGATTGGGAAAATCATTCCTCCATCGAGTTGCTGGTGGAAACTATATCCAAGAACCCACTGTGCGTTGATAAATTTAGTAGCGATCGTGGAAATACCACAGCCATGCATTGCATGGATAAAAGAGCTGTTTGCTAACCCTAATCTTCATTATCTCCATCTCCTTCGGCACCTGTCGCTCTGCAATGGTGCTGTGCACCTCTGCGATGCCTCTCCTCTGCAAAGTATCCTCCAGCTTGTCCCCTGGTCGTGGCTTGTTCCATACATTGCGTATTGATGTTCAGTCATTCTTTCCTCCATTAAACTTTTCCCTGTCATATTAGAATGAACCGAACCCTTGCTAGTGCTAATGCCTTCCTCTATGAGTTTATATGGTTGGACCTACTGTCTTTGCATTTTGTTCAAGGTTGAGAGTTATTCTTCCTTTTACCTCCTTGCAGTAGTGTTACCTCCCTGCATTGTTAGTTGTGACATGGTTACTAGCGGTCGTGCCTCCTCTAAAGAATAGGTAAGAAATAAAGAACTTCAATCTTTGCTTACTGTTTGTTCTTAACTTTCAGTTTTTATTGCAGGTTACATCATTTTAGTAATGATGTTTATTCTTTGTGCTTACAGGTTCTTCAATCACCTACGTACACGTCCATGGGTGTAAAGACTTGGGCAACAGTCTGCAATTCCTGGTAATCCTGGTTACACCATGGCTTGTTCTCCTTATGGTTTATGTTGGAACTTTCGAGGGTTGGCTTTAAGAAGCCTGAAACCCTTACGGCCTTGGTTTGATCTTATACACTGCTAGTTAAAAGAAACAGTGGGAGAAACCCCTACACTATGCAAGGGTGTTACAGCTTAGGCCGATGTTGTAATTATTAGTTTCCTTCTGTGTTTTAAATACTGTAAATATGAAGAAGTACTGGCTATAAGCCTGTCTGAGGATGAGGTTACAACCTCGACTCCTTCTTTTCTTTTACTGTACTCTTGAATATTCAAGGTTTTCACCCAGAGTTTTATAATATAACTTATTATAATGTTTTCCTGTATCTTTTGGTTTGTTTACCGCATACATTTTAAATTTATGCTCTGTATAGGAATAAACAAAATATAGGCTTATAACAGCCTATCTTGCTGATTTATAATACGGCCATAGGTGAAAATATTGTCTTATCTCTTAGTATTTATTTTACTTGTATAAGTTGGATTTATAAGGTTAAACCCTAATTTTACAGTTTGAGAATAAGTAGAGTTTCTTAATCTGACATTATGTGTTAAAATATACACTCTATTTGTAACTGTGAGTAAATAAATGGATATTACCATATTGTTTAAGCTCGATGTTCGAGCAATCTACTCTTATGTTATTTACCTTTGTTTTAAATTATGCAACTGAGTTATTTTACTATAGATAAATTCTTTTATAAAGTTACTGTCAGGGTTATGTACCTGGGTTATACCTTGATTTACTTGTTATGTATAACTTGTTAAGTGATATATAGGGTTTATACCCTTAAACTATATAGGTTCTTATATTTTGCTTTTAATTTATTTTAACAAAGTTTCTAAGAAATGTCAAGTTATCCTGCAGAACAGAGTATATTTAACTCAAGATTGTAATTTAAACAATATTGACATTCCTTAAGTTTAAAAGAATAACATCTCTATGTTGGATGATATAAAAGTATAATATTATTATAACAATAATACTTACTAATACAAAATAATGATCCTATCTTTATTGGAGTATTAGATTCTCCATATGTATAACCTTTGTTTATTTTATAGCATATAGAATATAGCATTATGCTATTTTACTTCCTGTACTGATATGCAGTTACTTAAAGAGTTCTAATAATATTTAATCTGTCTGTTAATTTAGGATATTACTTATGAATATAAAAATAAATCGAATAACACTTCTTATGATCTATCTTATATAACCATATATATAGTAGCATGCATTTATAATCCATAAAAGATAGGGTTACCATTCTAAATAATGTTAGAAATTGGTTTAATAAAGAAAATGAAAAGTAAAGGAAAATATAACATTAATGTAATACATCAATTCTAACTAGTTTGCTTGATTATAGAGTTAAATCTACATTTATTTACTTCTACGTTCAGTACTGTTACTTGGACATAACCAGTTAAATTATTTTTAAACTAGAAGGAAGAAATAGTTATGTTTTCAATACAGTAGAATGAACTAAAGTAACCTTAATCGATCTGCTTTGATAATAAGACTACTGAAACGATTACTGTACAAAAACTAGTTTTATCTGTAAGCATGAATATCTATCAGTAAAAACAAACATTCCTTCTGATGATATGTAAAGAAACTAATGTCTAATTTATAATCTCATCATACATCTTTCTATAATTTCTACCTCTGTGCTAGAGTACAGTCTGGTAGCCCAGATGTGGAAAAACACAGTAGGTCTTTATTTTTCATCAGCAGGTTCAACTACTGATAAACTAGATCAATTACATCACTAACCAGCTAATTCTTCTGTCAAATAATACAAGCATAACATCCATCCATTCATACTCATTAAAACATAAATAGATAAGTAACAGAACCTGTTTGAACTGGGATAATAACAGCAATGGGAGGCCGTTCCTCCCTACCAACTCCTGGAGAGCGCTCAGACAGCAACTCCTCGGGAACCCCGAGCTTGCTCTGGTCTCCCTGGCTAGAACTAGGTGTAGCAAAGTCAGATACCAGTCTTCAAACTCAGTATTAACTCAGAACTTATCAGTAAGTTCTCATAGCTAAAAAGCTGTAATAAACCAAGTTACTGCAGCAATCCTCTCAGACAACTTCCTTACTGTTTTTCCCTCTTTCCTCAATGAATTTCCTAAATAACATTCACCTGAATGAATTCTCTCTGGAAAATATCTGAGCAGCCCCCAACTCTCTTCATTGAGCACTTTTTAAAAGATTTCCTGGGTCTTTTTGGGTTAGTTGTCATTTAATGAGCCACCTACTCTGATCCCACTTTCTTGGGGGATCATGACCCCAATTATAGGGAATTTGCCACCTGCAACTTAGGAAGTACTTGAGGATGCTGCCACTTGTCTTTTGCCCTCCACCTAGTTCCATCCACCAGTTTGACCAGCAACCTCTTTTTAACAGCTCGCCCATGTTGTTGTCTCCACAATTTATTTATTAATAATAAAATATTCTGGATTACATTCCACTTTTGTTGACTCTACTGAGTCATCAGTTCCTACTTAGAATTAATTTTTAACATAATGTCTCAGGAATATAATAAAATAATTAACATTATTTTACAAAATTGGGGTATGTGACAGCCAATGTGTGTTGTGTGAAAGGGATATAAAGGATATACATCATATCTTTCTGGTTTGTCCTTTTACTATGTGTATTTATGCACATTTTTCAGGGAAGTTTGGATTCTCCTTTCCAACCTACAGTTCTGTCCCGTCCCTTCTGGACCATTGGTTCAACTACTCTGCGCGTTCTTCTCCCTTTAGATATCTGCCTTTATTTATCTTTTGGGGTATCTGGACCCATAGGAATCTTTGCATTTTTGAAAATAGGAAACCTGCCTTCTCTACTCTTATCTCCAGGGTTGAAGGCTTCTTAAAATCTTACCCAGCTCCAATAAAAATTAAAAAAAATTGGAATATTGGTACAAAACTTCTGAAGGCCTTTCCTTGTGGCTTTTTCGATGGAGCTGCTGCAAAGAATATAGGTGGTTCAGGTTTTGTGATATACTTAAATGATTCTAATTTCTTCAGTTTCTCTATGGGATGTGGATGCAGCACGAATACTAGAGCGGAATTATTGGCTCTCTAGGTAGTTCTTAGAGTTAGCATGATGATGGGTCTTTCCATGCAACTGATTTTTGGTGACTCTATGGTTATTATATCTTGGCTCAACAGACTTTCTGCACTTGATGTTCCTTCAATGATGCATTGGTGTAATGATATTAGAATTATGCTTCAAATGGCCCCTCCGGTGATTTTCAAACAAATATTTCGTGAGCATAACTTGCAGGTAGATGATCTCTCTAAACAGGCCTTAAAATTGGATATGGGATGTGGTACTTTGTTCGAAGTTCTGGATGGAATGGTCATAAATCATGGCCAAATGGTTCTTTTTTAGTGTTGTTGAGTCTCTTGTATTTCAGATTTTGACTTACAACATATGATTGATTATCTTTTCTTTTATGTATGAGACCTTTCAGCCAGTAAGTCTTGCTCAGGAATGTCTGTTTGACGATCATCTTCGATCTTTCTCTGCATATTCTGACCTGATTTATTCAGGGATGATGAGAAAAGTCTGCTATGATCAGACTTTTTCTTCTGGATGACAGTTGTCAGTATGCCTTTATTTTATGTCTATGTGTTGTTCTGGGATGCTATATTCTCTTAGTTAAAAATGTTTATGTAAATGATGTCTTTTGATTCCTATGAATAACAAAGACTGGTATTTTTTCCTCTGAAAAAAAAGTAGTAATAATATTTGAATTGATTCACTAATTTGAAATTGTATTATTTTGATCAAAATTATCTAATCAAACTAAAGTGACAACAAACCAAAACGTGTTACAATAACAGAAGTGGAAATTTCGCTACATTGAATAGATCAAAGGTAATTATTATGGTATAAAGTATTTTGTGGTTGAGTTGAAATTTTGATACATCAAGGTAGCATCAACTTTTCTCCAAGGAATAGTCCACAACCCAAAGGAAATCATCACTACTAAGCTGAAGACATGCAATGTACAAAATTCCCAAAGGAACCACCCCTGCCATGTTTAATCCATGCAAGTAATTTGGAAAATAAAGTCTTATAATCACTAAAATGGTGGCATCCATGAAATTTGACGGATTAAAATGGTGGAAACCATGTTGTTTAATGGAACATGTATGTAGGCTCTTCTTACCCCAACAATCATATTATCTACAAATAATTTGATTTAGTGGCTGTAAATTAAACCTCTGACTGATACAAATTTAATGTCTTAATAATCTAATTTAGCGACTATAAATTAAACATATGACTAATACAGATTTAATGTCTTGGATGATTAGTAAGCTTTCTATCTATGTCCATCATCCTCTTTTAGATTCCAAGCCATAGGGATACTGCAAGAAGAGCAGAGGCTATTTTCCAGGAAGGGAATGGAGACATGAGCATATCTAGAGGTGGAATACAAAGAGGTGGAAGCACCAAAATCATATGGGCCATCTCCAACATATCCAACTATGCATCCAGTGGAAAATACAAATGGAGATGTCGAGCCAATAAAGTCCAATATACCAATGGATATGTCAAGCCAATAACGGAGTTCGTACACTACTACATTTCGACCAAAAATCCGACGGCCGTCATGTCGGATTTTCGACACTTTTCTGTCGCATGTACGACACTTTGATTTTTTTTAAGCGTCAGAAACTTGTCGTCGATTAGCCAACACCTAGGTAACCGTCGGTTAAGCGACACCTAAGTAACGGTCGCTTAAGCGACAGAATATTATCGACGGTAGTGAAATTTTTTGAGAAAATAGCCTTCATTCCGTCGGTTAAGCGACAGAAGATCCGTCAGATATGCGATGGTGAGTCAATTTTTTTTTTTTTTAAATATTACACAAAAGCTTGAGAAACCGTCGGATAAGCGACGGATAAGGATGAAGCGTCACTTAAACGACATTAATAGGCGTCGGTAAAGCGACGAAGTTCAGGATCAAGCGTTGCTTAAGCGACAGGAATAACCATCACTTAAGCGACGGCAGTGAAGTGTTTTTAAAAAAAAAATATTTGCAAATTCAGACACTCAAACATACATTCAAATCATGGTATAGACTGTGGTTTTGGTCTACAATTGAACCTCATCCAATTATATGTTGCTGACATCTACTTTCTGTTATTGAGTTTTCAATTACTTTAGATAAATTTATTTCAGTCTGATGCATCAGGTATTATCAGTGACCAATATTTTCTCAGTAGATGGTTACAACTTACTACAATGGTTCAGGAAAAGTGGAATTGAAAATTTATTAATCTTCTCAACTGACCAAAAGCAGTCGATGGGAATGATAAACAAATCTGCATCTAAGTTACAGGTAATGAGGAAGTGCTTGAGACATCTAAGCTAATTATAATCATAAAATAATGTATGAAAAGGGAATTGATTAAAGAAGGTTGTGTACTTCTGTGCTACCATAAAGCTTAGTTATGTGGGCCCTAATCGAAATTCTTCCCTTTTGATATTTGATCCTGGGTGAGAGCTAATCATTCCATGTAACTGGGATAAAGTAAAATGACACATGGTGAGGGTTAGCTGGGAGAAGTCAGGATGTTCATAGAAGTTACCTTTTATACTTGCAGGAAATAACCTAAATACCTTGTCCAGTAGGAAATACAGCTGTTCACTCTTTACAATAACAGTACAGGCATAGCATCTTTATCTATTAAACACTGTTGTTTAAGATGCATTTTCCTTGTAGTTCACATTCTGTATCAGTAAACACAGAGAATTTTATTGGCTTGTTTGGCCTTGATGTCTAGCTATAATTGAATCTTTGATTATTAGCTTGCATAGAATGCTTTCAAACTCTCTGCCTGTGCCTTCATCCACACCTGAAGTGTTATGCTTGAAAGTAGGTGTTATAATCTTCTGAAGGTGTAACTATATCTTAATGGTAGATAGGAGTTTCTCAGCATAGAAATGAACCAATATGTGTTTTTTTGTTGACTTTATTCAATTCCTTTTCATTGTTTGTCATTTCCTATTTATGTTCATAAAAGCATTCTAACCGACATCCATGACTGACTTTGATCAGGTTTATATGACTTGAACAGGATGAAAAAGAAATACGGAAGATTGCATTGAAACAATATCCTGTACTTAAAGCAGCCTCTGAGTTGCAATATGGCTATAAACTTATAGTATGTTAACGATTTCTGTTATAATTTAATCAATTCCAGATGCAATATTAGTATAGTAAGTATACAGTTGAGCTATAAGTTGTTCCATCAACATTTTTAAAAATTTCATTGTTTGCAACATCCAGGACCCAAAGAATTCAAATTCTGCACTTTATTCTTCAGATATAATCAAGGTGAGGTTCTATGCTGTTTCCTTTGAATCTTTGTTGATATGTTCTCAGGAAGTTCTTTACAATGTACTTCTGACACTGTTGGTTGATAATTAGGTTCACCTATTCAGACAGATGAATCTAGTTTTACAGCTTCTAAGAGCTGTTATCTAAAGAGCTATTGCAT
>LPNX010627876.1:258077-279473 GCA_001517045.1 Pseudotsuga menziesii
TTGTTAATGTCTTCAGCATTATTTATAGTCAGAAGAATGTAATGTTAACTGTAGTACCTTTTTCAGCAGTGTTTTGACACGCCCATATGCCTCCCTCAAAAGTCTGACAAGGGATGTGGATGTTAAAGATAGAAATTCATGTTATTTGACAAACAGAGAAGCTTTGTAGTTATGTGTTGCTTCTTCAATTCTAAAATCTTATTTTTTACTGCCTCTATATGAGGTGACTGATCTATTGCAATTTGCCATGTATATGTATGCGTTTGATTTATAACACAATGGGACATTTATGTCTGGTGGCCGCATTTCTTCATGTACTTAGAAGAAACAATAGTACATAAGGGATAATTTCATCTATTTGTGACTATATTCTGATTTACTAATTCGGCATCTTATAAATAGACCACATTGCTTCACAGTTGTCTAGGAAACAAACTACTCTGAATATGCCATGCTACTCAAAGAATATTGGTGTATCTTACCATAAAAGTTGAGGTCGCCTGCAAATGATGCCTTTGAACCCGTGAATGAGAAAAAGGGAAATGGAACTGGTATTGGTATATTAATGCCAACCTTTGAGAATTGTTCAACAAAGATAAGTTCAATTATAATTTATTCTTATGGCAATTAAAACATTTTACTCAAATTTTGATAACTTCAAATTCATCACTCACCTGGCCTGCTTCAATCTCATGTTGAAATTTTCTTGCAGCTACACCTGATGTTGTGAATATAGCAGCTCCATTGCCATATCTGAAGCATCCATCCAAACAGATTGGCTAATTCTAAGTCTTGAAAGCAATATCAATGATTTACTGAATTTTAAACTGTGAAGTATCTATTCAAATTTATTAAAATGAAATATCAATTTACTAAAACTCTGCAGATATAGAACATTTACAATGGCCATCTAAGGGAGCTAATTCTCTTAGAGTTGTAGCCAGCTAACAGTCGAACCCATCCTAAGGTCCAATGGCAACCATCATCTGGCAAGACCGTCCTTCTGAGTCAATTCTCTCCATTTTAAAACTTTCCTATTCATAGAAAAACTTCTTGCCTTTTATGCATAGACAGTACTTTTGTCTTCATTTTGAAGCCTTTCAATAAGGTATGGCGCCGGTATATATGGATTTTCTGTGTTTTATGGGGGATGATAATGAAGAAAAGAATTTCAGCTATAGCCTTGAAGTTGGGGCCAATGGAAGAAAAAATATCTGGCAAGGAGTACCAAGAAGCATCCGAGACAGTCATCGAAAAGTTCGTGAGAGCCATGATGGGTTAATTATTCAGAGAAACATGGCATTGTTCTTTTCAGGTGGAGATAGGAAAGAGTTAAAGATAAGAGTCACTGGCCGAATCTGGAAAGAACAGTGAAGAATAAGTTTTCTCACATTTAGCTGGGGTATTAAGAAAAGTGTAGGTTATTTCTAGAAAGTAATCCCTTTAGAAACATCAGTCGAATTATTTTGTAAAGCAGCAAGTTTATTAAGGATTGGCTTAAAAAGATATACACAGTCTCTACAAGTTGGAAGCAGATTTTGTTCAGGCAGTGCAGGCCAGGTAATATCACTTTATATTCTTGGGATTTTCTATCCCTACGATCCTATTTCTCTATTACAATATGATGGGTGGCTATCATGGTGTATGCTTTCAGATAAATGGCATTACTGAACATTTCCATTGTTTACTGAATTCTAACATCTGTATAGTTCGATTCTCCTCAATGGTCAGTTACCTGCAAACCTACATGGTCAGGGGCCAGAATCATGTAAAGTTGGTTTGTTATTTTGTTGGGGACTAAAAATGCTTCACAAGTGATTTACTCGTTTATCACTGTCTTAATAAGTATATTCCTAATAAACAAATGACTTGTATATGGAGTGCACGAATCTCGTTGTCTACATTGCATACATGACATCTAGATGCTCTGTTTAGAATAAAAGTTGATCTAAAAATAATATATAAGCAGAGAGTTTTGGAGACATTTAGATCCTATTAAGAACCTCTCTTTTTATCTAAGTCAAACCGTGTGTAGAAAATCTAAGAAATGCTTCCCCACATTCATTGATGGCATCCCTACTAAACCTGTCAGCATAGACTAGCACAACTCACCTAGGGTGATTTGAACCATGCACAGCAAAATTGATTTCCCACATTTATTGATGGCATCCCTACTAAACCTGTCAGCATAGACTAGCACAACTCACCTGGGGTGATTTGAACAATGCACAGCAAAATTGGTGACAACTGGTTGAGTTAACCCTTGTGCTAGATGTATTAAAACTGTTATCATGCATGAAGAGGTGTTTATAAATGTAAAACAATAGTTGACTCCAACCTGTTAATTGCAGGTTAAACAAATAAAATGACAAAGAAGAAGAGTAAAGCAAAGCAAGCCCTGCTCTGTTATACCCAAAATTGCTAGTTTAACTCAACCCCAATCCAAAACTAGGTCAAATCTAACCAGAACAAGGAAGCATTGGCTTGCTACATAATACTTAAGTCAAAACTTGTGAAACTTGAAAATCTATGCAAACATGACAAGCTGTAACCAGGTCCAATCACCCGCATGCCTATGTAAACTAAGAAATCTCCAATCTTACCCATTTTTTGCACATCTTGCAGCAAATTTTTAGACCTTCATGTAGCATCAATGGCACATATTTTGTGTTCATCTTCTAAGCATATTATCTGTAGGTTAGGGAATAGAAATTGTACTCATTTTCTAACCAATATTCAAGCATATGGGTACAGATTTCCACCCGAGATTTTTCATAATACAATTTTCTATATATTGTGCTCAGTTTCTACGCAAATTTTTGATACCTTGGGCACAGATTTTCACCAATATTGCAGATACGTTGTTTATAATGAAATTATGTTCTACCATACACCTATATAGTGCTCATTTTTTGAGTAAAATTTTTGGCACCACTGAACCAGGAAAGAGACAAAGATCAATAAAGTCCATGATGAAAGTAGTCACACTAGAGGAAGTTAAACCTAGAATACTTGTCTGAGTATGGGCATGAAAAATATTAAATAAGAATAACCCAAGTCCAGTGCCAACAGGCAGTCAAACACAATAACACTGTTTAGAGTTGCAACAAACAATAGCTACATAGGTCTAAAATGTCTGTCTCTGACAGACCTGGCCTTGAAAGCAACCCAACAAATCTTTTGTTGATAGGCAGTTCATAAATCTTGTCATGCCTCAGCAATTTCATGGTTATATTTTTTAAATATTTGTTAAAGCCTCCTAAAACCTTTTGCTTCAGTCATAATTTTGCCCAAAATCTCCTTATGTAAAGACCAGAAAAAATGGGTGTGATGAGTTCATGTGTGGGAAGCAGCAAGTCTATCCTAGAACAAAACCATTGTCCATATAGATCAAGTAATTGCTGCAAAAATTACATTCTTGAAATGACCCGGATAACTTTAGTCAACCAATTTGAATGTTCAAGTTCCTGCAGCGAAACAAGAAATTAAGTTGGTTCCCAAACCAGTCATTGAGAGTGACATCTTCTGAAACTTTATTTTGGGTATTTGTGTCAACAAGAAAAAGAGATGTTAATTAGCAACTAGAACATTTGAGATTTTGTAAACACTCTTATTGACAGAGTTCTATAAGAATCAGTTGGCTATGCATGCCCAAGCAGATTGTAGATAGAAGGCAATTCATAAAAAAATATGATGAAGCTAGGGTTTGTGTTCACAGATAATTCACAAGGGTATATTTTATGAATATATCTCATGAGTCATGACATATTCTGTTACATGTACGATATTATACATACACTATTATGTTTCAACACAGTTATACATGGATCGGGATAGTTGAGGCCCACAGGAAAAGTGATAAGATCACTGTCTAATAGTATTTAAAAGTGAAAGAAAGTTCAGTAGAATATTTCAAAGATAGATAATATTCCTTCAACATCTTAGGAAGAGACTTTGAAGTGTTTTTCCAGAACAATAACTTTTAGTGAAAAACAGTTAAGCTCAACCTTGATAGCTTTCCTATTGAGTGTTCTACTAGAATTTTGTGCTGAAAGGAAGTAGATCAATCCTGAATCTGATATTATCATATTTCAGAGATAAATAACAATCCTTCAAGATCCTCGAACAGGAACGATACTCAAGCGGCACTCTTAAGAGATTGTCCAAAACTGTAATTTTCAGTGAAACATAAATATAAGCTCAACCTTGATAGCATTCTTTATTAGAATTCTGTGCTTTAGTGGAATTTTGTGCTGAAGGGAAGTTGATCCATCTTGAACTTGATTTTTTGAAGATAGATAAAATTCCTTCAATGCCCTCAAAAGCCACTTTTAAGAGATATCCCAAGGGCCAAAACTGTATTTTTTAGTGAACAGAGCTAAGCTTAACCTTGACAGCTTTCTTTATTAGAATTGTGTGTTTTTAGTAGAATTTTGTGCTGAGGGGAAGTAGTTCAATTCTGAATTTGTAATTTGTTACTATTTAACTAGACGAGGAGTGATCGTAATGGAAACAAATTATGATTATTTATTTAGGAGAATGGTAGGATCTTTTTTAGAAAATATAGTTCTGTGCTGTAACTGACAATAGATTATAGGCACATTTTTGTTATCTCCATTGACTCGATGGACAGTGCAGGATGTAAACTTAATAGCGATTCTTGATGATAAGATGAGCTTTACCATTCTGTTCTTTTTTTTTTGTTTATCTGAAAACATGGGTTTAGAAGTTGTTACTACTTTTCCAGAGCTTGGATTGCTGGAAGCTGGGCTAATTTTTGAAACTGCAAGCAATCCAAGCTCTGGAAAATCTAGAAATATATGAAACTGGAAGAGCATTATGAACCTTGCAAGAAAATTTCTTATTGATGGATTCATCTTCTTTGGCTTCATGGCTGGAAAAAATGCTGCTAGGATATACTGCTCAATCAACTGTAGGTAATTTGCTTGTTAAGGATATACTGCTCAATGGTCTTCTTTGTGTAAAAAGATACCATCCTCTCTCTGTGTAATGGGGGGAATAAAGGGATTGGGTACAATCATAGTAGCCCTACATCTAGAGGAGCTATGCAATCAAGCTAGAGATCATTGTAACTTGGAAGAATGCGAAGATGATGCACTGTTTTCACTAAATTTGCTGCTTCAAGCAGGTTATGACAAGCCAAAGCAGGAAGAGTTGTTGGAGAAGCTAGGAGCTAGCTTTAAGCTTATAGAGTCTGTACTTGGAACTCTGACAAAGTTTAGAGGAATTGTGAGCAAAGAAAACATAGGGAACCTATAGCAGTCCTGGGCACACCTACATGGATTATGGGCACTTTTCAACCCAAAAACAGTCTCATACAACTATGAAGAAGCAAAAAGCCAAAAAAATTGAGCATGTAACAGCCTCTAATAATCAATCTTGTGTGTGAACAGCAGTAGGAGAAGTGTGTGAACTTGTTATGAGGCATGCCTTATCCATCACCTAACCCCACCAACATTCTACCAACAAAAAGAACATATGGATCTGGAGAAGCAGTCCTAGGCATACCTAAGCCTTCAAAATGCAACCTGCGCCATTATATCAACATTCCTCAGCATTATTTAGTGAAACCTAGGTATGAATGAGAAGTTCTGCAATAAAATTGTCTTTAAATACTAAACGACGGTAGCCTCTGTGAGATAAACAATGGAGTAGCAGTTTCTGGAATATGTGTGGTTGTCCCAAATAAAATTTCAGGTCTGCAATCTATTTTTTGCATTTCCGTTGTTCATGAGTTTATAGTCATTATTTATATGCAAAAGCTGCTTAATGTTAAATGCATTCCAGAAATCAGTTGTCATTAAACTGTTTGTCAAAACCTCTACACCAAGAAAACACTAAAACTCAGCAACCTACACAAAGCATATCAGCAGTTTAGAGGCACTTAAGGTGGATTGTATTGAAATGTTTGACAAAATATCCCAACCGAGAAGCCCTTAAAACATAACAGTAGTCCATACAAAATATAACAGCAGTTAAGGAGACCGTATAGTGGCTTATATCAATATGTAATTGTTTGTTAAAGGTAAATTTCTGAGATACATTAGGCCTAACAAAGCGGAGAGCCTCCAAGGAATGAGGAGCAATAGCCAAGTAATGTCCAATCCAAGCCTCAACGTCCACAAAGTGAAGTCACTCCACTAAGATAGGCCCCAAAACATGCAACAGGTCCAAAAAACAGGGTAGTTGGACCTTAGATCTAGGGATTGATCATCCAAGATATCCTCCAATGCTAGCTGTCTTCAAAAGGTGTAATACATGGCATAAAACACCTTCAAGGTGGGATGGCTCTATAAATAAGGGAAGATACCCCTCAAGTGATGCAAAGATTCTCTCACAATGAAAGGGCTCTTCAATGGTGAACGCTTGCCATAAAACTAGGCATATAACCATGCAAAAATATTTTGACAATGAATCGCTCAACCACAAATGGCCACAAATAATGTGTAGCTTCTCTCCAAAGTGGGACATCCTCCATAAAGTACATGCACCAATAGGTCAAAGGTCAACTATCCAAAGAAAGAAGCCCCCAATGGTAGGGCGTTACATCCAGATATGGGACATAAAACCTCAAAGTGATTTCTTGTGTCAAACCACCCTCAATACATACTCAACAACCTCTTAGACTAAACTGACAGTTTGTTACAGGATTTTTTTGGCAATAGATCTCAACATAGTGTTGATAGCAATTGTATGGCTATAGGTGATAGTCAAAATGCACAGCTTGAGGGTGGTTTAATGACTGCAAATTGGTTTGTATAATGCTGGAATACAACACATAGAAGGTTGTATGCTAAAGGTCCAGCAAATCACTATTTTTTCTTGTGAATTAGTCAATACTCCAACCAAAAAAATATACCTCGGAACAGAGCAAAGGAGTTGAGAAGAAATTTACACTTATCAAGCTTGAGATTGCTGTGGATATACTTTTAGCTCATTTAAAGGGAAACACTTGTTTATAAGTGTCTCTAGCCCAGGCTCCACGCTTTGCACATACTACGCCAATTATAGCAACACCTTGGCCAAAAAGAACCAAAAAATCCCTAAAAAACACCTGCCGGATGCAGAAAAACTTAACAAAACCATCGCAGCCTCAACAATAACAGCGGCTCGAACAATCTTGCCGTGTACCGGCAAATAAACTAGAATGTTTCCAATTTTAACATATTTTCAACCAAAATCATTCACAAATTCACAAATCGTAGCAGTTTTAAAAGTCTTACCGCATGCCATGCCACGGTTTAAGCCATCCTCCATCAAATTACACTGATTCTTGGCAATTTAGACCTTGACTTCGAATCTAAACGTTTGTCCACCAAATTCGTCCATCCGCGCTCCGGTAGTGGTAATCGGTGGTGGAACACGCTGTCCGAGCGCCTTGGACTTTGTACAAGAGGCTCAAAAAACAAAATCTATATTAGACTCGATGCGAATCGAACCACAGTTCTCTTGTTCACGGATAAAATCCAGCTCAAACATTCCAACGATGAAATGAATCTTTAGTGAAGGTGAAATGTTTAATCAACAATCTATATTTTTGATGCACCGTCGCTTAAGCGACGCATAAACAAAGAATGGAAAAACAAAATGCCATGGAGCTTTGGTGAAATGTTTAAACAATAATTTTTTTTGATGCGCCGTCGCTTAAGCGACGCTTATGAGGCTAGCCATCGCTTAAGCGA
Source organism: Pseudotsuga menziesii (assembly GCA_001517045.1). Lineage (NCBI taxonomy): Eukaryota > Viridiplantae > Streptophyta > Pinopsida > Pinales > Pinaceae > Pseudotsuga > Pseudotsuga menziesii. Next base: position 265,781 of record LPNX010627876.1, read on the forward strand.
CGCTTATGGCCAAAAAAATTTTAAAAAAATTTTACTTTCTGATTTTTGATAGGTTTAAAAGAAAAAATCCACGCGCCGTCGGAAGTAACCGTCAGATTTTGGATCGAAATGTAGTAGTGCTATCAACAAATTCTCTAGTAAACGAGTATTTCAAATTTTAGTACTAGTTCTAGTAATGTAAGTTCCAATGAGCATCCTAGCTCCAACTCAGCAGGTATTGAGTGGAGATTGCAGATTTTATGTTAACAAAGTTGTGAAACTTCTACTTTATAGTGTATTTATTGGCAGTTGATTATAAACCTAATGGTTATACTGCTTGGATGGTTGTGTAACATTAGTTTATCAATGTAGATATTTTTATTACAATTATGTTAAGAGTAAGGCTCAATCCAAACATGGGTTTTAGGGATGTTCTAGCGATCCTAAGATGTCCCAAACTAGAGCACATAAATGGAATTGGCTTGACAACATGAAAAAATAAGGAATATCAAGATGTTTTTGTTTTGTTGTCAGCCCAATGACCCATTTCTTCTATAGGCCGATTCATGAACTACATCTCATTTGCATATGATCTGCAATCCATCCTGCTACAATACCTTCCTCTACAATTTGCACAAGTCAATGCATAGATTTGTAATTGCGATAATAAATGCATAAGCATTATATTATGGATAGTGGAATAAATAATTATCATGCGTGCTTTCTAGGAACACTAAAAAAAAGGGTTGTCTACTTCGATGTGCCTACTCCCATCTATGCATTTCCTGAGAGAGGGCTTCAATGGGTACAACCATGGCTATTGTATGTGGAAGAGACTCATGGAGAGTAGAGATTAAAAGAGAGGCGCATTTGATTTTTCATTCCATTGAATCCAGTGATTAGTGTACAATGTCACAAAAATAAACCCAACCGTTGCTGTGAATCAAACCCAAGGCCTTCTGCAACATTTTGTATAGTACACAGGACCTGTGAGGCACAAACAAGCACTTTGGAACAAATTTCCGTAGCTAATAGTAAACAGTTAAAAATTTAAATGTAGAGAAGCCCCTGCACTTCACGACCATGGCCATGGATAATTATGACCCACGTATTACTTCCTAATTATTTATTCAGCATTTACACATCTACAGCATCTATCCGTACTAGTACTACTGTGCATTTCAACCACTAACTCTATAAAGGGTGGATGCTAAGGCTTAACATTAACACAGCTCTCTGCTACGTAACAGAGTTTGAATTGATATTCTGAACTATTATTTCATTAGAGATCAAATATCTTTGATATGGGTCCAAATGCAATTTCCATTTCTGGGCTAATATTATGGATGTTGTTTTTGTGTTGTGGGATTCATGGTGAGCCCTTGTTTCCTTGTGACTGTAGGATTCCCAATGTCACCATTTATCCATTTTGTAAGAATTCCTTTCCCATCAGAGTCAGAGTTAATGACCTCATTGGGCGTCTCACTTTGAAGGAGAAGGCTCAACAGTTGGTGAGCAAGGCAAGTGGAGTTCCCAAGCTAGGAATTCCAAGCTATGAATGGTGGTCAAAATCCTTATAGGGGGTCTCCAATTTTGTCCTAGGAGCTAGGTTGGAAGATGGGACTATTCCTGCTGCTACAAGTTTTCCCAAATTCATTCTCACTACAGCTTCATTCAACATGTTTCTTTGGGAAGCCATCAGACAGGCATGGTTTTTCATATAGTTCAATATTGAATGTGGTATTTTAGTACAACAGTAGTATTTAATTTACTAGGAATTGAGTTTATAAAAGGTATCATACATGTTCCTGATATGATTCTCATAGTGTTATTCATGTTATCTGTTCTGCTAAGGATGCAAGACTCTAGATTATATTGAATTAATATTAAGCCAAAATGTTAGTCTGTATGGTTTCTATATCGTCATGAATTTGGACTTTTGTATTGTTTTGTTTCTCACAGGGTTCGTTTGCAATGTAGATGGTAATTTTGTATGGTTTCTATATCGTCATGAATTTGTAATTTTGTATTGTTTTGTTCCTCATAGGGTTTGTTTACAATGCATATGGTAATATATACTTTGTTATTGCTTTTGGATTTTCACTATGTTGCATTGCAGTTGGGGTTCCAAAACTACAATATAGTGAAATTCCAAAACCAATGCCACAGTATAGCCACTATGAAAGCATCCTTTCAAGTTGTATGCAATTCTATTCATGTAAGGAAGTTAGCATGCAATAAATAGCTCATAGCAGTACATAAAAAATGCTTCATGAGATGAATGTTGGCAAACCTTTGTATATAGTTGGCCCATATAATGGTTGAATTTTATTTTATCAAGCTATGTAGAGATTGCATTATAACAGTCATAGATTTATAAAAGGTTAACTAGCTATGTAGAGATTGCATTATAACAGTCATAGATTTATAAAAGGTTAACTGGAGTAGAGAATGACCATAACATTACCTGTTTCATGTTTCATTTGGCAGCATCAAGAACAATCTCAGCTTTAGTTCCATATCGAGTGCAGCTTTACCAAGCAACATCAACATCAAGAACAACCTAATCTTTAATTATGTATCCAGTGTATCTTTGTCAATGGTAACAATTGATGATAAAAGCACCATCAAATTCAGTTATAAACTATTTTGCAGATGCAATGGCTTGTAAAACTTAAAACTTTACAAGAGCAAAGCAGTGGACTAAGGCTATGTAGGAACGTGGTTCAAGTTGTTGCTAAAGTTTCAAGGTGGTGCACAAAGAAAGGAAGGTCGTGCACCTTACTTTGAAATGGTCATACTAATCAAATGGTTAGTAAAGCTTAAAACATTGTACACTAAAAGAGGTGCACTTAGCCAATGTAGGAAGGCACTTAGCTTCTGCAGGAAGGTGCTTCAAGGCTGCGGAGGAAGGGACGAACATAGTTAGGTGTAAGAAGGGTCATTAGATGGTTTGACAGTAGTGTTGTCACAGTGTTGTTTGTAAGCTGACATTATAGTGGCAGTATCAATGGTGCAGGTGGCAGGATGCGACATATCCAATTAATTGGAACAAGTCCACGAAGACTCAATGTATTTACACCCTTTTTCCTTTACCAAGAAGTCAGCCTCTGGCTGGGAAATAAGACCCCAATTCCATTAGCCAATACTATCACAGATAAATGAATTTGTAAAAATTGAAAAAAATAGAAATTTGAATGTATAATGTAAAACATTTGAAAACTTTAAGAAATTTTTAGTGCACGGCAAAACTAATTGCTAGTCAAAGCTAATCGAATACAATATACATTGCCTCTTGGAAAGTATAATAACATTAAGTATTCCATTTGAAGTGTATTTAATAATAATAATAAAATCATAACTATATTTTGCACAACATGCACGAAAAAATCCATTATCTTACCTCTACCATTGCATCGTTTCCATTACACCACTTTATATATTTAAATGTAACACCAAAAAAGTTCAATGATTATTTTAAACCTGGAGTAGCTACCATATATTATAACAAAAGTTCCAATGTAGGTGGCAATGTCCCTGTCATATAGCTTATGAGTTAAATTGGTTAAATATTTAGTTATATTTATAATATTATGGTTCTAATAAATGGCAATGCTCTCTCTAATAAGTTTTATTTGTCCTAGTGTCATTAATGAAACAAGAGGCATACTTGTAGATAGAGTTAATCTGGGATTATGCTCCACTATTTTTGAATGATTAGTTATGGAAAAATAGTAAAACAAAATTAATTATAAATCCATGACTAGAAACCATTTTTCAAAGATGTACACATACTACCATAGTTTGAATGAGATACTTTTATATTATAAACCAGGTAACTTACTAAGAATTGACGGAACTTGTTGCTTCTTCCTAGTACAGTTAGACAAATTTTTGGTAGTAGTAGATGTTGTTAACATATTTATAAAGTTGGAGATACCATTTTGTAGCAGACCATATTTTGTCCTAGTTCAGATCCAGTGTTTTACAATGATTAATAAGTAGCATTAACATGTTCATTAGTGGTACATGATATTGAGATCCAACGTCAGCAGTTCCCCCCTTGTCATGACTTCCCTTGCATGAACCCGTTGAGATGATCTTGGTTTAGTCATGGTTCACTTTATAGAGCATGGACCCATTGTATTTCCTTTCCCATACACAATTACACATGATTCCAAAGACAGGGATATGGCAGAGCAAGTATACATATGCATTTGGATGTTTTATTTTCCTCTATAGCTTAGTTTAATAACTATGACTATGTGTGTTTTACTAACAATGGTGTTCATCTATATTGGTTTCTATTGAAACTTATGTCACATGTAGTCAAAGAATCTTATGTGCAAGGCCATTATGCATGCTCACTAAGTATTGCTTATGATCCACTCATCAATTGGATGTTGTCAAACTTTGACAAAGTCTATCACTTCAATGGGTTTCATGCTCCACATACAACATCTTGACATGCCTTGTCAGCACCAACGAATGTCAAACATCAACAAATTACATCTCTATCTTTTGGTCGTCTGTGAAAGATGAAATTATGAACCATTATAACTTCTCTTGTAACTAAACGTAATAGGTAGGCACCCAAGCATCTCAACATTCTATACAATTTTCAATAAATCAATCAACCAATCGATCAATCAATCAACCTTCATGGAGAAGAAGTAATAATATAAATTGCTTTGAATTCTTGCATATTGTATGTGTGCATATTTTCTATCTATGTAGTGTGTTTCCTACTTTACTTATTCTTTAAATATTCCTGCATAAGAGTGCTAGACTTCTTTAGTCGAATTGTTGTCCCCAACATGCACCTGGGCACGACCTGGATCATTGGTATCAGAACTTGAGTTACATAAAATTTTCCATTGAAGTTATTTAACTTATTCATGTGCAAACATGCTCACAAACTCAACAACACAAGAAGACACTATCTTTGAGTTCAAAAAAGAGGGCTGAAGAAGTAGACAATAGACATGCAACTGACAAGACAGAGCAACTCATAGAAAAAGAACTAGCTCGACAACGAACCAAAATGTTTTTCCAGTTTAGTGAGATTCTCATGATATTCTGTTTAACATATAGAGAGTCCTTGATGAAACCCCACTTTGATAAAATCATGCCCTTCAAAGTGCAAATGAATCTGGACATACCGAATCTTGAAGGCAAGATTGACGCAAAATCCTTCAGCAATTGGGTTCAAATACTAGAATCATACTACTCTGTGAATCAAGTCTTCAAAGTGGAAAAGATCACAATTGCATCCTTAAATATGTCAACCTCCTTACACTATTGGTGGGATAATTTAATGACAAAGAGGGAAAAAGAAGGTGACCCCATAGAAACATGGGTAAAATTTTCCAAGTACATCTAAAAGTCTTATACTCATGCAAGTATCTTGAAAACAAATATAAGAAGTGGCATCATCTAAGGAAATGGAAATACCAAGCCATGAAGAGTTACACTTGTGAGTTTCATCAACCCATGGCTAGACTTGGCCTCTAAGAAGAAGATAAATTCCTTCTCCTGAAGTACGCCAATGGTTTATCCCTTTACATTCAGCAAGAAATGGAATTTCTAACTTTCAGTATGCTTGTGAATGTATTTCATTACACGAGCAAGTTTGAAGCTATACAAAAAGGAAAACCATGTTTCACGAACAAGTCGACAGGTCGAACATCCAATAAGAAGTCATCAGCCAACTTGGACAAGTCAAAGTACCCTTCTCATCTAACTCCGCCAAATCTTGATTATCATAAGAATCATTTTTAGAAAGACAAGAAGGATCACAACAAAAAAGCTCCTCAATAAGGAGGAATGAGAACACATGTTCCATACACAGATATGGGTTCAAAAAATGCATTACATATGATTATGGATAATGGTGGCCAAAATAACTTCATTTCTGAAGATCTTGGGAAGAAAATAGGTCTTGCCACTATTTCACATCCTCGGCCTTACAATATAGGTTGGATGAAGTATGGAAACAAACTAAGGATCACTGGCCAATGTAGACTCCCCTAATTCATTAATCATTTTGAATATAAAGTACTTTGTGATGTGGAAATGCTTTATGCAGCTGACACCCTATTTTGGAAACCTTACTTATGGGATTGACATAGTACATATCAGTCACGACTACAAAAGGTTCTTTTCAAAATTTGGAATCAATGGTACGACATACTAGAACGACAACCCACATCAATGGTTTCTATGATATCTTCCAAACAAACAAAGAAGCTTCTCAACCATGCTCAAAACATCGCATTAATTATGATAAATCCTCAAAATTCTAGAATTCCTATAGCAATGAGTCGACTCACTGACCAACGAAGATCTCAACAACAGCAACAGATCGACTATATTCTTGACAAATATCAGAACATATTCAAAAAGAGAGATTGAGTACCTCCGCACTCTAAAGTAAAATACTCCACTGAACTTGTTCCTATTTCTTCATTACCTAACACATATATTTATATATTATCCATGGTCGAGAACAAATAAATTCACAGGAAAATCCTGGATTTTATCAACAAAGGTCATATCCTCCTCAAATCCTCTCCTTGTGGAAGTATAGTCGTCATAGTTCCAAAGAGAGACGTGACTTCGAGCATGTGCATCAACTATTGATATCTCAACAAGATTCAAGTAAAGAACATATATCCCCTTCCACAGATAGATGAACTCGTCGACAATCTGAAAGGTGCTAAATTATTTACAAAGCTCCACCTTAAATCGATATATCATCAAATTTCAATCAATTCCGATAATGTATGGAAAATAACTTTGAAGACAAATAAAGGATTGTTTGAATTGTTAGTCATGCCTTTCAACTTAACCAATGCACCTACAACCTTCATGGTATATATGGATGACCTTCTATGATCTTTCATCGGCAAGTGTGTCATTTCCTATCTCAACTGTAATTTGATTTTTAGTTGAGCGTGGGAAGGACATGTCAGACAACTTAGACAATTATTTGACACTCTCAAGCAACATTGACTATATCAAAACTTGTACAAATGGTCATTTACGATGACCAACATAAAAAAATTGTGGTATTTAATTGAATCTGCAAGCATTCATGTCGACCTAGAAAAAGAACAGATCCTCATAATTTTTCTCATTCCTCAAAACATTCAACAACTGAGAAGTTTTATTAGTTTTGATAATTTCTATCGATGGTTCATACTTGGATTCAGCCACATTGCATGGCCTTTGAATCATATGACTAAAGGAAATAGGAAAAATGTCTTCAAATGGAGACCAACCAAATAACAAGATTTTGATCAACTCAAAAACAAGCTTTGTACTGCACCAGTATTTGTGTTTCCTAATTTACATCATCCCTTTAATATTATGACGGATGCATCGGACTATGCCCTCGGCACTGTGATCACTCACTCAGGTCACCTAGTCATGTTTCATTCTAAAACTTTCATCGACACTGTTAAAAGGTATTCGTCGTATGAAAAAGAACTATACACAATTGTGCAAGCTCTTAAGCAATGGAGAAACTACATTCTTGGAAAGGAAATGGTCATTCTCACTAACCATAAGGTTTGGGTATAATTTTCTCACTCTCATGACCTAGGTTTGAAAACAACACAAAACCAACAAAACACCCAAATACATTGGCTCAATGAAGAAATATCACCCTACAACACCTGCGAGGCAAGTGCAGTCTCACCCAAGATATCTTAATGTGTAACTACCGGAACCATGTTTCTGCATTCAGCGAGGGATTACAACCCCTTAGTGTGTGGCCAAGGATCTCGATATATTTGGAAGGATGGAGTCTTTTACCACTCGACCGTGGCGCAACACTATGATATGGCTTGCATGCGACACAACCTCGTCCTTTTCAACTTAACAAGTGGTGCAAATATGTGACGATGTTGATTCCTTAAATGTAAATGAAAACAATGTGACTAAATTATAACCTTATCAATATTTTAACATGAGATAATACCAAATGCTCGACAATGCTTTAATCATTCAATCATTCGGTTCTTTTATCAATATTGTGACATTCATTCAAGAAATAACCATAAACAATGCAAGATGATCAACTATTCAACATTTAACCAATAAGCATGCAACACTTAGCATTCAATCATTCATCAACACAGGAAATAACATGGAAAAACATTTGGGTATAAACCACCAAGATGCTCTTCATATGGCATGAGAAATATATGGCACCTTGCAGTCTACAACTTATAGGCTATTTTGAGATATGTCTATTTGGATCAGACTCTTCTTGCTCTCATGCTCTATGTTTATGCCTTTCTTCTAACTCCTACTGATCAGCACACATCTTGGATCGACTCTTCAACTCTACTATCTAAGCACTCAATTGCATATCCGCGACTCAATAGCCTTCTACTATCAGACTCCTCTCTTATTTATCCAGAATACTCCTACTCTTACCAACTCTTAATGAAGCTAACCCTTATCCAGAGTGGGTTCCTCCTATTTATAGTTTCTACAATTATCACAGTCAATTATCACTGTCATAAAAAAACCACAAAATATCTTCTATTACATTAATTGCATGCCATACTGTCTGTAAAATGTCCTTCATTACATTAATCACAAACCATAAGTAGTCGTGGAAATTTCTTTCAATCTTCTTGTACAGGTCTTGAATAGCTCCAAAAGTTCGTCCTTTAGTATTCCATCGGTTCAAATCCTATGGTCTTTTGACCTGCTGCTTCCTAGCCTTTACTCTTCTACCTGCCCATCTTCCACTGACTTTGGGTTCTCTTTTCCTCCATCACACTTTTCCTCGTCACAACTTTCTCTGTTATGTGCTTCCTTTTTGTCCTTTACCTGCTTTTACTCCGATGCGTGCTTGCCTTTACTATTGTTCTAGCACTTCGGGTTCTTCCTTTATCTCTATCCTAGCCCAACAAGCCCCCAACACTCACATGTGGCTCGTCCCGAGCCACTAAGAAAAATTTAAGTCTTTGCCAAAATTTTAAGTCTCTCATGGAGGTTGCACCCCGGGACCAACCTTGTCCTAAAATTCTTTCAAAATTTCTTGCACTCAGGAAAATTCCTCATAGACCTCTTCATCTTGCTTCACCTATTGTTCTACATGGTTGGAACTGATATGTTCTGATAGTCCTTCTTCCAGTGACTGAGTGATAAGTTGGAGCTTCTGTTGTATAGGATGAATGATCCCTCTAATTATTTTCTAATATTGGTCATGAAGAGCTTTTACTTCCAACTATAGCTGCTTCATCTTGATGAACTTTGCAACCTTCTCCTTTATAGAATCTTATTCATATCTACATTTACCACACTAATCTTTAAGTCATCCTGTCACGCATCTTCCTTGATTTTATCCATGCTCTCATCATCCAGAAGCAATTCCCTTGTCACAGAGACGGATTCAACGATTTATCTTCTTGCCTTATCCTGTCAACAACCTCAGATGTTGGTTTCCTGTTCTGTTCAAGCACCTCAGGAGGTGTGCTTGGTATTTGCTGTGCCTTAAGCTATTCAACATGTTATCTTAGGTCTTTAGCAATATTAGATAGGGAGGATACCTTTGTCACCATATCAGCATCTTCTTGTCCTTCTTCCAGTGGGAACTCTACAAATGCATTTTTGTGGCTTCAGCTAGTGTAAGCCTACTATGTTGTTGCGCTTCTCTTTCTTGCTCTTTTTCCCTAAGGATTTCCTTGTGAATCTTTTCCTTCATTTGATGCTTTGTAGCTTGATATGCAAGAGCATTCTCCTGGATCCTTATTTCAGTCATTGGGGCATGATTAGTAGCATATACATTGCCCAATGCTAATTTGAAAAAATCTAGCATTAGTCTCCCAAACTCATGGACAACATGATCACAGTCGGGCATCCTGATCGTGTCCATTACTCCAGCTTGGACATCTATCTTTACTAGCAGTAACATGAGTGATGTTACTAGTGGATCATTTGGATCCATTCCATAAGTGTGATCCTAGACTATGCTTTTGACTTCATTGATAGCCTCTATCAACGTATTGATATGGTCCTCCAGTTTTTCAGTCAGTCGTAGCTTCTTTTTACTTACTTCTTTCAAGCTAGACTTCACAACCTCTATGATTGTGTCGGAAAATAGGCTTATGTCCTCCTTGGCTAAGATGACAGTGCTAGTCAATATGTCTACTTTTCGCTTCTTATGCTGCATCTGAGGATTCTCCTTCTCATGCACCTCTAACTGGGCCTTCTTTAGAGTTTGCACATCCTCTTCAGTAGGCGTTTCCTTTTAGTCCTTGTGATCAAAGTTGTGATTAATATCATCATCATTGGAACTTAGCGACTAATTTTCTTTCTCGTCGCCCACATTATTTCCTTGTCCATCATCTCGTTCATCATCTTGGCCATTCCCTTCCTAGTTACCTCCCTATCCCATTTGTACGTCGACAGGGATGCGTCATTCCACAGGCCACTCCTAGATGGTTGCTTCCACATCCGAGTTAGTAACCATGAAAAGCGTCGGTGATGCTTGTTTCTCTGAGTCTTGCTATGGATCCAAAATAATGTTGTGCATGCCATCTTGGAAAATTATAAAGGATTAATATTTCTGCATTGTTGTATCCCTCACTCTGTGCTAGTACTTGATTACATCGTGCAGTTCCTCCCCATGCAAAAAGAACTCTATTTTATTGTCCTTCTGTTGGATGATGTCTTCCTTATCCTCCCAGAGGTTTTGATACTTTGAGCCATGGGAAAGAACTGGGACATCCAATGGCTGGTACTATGGTGGGTGTGGACAAACAATAAAAGAAATTAAGACAAGCAACCAAGAGTAGTGGAATTTGACCTTAACCTCCTCCTACGTCTGCTCGACATCCTCTAGCATCTCATTCAATAGTGACCAATTGAAGATCACCCTACCTGTGCATTGTTCCTCAAGTTCCACCGTACCAGTGGTGCATGCAGTGGGTAGAAACTTGCAAGATAGGATTTTTGCAGAAAAGCCCACTGTGTTGTCAGTTATAGAGGAAATGAGAAGTCCTCTATTCGCACGTTGGAGATCATACTTGTCCTTTATCTTCATTGTATCTATGTTTGGGCACAAATATGGTGCAGGGTCATGCCCTTGCTTCGGAAGACTGGTTATTGATGAAATGATCTCGGCATCAATAGGATACGGTTTGTCAAGCCATAGATAAGCTCCATGGAAATAGACCAAGAGTTGCTTCACATATGTGCTCACCTTCTTCCTCCTTCCAAAGTGCGGCATGATCAACAATTTAAGAAAACTTGTTCTTTCTATACCTCAAGCACATTGCATTGGGACTACCAACTTCGGGTCATGCAGGATGGTCGACGTCATGATCATGTAGATTCTTATCTCTAGGTCCATCTGGTTCCTGGTATCAATACCCTTGAATTGGAACTTCAGTAGTTTCAGGATTATATTCATCAGTAGCAGCACTCCCGCACGGATCTGGGGTATGACCAAGGATGAGTGCGCTTTTGTCAAGAGCTTCACTTCAAGTGCCTCTGATCTCCTTGGCTGAACATATAGCAATAGCCAGCTTCTCTCCTCTATGGTGGCCTCTACATCTCTTCGCGGTGGCGAAGGTGGTGCATCCTCGGTAGGGATAACCTCAGTGGCTTTAGTATTACGTTTCTTTGATATCTTCGGCCTTGATGATTATGGAATATATCTCTATGGCACTAGTCTCCCTTAGCTAATTTCTACCTCCTTAGGCCTGAAATTATCAATTTGGCTTAGATCTCAAATTGGGTGTTGAAAGAATCACCTCTAATTGACACATCTATCATCTAACATCTAGGTGTAGTGCATAATTAATTTAATTTCACATTTTTTTTCTTTATATTTGATTTTCTACCTAAACTATAGTTAGGGAAAATTGGGATTTTCACATAGGCATTACGTACCACTTAGATGTTGATCCAAAATTTAATTAAAAATTATATCTAAGATTTTCCTACAAGATACATTCATGAATCTATTGAACTTTTCACTTATAAGGTTGTTTTGATTAAGGGTGGACCTAACCAGTTGACTAAGGATGCCCCTTTGTTTATCCATCAGCTCAACCTAAAGTTTTGGGTAGCCTTGACTTGTGTGATAGCTGAGTTATTTCATAGGTCTTGGATCTCATATGTCACAACTTTAGTTTCCATCCCCTTAACCATTCTATATAGGATCATCTCAAGGGTCAACAACAAGAATTGTGATAACTAATGCCTCGTAAAAGAATTTCCTTAATGTAATAGTCTGCTACAGTCCATGTCTTGTAAATGAAGTGTCTTAATGTGGTAGTTCACTACAATTGACATATTGTAAAAAAAATGTCTTAAAGTTGTGATTTGCATGCAGATTGGGATTGTAGCAAGGTCTTGTTTCATGTGTCTAGGTGTAGTTGATGCATGTAAGTGGAATGTCTTAATGTAGTCTCATAAATAAAGTGTATTGATTTTCCACCACCTTTTCCTAGGGAGTGATATTTCCTTCACATGGTTCATTCATGCAGGTCTACATGTGTCTATGAGTTGTATCATTCTCAACATACCTGTCCAGATAGATGGCATGAGGACTAAAACTCAAATACCTAAAACATGTTGTTAGAGTTTAATTTCTAAGCATGTTTATTGCAAGATACAGGTGCTTCAACAACTGCGTGTATGTAGCATAGATTAACCAATAGAGTCGAGTGGGTAGGATAGGATTAGTGCTACAAATAGTGGTATCCCATGAAAGAAGTCGCCACCAACACTACTTGAAGTTTCTAAAGTAGATTTTCTTTCCCAAACAACAAACATAAATAGAATTCACATAATTAGTGTCAAATCCCTCACTGAAATAAGGAAAAAAAAAATCAGTATAATTAGAATCATCATCACTATAGCATGAAAAACATAAATGCCAATATGGTTACAAATTTGGTAGTGATTTACATCCCAGTATTCTCATATTTAATCAATTCATCTTCTACGTATTTTTCATTTTGTTAAACATGAACCTGGAATTACAAAGAAGCAAGTATAGTATTCATATGAATAGCCATATGCACAAGCTTATCCATGAAATTATATCATGCAATTTGATACACACCTTTAGTCCAATTATCCTTGACACAGATTAGGCTTCCGTAATTTATGGATATATCATTATGACTTGACTAATATGTCTCCATGATATCAGTTTAGTGTAGTACGCCCATGAAATTGGTTAATCATATGCCCATTTGCAAAATTCATAGTTATGTTTGTGGATTTTACTTTGGTTTTATAATTTTGTGTACAAGCTTCTATCTATATTCGTTTTTTTCTTTAGAATTTCAAGTAGAAAAAAATTTAAAATTTATATTTTGTTTGAAATCTAAACTCAGTTATCAAAATATTAAAATTCATATGCCATTGAAGTGCTACGAGTTAACTCTCTACTTCAAAGAAGGTGATATATAGAACTCTAACCCTTACGACAACACATTGCTCTGTTGCTTTTCTTTGTTAATTTTATTGTTCATGTTCTCTCGTCAAACCCCCGTTCCCCTATAAATCCTAAGTGTCGATTACATTTATCTTTGTTGTATTATAAACTTTCCATCCTTTCTCTATGACAAATGAGAGACATCTTTCTTGAAGAAGTATGCACGAAATAATTTGTTGTTTGGATAGTGGAGCATAGTATGAAAGGGTTGGAATCTCATTAGCATGCTACTATAATAGG
>LPNX010627876.1:279583-352320 GCA_001517045.1 Pseudotsuga menziesii
CCACTTGAGCTTTTATTTGTATATGGTTGATTCAATGGTAGTGACATATTACAAAATCACCTAATAATAATAATAATCATACATAAAAGACTGGACATGAACCAATACCATTTTACATTAATAGTAAGATAATTAGATGTAGAAGCTCAATAATATGGACATTTTTGCTAATTTTTTTTTTCTCTAAATGGAGAAAACCCCCAAATTTTATACAAGAAACCTGCAAATGATTAATTGATTGAGTTTTTATTGAATTGCAATTGAATTTACTAAGTCCCTTGAAGCAAGCCCAAATGGCAAAGCAAAGTTCAACTTCTTCTAGTTCGAAGATGCAGTTTTGAATTAGAGAAACAAGCACTTGGAATATAACCTTGTTTCAGTTTGGTAAGTATTGACACACAGAAGCGGTAAGTACGCTATATTGTATATTGTAGACTATAATTATGCTAACCCGCCAATCCATGCATAGAGATAGATATTCAATTCAGTTTCTTGCCTAGTTGTTTCCCTTCTTTTAATGATTATTGGATGGTAATTTCGTAAGCTAACTGGATAATCGATCTCTATATGTAATACTGAAGAGGCTCATTCTATAGTCCAGTAGGAAAAGTTGTGTAACTCCTTCCGTGTTCATCCTAGAGATGGCAGGTGTCTTTTATAGTATATAAAATATATTATAAAAAATAACATGCCGGCTTCAAATTAGATTTAAAATATTTATAACAGCATATATATATAACTAAACAAATTACATAAATTAAAATGCAAAATATTGCATTACACTTCTTCAATATTTTCACAATAAAAAAAAAATACAATTTAAAAGATTTAATCCTCTCTTAATACTTAATAAATCTTTTAAAATAAATCTATGTTAATAATTATTAATCAAATAAAAATACAAACAATAACAACAAACAATCCATTATCAAATACAAACAATAACAACAAACAATTCATTATCATTTATAATAACGTAAATGAAACATTTCAAAGACATACCACTTCAACATTCAAGAAACATTAAATTATGCAATAGCAAACCGCCCCAATTTCTAATACCTTCGTCGTCAGCGCGACAATAACGTGTAAAACTATGAACCAATAATATATCAGTAGAAGAATGCGTATTGAAATAGTTAATGGAATAATTAACCAATTATTGCAAAAACTAGAACGTATCCACAAATATATAAAGCCAAAGAACGATTAATAAAAAGTTAGATATCGAATACAATATAATGTAATGTATATGTTACATATTTTGACTTCCCTCCATAAACTTCTTCAACACATTTCCTTCTTCAATTTAAAAATCTTTTAATATTACCGAAATAATGTGTCAGGTTTAATATAAAATTAATAATAATAATATTATAAACATTAATAAATTAATAATAATAATCTTAATATCTGACATTTTTATGACTAGTTAGGCATATACGTTTTAAGGTCGTTGAAACCGATATAAATTGTAGAAATATATTTTATAAATTTAAAAAAACATGTTAAGTGTAATTTCATTATTTAATATAAAATTTAAAGCCCATTTGAGTAACCGTTCCCATTTATGAAAAAAATGACCTTTATTTTTGGGATATCGGTCATTGATACATAGACGCATGTGTACCTAGCATATTCCATTGAGATTCATAAAGGAAATAAAAATGCAATGTTTGCGTCCAAGCTTACATCACATAAGCTTTAGACTTTTTCATTTCTTAAAGTTTATCATTTATTTTATTATTATAATATAGGGTTTTATTATTTTTCTTAAAAATATGATATAAAATTTGATGCATGAATTATAAATTGTTGGTTTGTTTTATTTGTGTGGTATGATGATGTAAATTTCATTTGGAGATATATGTTGTGTTACGTAGTAATATAAAATTAATTTGTGGCATATGGTATTTCAAATTTTTATAAGTTGTAAAAAGTAATAATAATGTTGTATTGTTTTGATCTATCTATGCATTGTTTATTTAACTTGTATTTTATTTGTATCTCTTTTTATTGTTCCCATCACATTTATGTGACATTTATATTATGTTTTCATCACTTGTGTTATTTAATTAATTAAATATATATTAAACAATGTATTGTGTATCATTTTTTAAGCAATAAACATATTTAATATAAATGAATATATAATAGTAATTAATATACGTTTTTGATTTAATCTATTCATATAATAAGTGGCTTATCACGAGTATAGATTCATCTTTAAAAAAAAAATTATACACTAAAAATGATCAAAACTTTCTAACTGCAAACCTCTTTTTTATAGTGGAAATGTTGAGGAAACGTGAACGAAATGTTTATGGTTTTAATTTGTATTCTTATATATATGGTTCCAAAAAATATTTTAAATCTAAATTGAGATGATATGTTATTTTTTATAACATTTTATTATTTTTTATAAATGACATGTTTCATCTCTAGGATGAGCATGGAACTTACACATCTCCACCTACTGGGTTTTAGAATGTGCCTCTTCAGTGCAATTATCACCCTAAAATATGAGAATGTTATATATATATATATATATATAATATTATATGTCTACTTGTCAATTAATAAACTAATGTCACCCTAGAGAAATATTGATATTAAATAGAATAGTACACAAATCAAATAAAAAATCCTAAGCAAAGTTAGGCTTATTAGATCTTGAAGCATCTTCAATGTCACAATCATCATCCAAAACACACTATCATCTTCTTATTCTTCATTTATTTGTATGTATGTGAACACAATTTTAAAGATTTAAGCCACTTGAAATTAGCAATATCGATGGAATTCTCGAACTTAAAGATAATCATAAACAAATAGACAAAATTCTCACACCACCTAAAGAAAAATCAGTTATAGTTTACCTCAACTACCATATGCTACAAGTTCTCCACAACATTTACATAGATTTTCCTTAAATTAGGGTTTTTTTTTGTCAAGTAACTCGTGATCATATTCCTCCAACTTTATTTTCATGAGGGAGAACAATAATTAACATTAACATACATTACAAGTTTGAATGAATAATAAATAATAAATAAAAAGAAATCCATTTGCCAATATAGTAGTAGATAACCGACTTCATTAACGATTTGAGGGATCTAGATCCACAATCATTCAATTCTTGTGAATATCATAAAATATGTGTTAGGTGATTGTTGTTGACCTGTGTTATTTTTCACTAATACAATTGCTTGTTTTCACTTTTTTACATATATTTTCCTATGTAGTCATTATTATAACATCCGTATTAAGGTCCACCTAAATTCATATATATATATATAAAGTAAGTACATTATTAGAATATAAATAAATCCATAATGCAAAATAAATATAATGTAAATGAAATAACCAAAATAGAGAGTAGAAAAAACAACATAATACATAATATATACAAGTTATTATTGTTCACCTTTGTTATTCCTCCATTAGTGTCTACAACTGCTTGTTTTCACTTTTGTACATATATTCCGCTATGTAGTCATTATCATGACATCCGTATTAAGGTCCACCTAAACTTATATATCTATAAAAGGAAAGTACATTATTAAAACATAAATAAATCCATAGTGCAATAACCAAAATACATAATATATACAAGTTTCCAACATTATTTCATTCGAAAGTCGTTTCTCGTATAAGAGAAAAGATAGCCTTGGATATTGGATATTGTGTGAGTCTCAAGGAAATGCAAAGAAAGATGAGTTTTAACATTATTTTATTCAAAAGTCCTTTCTGGCATAAGAGAAAAGATAGCCTTGGATATTGGATATTGTGTGAGGCTCAAGTAAATGAAAAGAAAGAAGGAAAGATGAGAAAATGGGATATAATAGTAACATAAAATATAAGTATGGAAGAGAATATAACAAAGAAGAATACGGATGAATAGGAAAAAGGAACTGAATAAGAAGGACGAGAGAGAAAGGAGGACATTCATAAACACTAAAGGAAGAAGGTGAGATAAAATAAGAAGAGGAGGAAAGAATAAATATTTGAAAACAAAAAGAGAAGAGTGATAGTGATGTAAGAACTATTTTAAATGACTTGTAGATCACAGTGCATGGATACAAATCACACATGGAGAAAACTTACTCAATAGTAAATTTGACACTAATAATGTTTTCTATTAATGTATCAATCAAATTTACATAGGTTGATTACAATTGCAAAGTCAAACATATGTTTCAGTTGCTCCCTTCTATAGTTGTTCTTCATATTTATCACACACCAAACACTTGGGAACCACTTCCTTTTACCTTTCCTTGATCTGTATTTATAGCTTCTTACACTGCATCAAATTCTTCTCCAAAAAGAGAAGAGTGATAGTGATATAAGCACTATTTTAAACGACTTGTAGATCAAAGTGCACAAATAAAAATCACACATGGAGAAAAATTACTCAATAGTAAATTTGACACTAATATTTTTTTCTATTAATGTATCAATCAAATTTACATAGGTTGATTACAATTCCAGAGTCAAAGATTTGTTTTAGTTGGTCCCTTCTATAATTGTTCTTCATATTTCTCACACACCAAACACTTGGGAACCACTTTCTTTTACCTTTCCATGATTTGTATTTATAGCTTCTTACATTGCGTCAAATTCTTCTCCAATATCCTTCTGAAAGCCTCTCAACACTTCCCTTTTGTAATTATGAACATTAAATTCTTCAACCTGCACCCTTCTTTCCATACCTTTCCATCTAACAAATTCAACAACCACCATAAATCCTACAATAATTTCTCCAAATACTCCCACAATTTTTGTTTTTCTTGGAACTCATCCTGTTAGTCAGCCATCTGATGACCTCCTCACTAATCACAAATCCCATCATGTGTTTTCCTAAATCTTGTCTTCATATTCCTTTTTATTTTTTTGTGGTTTGATTGAATCCTAACAACACATCTTCATTGGTTGCATCTCCAACATTTCTGCCTCTGTGTCATTCGCAACCGACCTCTTCTTATTTTCTAGTTGGTATATTCTTTGGTTGCTTCTAAATCCATCATCTCAACCTAACATCAATCCTTAAACTACAACCCATTGTCGATCTTATCCCACTGACCTTCTCCATAACTCAACCAGTCTTCCTTCTAGTATGTCATTAATTTGCTTGGAATTTGACTTCCCACTTATCCTCATCTGGAGATCGTCGACTCTCATTCAGATGACTTCAATCATTTATCCTCAATTGCAAGTCTTAGGTCTCAATTCCCTTGCATCAATCCCCCTGGGTTCAAAATAACCACAAAATAACTTTTCCCTTGATTCTTCAATATTTCCAACACTTCTCTCAAAATCCATGTTTCCTCTTCTAATCTTCTATCCTTCCAACATACCAAATATTCCTTCTTCTTCTTTTGGCTCCTTTTTCATCTTCTTTCTCAATCATTGTGCACTTTAATAATATCTTACATCAGCGAACCTAACATCTGTTCGCGAAAAATGATGGTTAATTTTTCCATTCTTGTCGACCCTTCTTTATTTTTGTACAAATTAGAGACATTGAATATCAACGAGATGTCCAACTCCTCCTCCGATTCTAACAAACAATCATCATCATAAATATTCTTAGATATCTTACATGGTCCAATTTTCTTCAACTTTATATTGTTATATGTTCCCCCTTAGAAACCTTTCCTTTCGAGATACACATAGAGCAAGCCTCCTTCTCTGAATGTTTGGAACCACTTGTTCCAATCAGAACTTAGCTTCTAACCATCATTTAACTCTTCTAACTACTTTCTAACCTTCTGATATATTTTCTTCATATGGTATAGAAACTACTCAACATATACACTTTTTTACGTTCCAAATGACAATTTTATCAATACGGTCATCCCATGCAGGATTATTCCTTGCACGATCTGGAATGGACTCAATTTAGTCGACCAATTTATAGAGTTATTTTACAGAAACACTCCATAAGCTAACACATTTTATTGTTTCTTTGGCCAATCAGTTGTTAAACATCTCAACAAATTTTCCAATATTTTGTTCTAATTTAGTTTTCCCATAGGACTATGGATGGCATACATAACTAAATTGCATATTCATATCTAACTTGTTCCATAGGTTTCTCTAGAAATTCCCAAAGAATTTGGTATTCTCTATCCAAAGTGATACTCTTCGGCAACCCATGCAATCTCACAATCTGTTTGAAAACAAAAACAACAATACACGTGGCATTACTTGCCATATCGCAAGGAATAAGTGTGCCATCTACAAAAAAATATCGACAACCACAAATATGGATTCATTACATTGTTGTGGCTTCGATAGTCCTAACACAAAGTCCATAATAATATGTTCTCACATAACTTTCGGTACAAGTAAAGGTGTATACAGTCTCATATTTTGGCTTCTTCCTTTGGCATGCTGACACATTCTACATGGTTGTATACATTTCTTCACATATCTTTCCAATCTTGGCAAGTGATATTTCTCCTTGACCAATTCCTTGGTAATATCAATTCCAAATTGACCTCCTATTCCATGACTATGTGATTCCCTTGCAAAAGTTTCTTGAACCAATCCTCTAGGAATACATAACTAATGACCTATGAACATTTATCCATCCTACATGAAATAATCTAGGTATGGAATTATGTCAACACTCCAGGGTTCTTGACATTCCTTCCATGATTTTCCAAAATATTTATCGACCTCATTGTCAAATTTCATCGACTCTAACCCATTTGAAGAGATAGTTGTCATGCTCAATAATGTGACTCTTTGACTTAATGCATTGGCAACTTTATTCAACTTTCCAAACTTATGTTTCAACACAGAAGTAAAACTCTCCAATTATTTAACCCATTTCATAGAACTTTGATTTAAAATGGTTTAAGTATTCAAATATCTCAGACCATGGTGGTTGTTGAACAATACAAACTCTTTTGGCAAAAGTTAGTGCCTCCATTTGAGTCAATTCCTTAGAAATCCCACAAAACTCTTGGTCATAAATTGAATATTTATGTTTAGATTCATCCATTTTTTTAGTGGAAAGTGTAATTGGTTGGCAAGTTCTTAGCTCAAACCTACTTCAATTGTTGCTCCATTAGCATCACAGTCGACTTGGATAACTTTGTAAAAATATGGGAGGGCCAATACTGGTCATTTCATCGTCTTCTTCTTCAACTTCTCAAATTCTTGTTGAGATGATTTGTTCCACTTAATCTCACCTTTATTCACGCATGATGTCAATGGTGCACATATATGACCAAAACATTTCATGAAATTCCTATAAAATTTATCAAGTCTATGAAAACTTCTTACCTTAGAGGAATTTCTTGGCATAGGCAAAACCAAAATAGCATTGACCTTCTCAAGGTCCATTTTCAGTCCTTGATGGGAAATTATGAATCCCAAATAAACTTATTCCTCTTTCATAGAAAAGTTCTACAAATTTACATCAATTTCCTAATTTAGTTTTTGAAATACTTGTTTTAGGTGACTCAAATGCTCTTCTTTAGTCATACTAAAAATAAAAAGGTCCAAGTAAAAAATAAATTTTCCTTAGAAAGTCTTCAACACTTCATTCTTCAATATCATGGATGTACTTGGTGCATTGGTTAGCCTAAATGGAATAACAAACCATTCATATAGTCTTTCCTTCATCTTAAGGGTTGTCTTCCATTCATCCCCTTCTCTAATCCCGATATGATGATATCCTTCGAAGCTGAAAAAAAGTTCTAAACCCACATGATTCACAATTAAACCCACAGTGAAATGATAATTGAATATATGATGGTTTTTTTTACAATAATGGAGAAGAAATTTTATATGTCAAAGCACACTCGTTTCGATTAAAGGGTGTGACCCTACATTATTTTCACTAATTCTACATTTAATATTTAAAATAACGAATCATAATTATTTAGATACATAACATTTCCGCCGTCTTTTAGAATGCTTTGTCCTCAAAGCAAGGCTAAGGACGGGTATTGTTGATGAAACTGTTTTGTCTCCCATGATGTGTCTTCATCTCGAAAATGTTTCCACCTAATGAGATATTCCTTGAGTGTTTGAGAATGAAGCTTTCTTTCTCGGGTTGCATTGATTGCCTCTGGTTCCCAAATGATCCTCCCTTTGTCATCTAACATAGGAAGTATTGTTTGTACTGTTTGATGTTGCCCCAATATTGTTTTGAGACATGATACATGGAAGACATTGTGTATACGACTTTTATTAGGTACTGTAGTTTATCTGCACCTTGACTAATATTTTGGATAATCTAGTACGGTCCATAGAACTTTGGGGCAAACTTGTTTTTTCCTCCCCTTTTAAGGGATACCTGTTTATAGGGTTGGAGTCTTATGAACACCTAGTCTCCTACTTCAAATTCTCTTTCGGTTCTATGTTGATCTTCTTGTTGCCTCATGCGATTTTGTGCCATGATTAAGTTATCCTTGATTAATTCAATCATTTTTTGAGATTTCTCTAGTTGGTTGCTTACTTATGGAACATTAGTGTCTTTCGGAACTAACTCCTTCCAATTTGGAAGTTCATACCCATATAAAGCTTGGAAAGGGGTCATTTTTGTGGAGGTGTGGTATGTTGAATTGTACCACCATTCTGCTAAGTGTAACCATTGGGACCAATGGTTTTGTTTATCTGTTATGAAACAATGTAGGTATGCTTCTAAGAATTTATTTACGACTTCAGTTTGACCATTTGTTTGGGGGTGGTAAGCTAAGATCATATTGAGTGATGTGACTACCTGTTTTAAAAATTCCCTCCAAAATTTTCCATTAAATTTTGCATCTTTGTTGTTGATGATGACTTTTTGGAATCCATGTAATTTGTATATATTTTTTCAAAATACTTCTGCAATTTGTTTTTTCATGTTTGTTTTTCTTATTGCCATGAAGTGTGTGAATTTGGTTAACTGATCAACCACTGCAAGTATTTTGTCTTTTCCTTGCGACGGAGGTAACCCATCGATAAAGTCCATTGCTATCTCTTCCCATTTCTGGTTTGGAATGTGTAGAGGGTGTAGTAACCCTGGGGTTAAAACATTTTCGATTTTGTTCCTCTATCATTTGTTGCATTCTACCACATATTGCTAGCTATATTTTTGCATTCCCTTCCAGAAAAATTACTTTCTTCCATTATAATAAGATTTGAAGAATCCTACATGTCTTGTAGCTGGTGAATCATGGGATTCCTTCATTACCTTAACCTTGAACTTAGAGTTTGATTTTAATTAAATCCTCTCCTTATACCAAAGGATATCATTTTTCCATTCAAACTTGGGGTCACGGTTGGGATTGTTAATTATAGTTCTTGTTTCCGTGTTCTTGTCATATTCACTTTGAATTTCATCTAACCATTCTGGAATTGCGACTGAGATGGAGTAAGATGTAATATCCTCATGTTTTCTGGAGAGTGCATCTACGACTACATTTTCCTTCCCCTTTTTGTATATTATTTCCATGTTGAAGGTAGTGACTTTTTTCTATCCACTTATGTTGTTATGTGGAGAATGTTTTCGGTTGAAGTAGGTATTGAATACTATTGTGGTCTATGCGGATCATGAATTTTCTCCGTAGTAGGTATTGTTGCCACTTTACCAATGCCTTCATAATTGCCAGCATTTCATTATCGTATGCAGACCTCAATTTTTCTCGCTTGTTTAATTTCCTGCTTTCAAAAGCTATCATGTGTTCATATTGCATTAGTACTACTCCTAAACCATAACCTGAAGCGTCACATTCTATCACGAATGGTTTGGAGAAGTCTGGGGTAGCTAGTACAAGTGTGGAGTACATAATTCCTTTCAAGGATTCAAAACATTTTTCCGCTTCTTCACTCTACTAGAATGCATTGTTTTTTAGAAGGTTGGATAAGGGTGCGGTTATGTGCACATAATTCACAATGAATCTTCTGTAGTATCCAGTTAACCTAAGGAATCCCCTTAACTTGGATATGTTGGTAGGTTTGGGCCAATCTGTGATTGATTTGATTTTTTCTAGATCTACCTTGACTCCTTATTTAGATATTACGTGACCAAGATAGCTCGCTTCTTCCTTACCGAACATGCATTTGGACATCTTGGCGTAGAACCGATTTTCTTTTAAAATAGAGAGAACTTGTTCCGGATGTATGAGATGGTCCTTCCATGTCTTACTGTATATCAGGATGTAATCAAAGAAAACTAGTACACACTTCCTTAGGAATGGCCGAAATAGGTTATTCATGGTTGATTGAAATGTTGTTGGAGCGTTAGTTAGCCCAAAAGGCATTACCTTAAACTCGTAATGTCCTTCATGGGTTCGGAAGGCTGTCTTCGCCACATCTTCTATCCTTACTTTGATTTAGTAATATCCTAACCTTATGTCTAATTTTGAAAAGTACCTTGCGCCATGCGTCTCGTCCAGCATTTCATCGATAAATGGAATGGGGAATTTGTTTTTAGTAGTTATCTTATTTGTTTCTAATAGTTATATTTTTAATAGTTGTCTTATGCAATCGATGCATAACCTGAATGATCCATCTTTCTTCCGTACCAGTACTAGTGGTGCAGAATAAGGACTTTGACTTTCTGTAATTACTCCACACTTCAGTAAATCGCATATTAATATTTCAATCTATGTCTTATGATGGTGTGGGTACCTATAGGGTTTGCCATTGACAGGGTTTGATCCATACTTGATTTCGATGACATGCTCGATCTTCCTTTCTGGTGGTAACTCCATCGGGAGATCTTCGAATACTTTTTGTATTTTTGGATTAGTCCTTGGACCTTTGGTTAACCTGCTTTAACCACTTCTGAAGTTAATAATTCCATCTCTTGGCATTGCACAACATACGTTGGTGCTCCCTTTCGAATTAGTTTCTCCATTTTGTGCGATGACACAATTTGTGTGCGAAGGGGTTGGAATCCATATAATTTGTAACTTCCCCCTTGCCACTTAAATTGTATAAAGTGTTCTTGGTGGTTTGTTGAGTAGGTACCCAGGGTTTCAAGCCACTGAATTCCTAATACTGCATGAACTCCTCCTAAGGGTACTGCGTAATGATTATGATTCAAGGTTATTATCTTGTATTTGTAGCTTAATTTTGTGGCATTTTCCCACTTTTTTTATTATTTTTCCATCTGCAACCATTACCTTCATGTTAGGTACTGGATATATGAAAAGTTTAAGCCTCTTGGCAACATTTACGTCTATGAAGTTATGGGTGCGTCCTGTGTCGAATAGGATGACAATATTATTATTTTTTATATTCCCTTTAAGTTTTAATGTATTTGGTTGGTGTATTCCTGTTATTGGTGAAATTGATATCTTGGGCATTTCTTCATCTTCTGAGTCTGAAGGAGGATTCTGGATGTAATTTGTTTCTTCTATGTCATATTCCTCGCTATCTGACTTGTCTTCCTCTTCTTCTTCACATTGATATAAGTTCTTGGTGGTATCTTTTTTCAAACATTTGTGTCTTGGGTGCTACTTCTCTCTGCAATATTTACACTTTCCTTCTTTCATTCGTTGGACTTCTCAAGTGGTTTTGTTGTCACCTCTTAGATGTGGTGGCTGGTATTTGGTGTTGGTCTTGGTATTTTGGATGGACCTTCAATCTTTTTCATGGTTCTTGTTCCACTTCTTTTTCAATTTTTCCTCCAAAATTAATAGATATTATTTTATTATTTTAACTATTATTCTATTATTTTTCTTAGGAGGCCCATTTTGAGTTGAAATTTCCTCTAATGGTAACCTTCCACCACATTTACCAGTCGTAATCCTGATCTTCTAGTTGCATCAAGGCATATTTTATCATTTCTTCATCAGTTGTGATGTTGTGTATGGAAAAAAATTCTTCTGCCTTATTGATCCATGCCACACTCTATTTTGTGTTGCTATTGAATTTTGACAATTATAACTTGTGTTTCATTTGATATCCACTTCTTTTTGGAGGAGAGAGCGAATTTTCATGATTTGGAGAGTGATCGTGATCGAACTCTTCTTCTGGAATTTCCTTTCTGGGATGTATTATCTTATAATGGATTGAACTTGAGGATGGTTGGTCCTCCTTTGACTCCTTGTCAACTAATGCGGTGATTGTGTCTTCTAAATGTTGCTTTAGTTTGCTTAATCTGGATTCGAACAATATTGGTATTTCCCTTTTTACTCCTTCCATCTCCTAAGATACTGCTTCATTGCCTTCTTTTTTTATAGTCTTTGATAATCCAGTTTTGCTTTTGTGTAGTTCTCCTTCGATTTGGTTGAGTCTTGAGGGTAAAACCTCAATATTTTTAGAACCTTGGACTTGTTTAATCTCTAATTTCGGCATTGTTTCTTTAATTCCATTCATCTCCGCCATTTTTCTTGTACAGGGAGGATTTTTTGTTTACTAGGAATGGTGAGATTTTTTATTTATTTTTAAATAATAATTAATTATTATATAATAAAACTTTTATTTTATTATTTAATATAATTAAAAAAATTGAAATATTATAAATATAATATATTATAATATATACATTATATTAAAAAAAAAATTTGTGTTTTTGTTTGTGTGCAGGTCGTGGGAATGATGGCGTGAGGATGGAGGCAAGGGAGAGGAAGGAGGGTGAGGGAGAGGAAGGAGGATGGGGACGAGGGTGCAGCATGGAGGATGGGAGATGAAGAGGTGGAGGTGGCAAGGAGGAGGTGGTGCGGTGGAGGGGATGCGCAGAAGTGGAGAGCGCGGTGCAGAGGTGGAAGGTGGAGAATGCAGCACGGTGGAGGTGAGTGCGATGGTGGAATAATGAGTGGAGCAGCATGGGAGGGGTGAAGCAGTGGATGGGAGCTGCGAAGAGTGGAGTTGTGCGGAAGGTACCGAGGAGCCAAATAGTGGATTTGATACCACTTGAAGCAGAAAATTAGTTCTAAACCCACCTGATTCGCAATTAAACCCACAGTGAAATGATAATTGAATATATTATGGTTTTTTTTACAATGATGGAGAAAACATTTTATAGGTCAAAGCACACCCATTTTGATGAAAGGGTGTGACCTTGCATTATTTTAACTAATTCTACATTTAATATTTAAAATAACGGCTCCTTACCATTTAGATACATAACATCCTCTCTCCATGTTGATATTTGTGAAGTACGTATCTTCACTCAAGCATTCAATCAAGTCGCCCATTATTGGAAACATAAAATTGTAATTAATTGTAATCTTGTTGATGGCCATTGAATCAGTACACATTCTCTATTATCCTCCCTTATTTGGTGCCAGCACAATTGTTACTACACATGGCCTTAGGTGTCCCCTAATTAGGCCCATGTCCAACAATTCCTAGACTTATAAGTTCACTTCGATATTTTATGTTACCATCATCCTATGGAATGCCTTGCTCAGTAGAATTGACATTGGAATCAAGTAAATCTAATGGGATATGATTTTTTTTCAGCGTCAACCCCATTAGAATCTCATCAACCAATATCCCCTGGAATTCAATCAATATCCTCCTGAATTCCATCAGAATGATTTCCCTTTTCATTTCCACACTCGGTCCCTTTAGAATAATTGAAAAACAATATTGTTGCTTTGTTTCCTCGTTAAGCAATTATTTAGATGAACATAATAAAATTCTTCTCTCCCAATACTTGTTTTCACTTCCCTTATTACTCTTATCCTCTTCCAAGGGAATCATTTTGTTCTTTTTTCCATCTTTCCACACCTAAACAATGTTCCCCTCTTTGGTGCCAATGCAATTGTTACTACACACGGGCTTAGGCATTTTCTAATTAGGCCCATGTCAACAAACTCCTAGACTTGTAATTTCACTTTAAAATTTTCTTTCAACATCATCCTATGAAGTTCCTTGTTCAGAAAACTTGACCCTCGAATCAAGTCAATCTGATGGGTTATGCTTCTCATCAGCACCAACCGCGTTGGAATTTCATCAAACAATATCCCTCTGAATTCGGTAAACATCCTCTCGAATTCTAGTAGAACACTTTACCTTGGTATTTCTACACTCATTCCATTCATAATAGTTGCAAAAATAATATTATTGCTTCTTTTCCTCTTTCAGGAATTCTTTAGCTGAACATAATTAAAATTGTTTTCCCTAAATACTTGTTTTCACGTCCCTTATTACTCCTATCCTCTTCCAAGGGAATCATTTTGGTCTTCTTTCCATCTTGTCACACTTAAATTATTTTTCCATGACCATCATATTTGACGTTCTTGTCATAATTCCATGGTTTCCCCAACAACAGATAGAAAGCATCCATGGGTACCACATCACATAACACACTATCAGAAAAATTACCAATGATGAAGACTATCAAGATGCATTGGATCAACACCGTGCTATGATGTCCTTTCTAAATCCACGACATTGTATAGGAATTCAGATGTAGTCGACACTTTAGTCCTAACTTCTCAACGACTTCAATCGAGACTAGATTCTCTATGCTACTCCCATTGACTATCATGTAATATCATCAATATTTGATTTTGATGATGGTCCAACAAATAGACTTCCTCTATGCTAGCTCCTTGTCTTCATATCGAGAAGGTTGTAAAAAAGTTCCTCCGATCATCAAATTTTTCCCTCCTTCCGGATTGGTTTCATTTGAACCGTATTCAATAGTTGAACTAGTCCTATCGCTAGCTCTGTCAGTTCCTTGATCTTTGCTCTATTGTTAACCTTCTATATGCAATTGTTTTGGGAATTCATATTGCTTATGAATGACTTCTCTACACTTGTAACATACCACAATCAACTTTGTCTACGCTGCTTCCTCCAAAATATCCTCTTCTTACAAATGTGCCTTTACCTCTTATGTTAGCATTGGACCTTTTGTACTCATGTACAAAATCTTTTGCACTGCATTCATCTCCCCCGACTTCATCATAAATTGGTCATAAATTATTTTTTCTATTTCCATTTCGTTTAATAATATAATTCATAAGAAGATTTATTGATGTTTGTGTACATCATCAATATTATTAATATCCTTTATATATTTAATTTTAATAATTGTCAAATATACAGTTATTTAATTAAAAGTTTTAACATAAATCACAATTCCAACTCTCTTGGTCCTTCAGTATTAGGATCCCAAAACTAGAATAGATAGGGAAAGGCCCCTTTTAGTGGGTCCCTCTAGAATTATTACTGTAGATTTAGTAGGCCATGACCACTAATTATCGAAATTATGAACCAAAAAAACAGTTTTAACATAAATTAACAATTTACTCATTAAATTTAATATTAAAGTAAAAAACTATTTTTTAATATTTTTACTTTAAATTTTTTTTTTTTTTAAAAACATATATGTATTTTAATATGTTAAGTAATATTTTTTAATACCATTTTTTTATCATAAAATGTTTTACATTAAAATTGTTAATTTTTAAATAAAAGTTATAATATAGAAACTATAAATTATATTGACTATGAAAATGTAAAAATATAATTATATTAATCATGCAAAAAGTTTCAAAAAAATCGAGACACCTATTTCTTGATTTTCGTTATTAATAGATATATGGTTTTTGTTTGTTTTTGAAAAACTCAAAACCAAAAATAAAAATAAAAAATGAATTATGTTGGAGAGGGTTAGCCTTATTCTAATTCAATTGTATTTTTTTGGTATTACAATTTCTTTTTCATTTCATAAAATAATTTAATTGATCGTAATATTAGTCTGTCCCCGGCATATTGTTTTCGGTGGCAGACATTAGTTTAGGAGTGATTGTTAATTTTTCAAAGTAGACTATACTCTCAATGTAAGAATTGGATTTTTATTTAGGAAAATAATTTTTTATATAGCAATTATTTAGACTTTGGTTGGTTGTTTGAGGTTGGGTTCTTACCACATAGTGGTAGATGGATGTCAAAATTGTTTAAATTATTTCTTCCAAGCAAAGAATATATAATAAGAATAATAATATATTTTTAAGGTCACTACCAAGCGAGACACCAATTTGGTGTATGAGACCCCTTGTCTGTGGGACAAGAGAACCCACTTTGTGCAGTGATTTAACTGCTAAAGTGTAAAGAAGTGTACATACACTACCTCTTATGGATTTGAATATGTGACCTCCTAAGAGGTAACACATGCTCTTAACCATTAGGCCCACTATGTAGAGGTATGCAAATAAATGTTTTAATGATTCATCAAGAATGTGTGTAGAGGTATTTTGACGTGGTGATATTTTGAGGTTTTGGTGGTAAAGTTAAATTCCTTGTCTGGTGCAGGGAATATCTGCAAATGGATGTTTTAATGGTTTGAAAGGAATTTATGCAGAGGTATTTCAATGTGGTGGTATTTAGAGGTTTTGGCGGTTTGGTTTTTGCAGTATTTGCTTGTACGAGGTCAGAGTGTGTGGTGGGTGTGTGCAAGGAATGCCATGGTATTTTGATGTGGAGGGTGAAAGGAACGTATGCATAGGTTTTGGCAGTTCGGTTTTTATATCATTTTCTTGTGTGAGTTTCATTGTGCAATGGCTTTGACAGTGGTTTTGTTGATGGAAAGGATGTCTTTTGGCTTCAATAGAGGATTTTGCGGTTGGGTCGTTTTTGTTTCCATTTCATCCATCCAGGAAGTTGTTTCTGTTGAGTGGCTAGTTTTCTGGTGATGGGTGTAGGTTTTGGTTTTGGTTGGTGGTGTGTGCATTTACTTTGGTTCTATGGTTTATTTATTGTAGTGTCTTGTTCATTCATTCCTATTATTCTTGGGGTCATTTCGTTATTGTAATTTTCGATGTTGGTTTATTCCTATGTGCATTTAGCTTTTCCCGTGTTACAAGTTGCAATGATTTTGGAAAATTCATGTGGAGGGTTTGATGTTCTTCGATGGTGCTTTATAGAATTAGAGGGACAAAGGATGAAGGTATTGTTGTTACTATTTTCATATGTGACAACTTGTCCTTGTGCTCGTTCACTATTGTTGAGGCTCGCTTATCTCCTTTTTTAGGGTGCTCTTGGGTGAAATTGTTTTCTCTTTCATTTTTCTAGACTATGTTTGTTGGATGTTTCCTACTAGTGGGCTTACGGATTTGTTCTTGCTAGCAGGTTCAATAGAATTTTGAGGGATTCTTATGGATTTTGTTGTTCTTTTTTTCATTCACTTCTAGAGGTATGTCTGCTGTTGATTCCATTCATGGAAAAAGAAAAATACTTATAGTTTTTTTTTTGTTATGTTAAAACTATATCTAGTGCATGAATCCATCGTTGCTAAATAAACTATAAAATAATTGAAAGATCACTTTTTATATGAAACAATATAATATGCAAGAGGAAGGACTTCTAGTATGTGTTTTCAATTTCTTTCGAGATAAATTTGTTTCTCGGTGTTGTGTGATTTGTTCATTCCGTTCTTAATTCATTTTTCAGTACTCTCATATTTCAAGCTAATTTTTGCTTGTATAATCAGAGATTTAATTTATTTTTCGGTACCGACAAAAAAATCTAGTGAGTTACCTTGTTTATATAGTTTGAGCAAGGTAAGTGTAGACCTTGTATCCTTTCCCGATGAGAATAATCCTCCCATCTACTTATAAAAAACAATACTTAACCACTTTTTTCTCATTTACTATATCTAGAGGATTCTTATAAGAAAATTACTATATAGCACATGCTCAACTAATAACTAATATAGATCATGTTGTTACAACCTCTATAGAAGTACAAACCATTTTGTCTCTTGCACCACCTGAGATAGGTTAGGCATCAATGGAAATGAATCCATTCATTTTTTCCAGTATAATGCATCTCTACATATCAAAGGGACTTGATGAGAGAGTAAATATGATGCAACATTTTTAATATCATTGTTTATTTTACTTTTGATCTCTAATAAATGTAATAAATTACTTTTAGTATACCTGATATGCCAATGATCTGTTATTGTTCTTGGTGGCTTGTACATCTAGAAAAGGAAGACATTTGTTCTCTCCACTTTCCATCATGAGTTTTATGTCATCATATTGGCTATTTAGTTTTGTATGGAACTACCCTAGACTTTTGCTTCCATGAGGGAAGATGAAATTTTACCATGAAAGATGAAGTGGACTTCAAATACATTTTCACTGATTTTTTCATCTCCTCATTTGTGATGATTTTAATAGCTTCTATGGTCTCATCAAATGAAGTCTTTATGTATAGGGATGCAATGACGCAAATAATTATTCACTCATACAATAATATTCACCAAAATACATGGTAAACCAAATATACCATTATAATAGTATATATAACGATGATAGAATAGATAAAAGATTACAATGAATTCTTGGCCTTAAATATAGCTTGGAAACTTCATGTTGAGGAGATGCCTCCTTTCACAATAACTTAATTAGCCTAACTATTAATTATTTAATTATTTAATTCTTATCTTATTTATGTTCGTTACATTCCCACTCTCTTAGAAAAGATTCGTCCTCAAAGCCTTATAATGTTTTCTGCATAATTTTTTGTGGTGTCGTAGCTCACAAAACATGTCGATACAAACTACTAAGAGTTGAGCGTAACTTCTAATATGTGGACGAATCAATCCATCCAAAATTGTTTTTTTGTGGATTCTTGTCATTCCATAGTGATCTAGCATTAGGAGCTTTGATCACATTGGTACCATTAGCTTTCGACAGTTCCGACTTTTTAGGATATCGGTTTTTATGGTTGGAGTGTTGATAGGGGATTTTCACAATGTTATTTTCTTTTATGAGTGTCATCTTTTGAGCATTGATTTGAGCTGGAAGTTGTATTTTCGTTCCTTGATGTTTTAAGGTTTCGTTCTGTATCTTTCCAACTTGTTTTCTAACTGCATGTTATCATTTTGAAACTTCTTAATGAATTCTAGTTTCAATTTCCTATCATATTCAGACTTCTTAAGTTGTTCCTTAAGGTCTTCGTTATGAATTTTGATGTAGCTATTTTCTTTCTACTTTCCTATATTTTTTCCTTCAATATCTTCTGTAGATTGTTCTGTCTTCCGACTATTTTTCAACTTCTTAATTTTTGTGCCTAGTGTCTTGTTATGATTTTTTAATCTGAAAATTTCTTCAGAATTGCTGGATAATGTTTTATTACTCTTTGTGATCTCCATCTTGTGTGCCTTTTTAGAGTCGTCATTTTGTTGTTGAATAAATTTCATCTATTGTCGACATTGGCTGACCTCTGATTCTTGACTTTCTAATTTATGTTGTATCTGTGTCAGTTCTTCATCCTTGTCGCTAATGATTTTTTCAAGCGTATTATTTCCGCTTCGTAATTGTTTATTTATTTTTTTATATCTTGATTTTTTAATCTCTGATTGAAATCATTTTCATCTTTTAATTCTTCAATTTGCACATATAATTTTTCTATATAATTTTTCTGGTCGGAAATGTTTTTTTCCTTGTACTTTTCTTCTATCTTATGTATTTCAATTATTACTTCCAAATTTTTATTCCTATCATGTAAATCTTCATTGTCTCTTTGGTAGCCCTTTAACTATTTTTTCCCTTGTACTTTTCTTCTATCTTATGTATTTCAATTATTACTTCCAAATTTTTATTCCTGTCATGTAAATCTTCATTGTCTCTTTGGTAGCCCTTTAACTTGGCTTCTAATTTCTTTGTTTGTAGTCGCAAATAGACTTCCATGGTCTGTGACTTCTTTGATGATAGTTGGCTATCGATTTCTTGATGAGTCCTCCTTTGATTTTGGATTCTTTGATGATAATGAGAAGAACTGAGAAAAGAGGGGCCAGAGAACATTTTTTTAATAACAAATAAAATATATTACCAATTATTATTTAAAAATAATAATATAGCATATATATTTTTCCTGAATTGGGTCGAAAGGGTTTTTGAAAAATATATAACAATAATAAATTTTATTATTACTAATAGTATTATATATATATATATATATATATATATATATATATATATANAAACAAAACCGTGGGTGGAGAATCGACTTGTGGTTTTACTCTTTTATTTTTACTTTTTTTTTACCTTCCTTTTTTTATGGCATTATCTTCCTTCTTTTTCTCTCTCTTTTTTTTTTACTTCTTCGTTTTTATTTTTTCTTTTGACTTTTTTTTCTTATTTTACTAATTTTAGGGACTCCCTAGGATTATGATTAAAAATCACAATATGGCCAAAGGCCTGGATCACAAACTAGCTCTAATACCAAATGAAGCAAATAATTACTCACTCATACAATGATATTCACCAAAAGACTTGGTAAACCAAATGATCCATTATAATAGTATATATATTGATGATAGAATAGATAAAAGTTTACAATGATGTCTCGGCCTTAAACATGGCTTGGACACTTGATGTGAAGGAGACGCCTCCTTTCATCATAACTTAACTAACCTAACTATTAATTATTTAATTATTATCTTATTTATGTTCGTTACATGCAACATCAAAATTGATGAGCATATCATTCTTTCCAACTTTCATATTTTTAATTTCCTCTTCAAAATGAGCAGAATCATTGATGTAAGACTGTGTGTGACATGTTGGTGATTCGATCATGTTTACCACATGGATTAACAAAAGACATTCCTTGTGAATCTTATGATGCCCGTATATTCTTGGGATGATATGATTAATTTGTCCTTGTTCATCTTTTTATAGCTACAATTTGAGGATATATGTTCAATCATCTTTCTATCATAATCATTTGTTTAACACTACAATGGCATTCCCCTTATCAATTTTGACGATCTTGATGCCTATGTTTAAACTATAATTAATGAATATTTTTTCAATAAGAAAAGGTTTATCTATTCATATACACGGCTAAATTTACATGCAATTAGAAATTCTAGCTGAGTGAACTTTGGTTAATTTCTTAAATAAATTCCTTTTGAGATTAAAAGCTTGAGTAGAACCATAATAAAAATGTGGAAATGTCTTAGTATTTCCCAACCAAAAATAGTGTTGATAGTTTCATTTTAGTACATATAGCTTCGCGACTGGTCTCCGTAACCTATGTGAGAATAATAGTAAGTTAAAAAACATATAAGCTAGAATCTCAGAGAGATGAAATCTAGAAATTTGTGTACTAGTCTTGATAATCTTCTATGTAATCTTCTAGGTAAATGGGGGATTGTGGATTAGATCTAGTGTGAGTCTTTTTAGTATGGTCTGTGTCCCATGTATCTCCACAACATATATAGTTAATGTATTGTTTTTCGATAATTTGTATGGTATATTCATCGAATTTTTATTGTCATTTTACTATTAACCTTGTAAAGCCAAAATTTTGTCAACTCTAGACTACAAATTAGCATTTGTAATTACATTGGTTCATTACGAGAGACCATATTTAACTAAAACCAATTGGCAATAGAATGAGAAAAATATAACAATGAAGGGGTTTGCACTATTCTTAAAGGGCATTAATGAATGTGTTTCATAAGTTGCTTGAAATTACATTTTTGTCTATAGTGTGGAGCAATGTTTTGAGATATTGCACTTTGAAAATAAACAAGTGGTGAATATGCTTCCTTAAGGGAACATAGGTCAAATACGTTGTCGAGGGAGATTTATTTGTCTTTTCAAATACATTTAATATCGAATTGCAGCTATCGGGGATAAGTGATCATACATCCCTTCGAAACCATGCTATGTAATACACTTGGATTTTTTAATGAACAATGATGCATTAAGTTGCAGTAATCATTGAATAAACTTCCCATGAAAACATTGGATTTCAAAAAGCAATGAACTCAAAATATTGATGATCTACATATGTAAAAATGAGTATAATGGATATGCATGTGTAGCATAATTCAAATTTATGGGACGAATAAGGTAACTCTACTCATGACAATTGTATTTATTATTTCCTCGTTAACCCACATAGAACATCCTTTGGTCCCATGAGAACATTGAGCCGCATTTTTGTAGGTGGCGGTTGACTCGCTTACAAGTGAAACTCTTAAAGAATTATTTTTTTAGCATAATTCATGCATAATCATTACACCTTTAAAGGATTTGTGTTTTGTGAGAATATAGTGTGTCTTGAAAGTATAGAATTGTTTTTAATTTTTGTCTAAACCTTTCCTTAGATCGAGAAGTCTCAACGAGTGTCCAAATTTCCTATGTTAAATTTGCAATACATTAACTTAATGTGTCCAATATTGACATTTAGAGTGAAAATACCTTTTTTCTAGCATGAATCTTCCAAGTTGTTGTGTATCATTGTTGGGAATGTTGCCCAGCTCTAAATAACAAATATGTATCTATTTAAACTATTTAATCCATCCCCTTAACTTTTCCCTTACTAAAATATCAAAAAATTAATTAGTGATGACATATGGTCTTGTTAGGGATGTGCTCATCAAAGTCAAAGGAGTCTCGTACACACGAAAAAGGAAGATATTGAACAAACTTAAATGCAAATGGATCATGTCTTAGGGGATACTCCCTATTGCAAAAGCTAGGTTCCCTTACCCTAGGTATGCAAAAATTAGAGCAAAAAGTTTGAATTTAAACATGCTAAGTGAGAAGCATGAGTGGTGTCCCCTACCTTGTTCATCATTAAAAAAAACACTAGATATTGCTTCTGTACTTGTCAAAGTGTAAGCTTTAACATACATTATTCTTGATCGAGAGAGGGTGATGTGTTGAATGATAAGAAGGAACAAACAATGGGATTCTTAAGAAAGTATTTATGAGTATTAAATATTTTTAATATTAATAATATATTGTTATTATAAATATATCACAAACAAAACTATGTAATAAAAATAGTTAGAAAAAAAACATTTTTTAAAGGAGGTTGTCTCTGAACATGCCATCCTGTTTGTCAAACTTCTTCACTAGAAAGGTCTTGTATTGGGACGTAGGTGGATAAACATAGTGACATGGAAAAAGTAAGAAAAGTAAGGTTACTAAGGGGATAACTCTCAAATTAAAGGGTCATGTCAATTATGATAGTAAACCACATGTTTTGTTTGAGCTCTCAACTAGTGAAAAGAGAGTTAACAAATTAGGTAGTATTTAAAGAAGAAAGAATTTTAAAATCCATAAATGAAATGAGGGAAAAAACAAACAACATATAATCCAAAGTATCATAATGAAAGACTTCATGTATGCACTATAAGAACTAGAACACCAATCAATTCCTAAATGTGACTATTACCCTCATCATTGTCCAACCCCCCAACAAAGGCCAATTAATTCATAAATAAAGTTATTGATATATTAGGGTAATGTAAACATTTTATTAGGTCATATGGTAGGAAATCACTAGGTAAACCCAACCCCTTTGAATACAAATCCTAATTATAATTTAGAAATAATATTTAACAAATAATTTATTTTCCCCATTTACCTACCACACAAGGTCTTTAAACTCTAGACAACGTCAATGATTGATATGTTTATTATCTTTACTACTTCCATGTTGAATATACATATTGTAACCTCATATCATTTGTAACAATCATGTTTACACCCAAGGGACTAGATGCAAGAGGGGCGATATTTCATGGTTTACGAAGGAAATAATATTCTATGCATGGGTAATTAGTTAAACTATAAACAATGAGTAAGAAGTTATAAAAACATTATGGGGCTTTAAAATATTATCCACATGCATATTTAAAGAGATACTAGTTGTTACTTATTTTTCTCTAACCATAAACACATTAGGAAGTGATGGGGGCATCTTCTCCCCTATCATCGCCAGCATCATTTAATGAATTCAATATATAATTCAAAAAATAAATAAGGAATAAATTGTAAGGAATAGTTAGGGATTACTTATGATATTTCTCTAAATATCTTTTCTCCTTTTTTCTTTAGGATTGTTCACTTCCATAGATTGTAAATAGAAACTTATTATGAACAACAACAACAACAAATTTCTTGTATGTTTCCAAGTGCTTAAATCCTATATAAATTCACTCAATAGTTGACT
Source organism: Pseudotsuga menziesii (assembly GCA_001517045.1). Lineage (NCBI taxonomy): Eukaryota > Viridiplantae > Streptophyta > Pinopsida > Pinales > Pinaceae > Pseudotsuga > Pseudotsuga menziesii. The sequence continues at coordinate 303,482 of LPNX010627876.1, forward strand.
TGTAAAATCAATCCAATTAATTCAACCCCCATAAATGGATTTTTAGTACATATTATCTCACTCTAATAGTGAAAGATAACCATGAAAACCCCAACATTAGTATTAAAGGCTCCTCCTCTTTTGAAGAAGTAAAAAAATGCATCTATCAACTCTTTGGAAGTGAGGATGGCTCTCTATCTAGTTCAACTAAGAAAAATAAGGAAACACACTCTTGCACCAATCACAAAGTATTACCTTCCTCTAAGGCAAAGTGTTTACTAACCGAGGAAAGTATTGATTAACATTGTTAAACATATACTGTTAAATTCAATTAAAACCTCAATAAGTAAATTGGACCCTCCATCTTATAAAATGATCAAACCATTTTGTAATATGAAAATATTCCCCTTATATCAGGGCACCTTTAAGTACATGTAAAGTCACCCTTTTATATTAATAAATACAATAACAAATAAAATTAAAAAAATGCTCGCTCATGTTAGAATTTTGTAAAACAGAATGTTTTAAAATAAAGGCCACCTAGTACTTACTAGAAAACTAGATGTACTAGTGATCAGAGATATTTGTTTACAACATATTTATGTATAACTTAAACCTTTAATTATATGTTTCAAACAATTGTTGTTAAACTTCGTGTTACATTATTTGCGTAGAACAATTGTTTTTAACCTTCAAATTAAATCAACTGCTCTGATACCATAGGTTGATCTATTCCGTTTCAAGAAAAATCTTGTGAGGAAATCCAAGGGATGCTTATCCTTATTTGTGGAATGAATTCTGAGTAGACCTTTCGGAATAGATTAGTGACATTGTTTCAAATGCATGTCGTTATTGTTGATGCCAATATTGTTTTTCTAGAATTCTCACATAAATAAAATGTATTCGAATTAAGAGACTATTGTAATGTACATAGTGTTTTTTTTCTTGTAGATATGTTTAAAATCTATGCAGAGGATGTATAGAATAGGAACTCACAACATAACTATGACATTGGTTCCTTCTTTAGAGTGTCCACTAGACTAAATCATGCTAGTATTTGGCAATAGAAACAACAATACTATGCGTAGTTTACTAAATTCTATAAACTACAAACACTAGATTTGCATAGGTGAGAAGGCAATGTTGTAACACAGGGATAACTATAACATAGGGATAACTAGACCCCTCATTTTGTTATCATAGAGTTTGAAAATTCAACTTTCTAATGACAATATAACTTTTTCTTCGAACATGCCACCCATAACAAAATATTTTCATAGGTATATTTCATATTATATTGAAATACAGTTAAAATGAAATGTCAATGTTTTTCCTAGATTTTTTGGTCATAATAGCTCATGCATACTTGATACGTACCAACCAAACTTGAATATATGTTTCACCATTTATCCATGTTGCGAATAAAAATTATATGGATTCTTACATTTAATTTGGATTACAATTAAAAAACCTTTATTTTTACACGTATTCAGAGCATGTTCATATGTAGTAAAAAACTATTGACCATAGAGAATATCCTATATATCATAATAATATTTCAGTTTCATATTTTTGCTTAAAAATAGGAAAATACCATAAAAATGAAACATTCTTTATTTTGGCATTCACCATATACTCCAATCCCATTCTATTCTATTGTTGTGTGAAATTGCTTATATGATATTTCTTAGGATGCCATATAAATACACAGCATAATAGCATGTTTTATTTTCCCACATGTCATGCTTTTCTAATCCGTATTTTATGAATAGCTATCTCTAATATATATCTTGTAATTCCTTTGGTACATAGACTTTATTTCTTGTAAATATTTTTTAATATTTACATATGAAAGATAGCAAAATATCTTTGAAATTATAAAAACCAAAAATTCTGTTCAATTATAATTATACATTTTTTATCTAACATTCATACTATAGGCATGAAATTTACCTTTTTTTGTAATTTTAGGCACATTATCCAAAAAAATTCAAAGAGGCTTTAAAACTTTGAAATTGAAAACAATCTTTCTCAAAACCCTCATTGACAATGGATTTCACACTGAGTCCATGGATATGAGACAACTAAGGAAACTTAAGGGAACTAATATTAGGTTCTGGAAGGATTGAAAAATGAATAGATGTGGCTTTTTAATATGATGTGGTCTAGGAATTTTCAGAACAGTTTACATACATCCTCTTTTAGTACTTTGTCTAATTTCTAAACTAGGAAAAAGTAGTAAACTAGTCCTTCTTGGTTTGGTTCCAAACACCACCGAACCTTTCCAAAATTATTATGTAGGGATATTATGGGATTTAACACATAATAAAATATCTCATAAACTCAATGTTCGAATCATTAATTCGTTTTCACACGCTACTCAAGGCTACACAACTTTGACCAATTTCTAGCTTTAGACTAGTGAAACCCAAGTTGACCCAAATGCACCAAAATGACTTCAAATTCTGTATGGAATATCTTGAGGGGTATTAGGAAATAAAAATGCATAATATTAATTCTCATACACTTTCCAAATTATTTTGAAACTTTATTTTTTCCATAGGTAAATAAGGACAAAACACTAGGAAACCGATGTTAAAACCCCAAGGGTGGATGACACGTTTGGCTTTCCAAATGAAGTACGACCCTCCAAATTCGAGAAAAGAGTATGGGGATGAATATCAAACATCATGGTATGTAATTAATTTTTTTTATTATCTCTTTAAACTGATTATAAAGTGAAACATTCATATGACCACTTTCAAGGAATTTGCTTATGGGGAAATTGCATAACTAACTTGATTTTGACATATGAAAGGTAGAGTTAAAGGTTCAGACCAGGTTGTGAAATATAGATTCCATATACATAATACAAATTTATTACCCAATATTATTAAACACCATAGAAATCCCTTCATACAAGTCTGGTATACAACTCATTCAGTATGGGAGTGAAATACATGAAAACTAGTGATTTAATAACATGGAATTACAAGCGTTTCACATATGGATTTATTGGATTTCGAGACACATAGAATAGGGAAATGAAATTGCATAGTAATAAATAATACATGGCTTCTAAAACATCATAAAAATCATATAATATCCATCATACAAATCTGATATTAAACTACTTCAAGATTGAATCCAAATCCATGAAAACTAGTTATTCAATAGCATGGGAATGCAAGCCGTTCATAAATGTATTTCTGATTTTTAGACTTACAGAGAATATGGAAATGATATTGCAGAGACATACATCATATATCAAATATTTTGCATCAAATATACTCAGCAAAGCACAAACAAAACTCTGACAAGTGCGCCCTCACCATGAGAGTGTTGGGGAATGGAGAAGAAGGAACGCAAGAATAGGGAGATAGATGGGAATTAGATTCGTATGGAAATTTAAAATTAAACCAAAAATATTTAATTGATCTCCAATTAGTGGTATTAATGGCCTCTTCATAAACCAACTTGGAAAGGAATCCAACTCCCTTGAAATTGGTTCATAAGCACGAAGAGTGAACAGTCATCATGCAATGGACAAGCAAAATCTCTCCAAAATTCCAAATTCCAATTATAAAATTATAAAAATGCATTATAATTCCTACTTAAATCCTTTTATTAACTTCATGATGCCTCCTCAGGACGAATTTCCCTCTACGGGATTCCTCCAACTCATCTTACTGGTTTAGTAACTCTTATGACACTTGTCTTCATCTTCATGCTCCAATTATTTCCCCAATTTGAATGGCTACCTATAACTCTCATATTTGACCTCTTGGTGGATAAATTTATATATATCATGTCATATTTGTCATATTTCTTCAACAAGGTAATAATTTGATACTTTTCATAGAATATTTCATCATGTGTTGTCATAGAGTGCATGGAATCTCCTTCCAAGCGACACACATTGTCTTATAGTATATTCCTCTTACATGGGAGTTAATATCCTTTACTAATTATAATTATTTGTCTCATTATATGCTATTTGAAACCACATGACCCTCCAATAGCATTACATTTCCCATGTGTTCAAATTTGGATGAAGATCATGCAAAGTGTGTGGGGAATCTAGTCACCCAAAGGCTGCACAAGATTCCAAGTGTCTTCATGAACCCATGCCACTTTATTTTCTTAAATTTATAATTTACGTGACCCATTTAAATTATAATATCTGAAACAAAAGTCCTTTTGGGTCCCATAGTCCCTTATTACAAAATTTATGTCTCCATCTCAACCTAGGGAACTATTAGGTTGGTGAAACATTATTTTCAAGTAGTATTTTTTGGAAATTATTTAATTGGGCACATGAAAATCCACCCCACTCAATGTTACTTACCCTCAAGAAATTTCAAATATGTATTTTGAATAACCTTCTTTTATTCCAACACTTTACTTCAAAACTTAGCGACAATTTGAGTAGTGGAACTCATGTATTACAATTGTGTGTTTTTTAAAGTAAATATATGTGGATATTTCCATATTTATATATCATATTACATCACCACTAACATAAAAAGGATTAATCAAATCCATAAAAATGAAATTTGCACAAATAATCTTTACCTCCATATTTTGGAAACCTTTTCTAAACTTTCATCCATTTTTGCTTATGTATAATTCTTTGAAGTTGGTACTTAGTTTCCAAACTTGAATTTCCAATATTTCATGAAATTTTCTAAGAGGAACCACCATGATTATCGATTCTCTACCCTGATTGCAATCACCTTCTCAAGTGGAGACTCAATATCCCCTACTGCTTGTTTCCCCCAAAATTGAAACCAAGTAATACCCAGATCCCATTGTTTGTATTGAACTCTTCAAAACATCATGGATACAAAATATATATCATTAAATTACATAACTACATCATACAATTGGACATAAAGAAGGCATATCCTCAAAGGATCATGAAATTTATTGTACATCCAATTAAGTAGATCATCATGTGTCCCATACACACAAGCATCGAGTATTATATCAAATATGCTCCAATAACATAGGTGAGGATCCCATGTCCTATAATGTTTCTGCAAAAGAATGTAAGATTCATCAAAATAATAATATTCCATGTGTTCTTTGATCCAAGAAGTGAATGAAGAACCTCCACCAAAATCTAAACTAAGTAAGGAGCAAAGAAAACATGAAGACTTGAAGTGGCTCAAAGAAGTCTCGTCAATACACCCATGAATATGTATATCATCATAATAAACAAAGGATTATACTAAAAATGTAAATAATATGGAACTCTATTCATTTCATCATTAAAAGGAGAGATATGAAGTTCATACTCTTCATGTGGCACCATAAAAACAAAACCCTTCACCCATGCTTCATTAGGATGAATGCTGCAAAATATGGAAGTGTAGGATGTAGCAGAAATAAACAAACTACCCAACGGATCATAAAGTGAAACATTTTCATCATGTGAAGGCTCCATAGGGGTAGTATTATGCATCTCCCTCAAAAGTGTGACACTTTCGTCATATGTTGGTTTCAAGGTAGTGGAATCATGCAGTGCTTTCAAAAGTGTGTAACCATTATCAAGTGGAAACTCAAGTTCCTTTTCCATGACAACAATTGATTTAATATCATCAATTTAATCTTGAAACACATCAAGAAACTAAAATTTTCCATGTTTCTCATGATCTATCATTTCATGAGAATCCTCCAAGCAATCTACTCTAGACAATCTAAAACATACGAGGAACAACAAGTATCTTGCAACCTTTCAAGAAGTTCCTCATTTTGAATTTTGAGCTTATCAATATCGTCATTATTATTCAAGAAATCTTCATGTGGTCATTCATTAAACTCAACGTACTGGTTTCTAGCAAAAATAAAATACATGAAATTACCTTTGATGTTGCACATTGCTCTTTGAGTATCCTCCATGCCTTCAAGGAAGGATGGCTCCTACAATGAGTAAACTTTACAACAAAAATTTGACACCAATGTTTGATTGTCATGGAGTATGCTAATGGAATCATGGAAATTCTTTTCACTCATCTTCATATAATCTTCAATGAAGGATTGTTCATGAGAGCTAACCGCCTCTTATTCTTTCTTCTTGATTTGATCAACTTCTTGAAGCTCAAGTGGTGATGGGAAATTTGATCTTGGTTCTCCATTATCTTTGATAACGTCTTCAACTTAATTCCCATGAGAAATTTTTCTTGTAACAACATTTTGAAATATGATCTGTATGTCACCATCATAGAGTTGTGAGTACCCATCAATACGTACTTCTTCATAACTCAAGGATCCATCAGTAGATTCTCTTTAAGGATTGTGTGGTTGTATTCACATCCCTCTTTATGTTCTTCTATACAATCACCTTGAGGTAATTGATTCTCCACTTCATGATTCTATGTTTCTTCCTTTAATGGTGTATCTAATCTCTTTTCATCTCCTTTAGAACAAAATTTATTCCACTTGATGTCCTTATAAGTGTTTATAGCATCCTCATTTATAGGGCAGGATGAATCTTTTCTCTTTTCACAAGTAGGCCTATTTTTATTTAATGAGTGCAAATGTGAACTATTAGGCCTTTATCCAAACACTAAATAAACAATGTATTCAAAATGGTAGGTCTTAGAGTGCTCTTCCATCACATTAAGATATGGTCGATATTGTTGGGGTAAAGTTTTACATGTGTTTCTCTCAAGATTTCTAATTCATCCTTAGGATTAGCTCATGGTGGTTTGGAACATACATATTCATAATAAACATGTTCATAAGAATAAACCTCATCCCTTATTAAATTGTAATAAGTGTTGCAAGATCGAAACTATTTCTCATACGATTCACATTCTTCTTCATATTGCTCATAATCATCTTCAGAGGAGTCATCATAATAGTAAGAAATTGATGCAAATTTTTATTCAATGGATGGTATTAGTGAATAGGTGAAAGTACCATGCTGTGATACCACTGTAAGGTACCTTTATTTTTAATTTCAGGCACAGTATCCAAAATGTTTCAAAGAAGCTTAAAAATTTTGACATTGAAAACAATCTTTCTCAAGACCCTCATTGACAATGGATTTCACACTCACTCCATGGATATGAGACAAATGAGGAATCTCAAGGGAAGTGATATTAGGTTATTATAGGCTTGAAAAAATGATATATTTTGCTTATTAATATAATGTGGTCTAGCAATTTTCACAATAGTTCACATACCTCCTCCTTCAATACTTGGTCTAATTTCGAAACTAGGAAAATGTAGTAAACTAGTCCTTCTTGGTTTGGTTCCAAAAAAAACCCAAACATTACACAATTATTATGTAGGGATACTATGGGATTTAAAACATATTAAAACACCTCATACACTCAATGGTTGAATCATAAAATTATTTTTACATGTTACTCAAGTTTGCACAACTTTGGCCAATTTCTAGATTTAGACTAGTGAAACCCAAGTTGACCCAAATGCATCCAAATGAATTCGAATTATGTATGAAAGAGACCAAGTATTATTATCAAATCCTAATTCATAATATTAATTCTCATACAATTTTTAATTACTTTTGCAACTTTCTTTTTTCCATACAAAAATAAGGACAAAAAAACTAGGAAACTGATGTTAAAACCCCTAAGGGTGGATGACACTTTGGGCTCTCCAAATGTAGTACGACCCTACAAAATTTATGAACAGAGTATGGAAATGAATATAACACATCATGGGATATAATTAATTATGGTTATTATCTCTGTAAACTTATTATAAAGTGAAACATTCGCATGACCACTTTCAGGGAAATTGCATAACTAACTTGAGGTTGACATATGAAAGTTAGAGTTAATGGTTCATATCAGAATGGGAAATATAGAGACCATATACATAATAAAAATTTATTTCCCAAAATTATTTAAAATCTTATAAATACCTTATTACAGGTATGATATACAACTCATTCAGTATGGGAATCAAATACATGAAAACTAGTGATTTAATAGCATGGAATTGCAAGCGTTTCACATATGGATTTCTTGTATTTAGAGACAAAGAGGACAGGGACATGAAATTACATAGTAATAAATAATATATTTCTATCAAAAAATCATCAATCTCATAGAACATCTCTCATAAAAATCTGATATAAAACTACTTCAAGATTGAATCCAAATCCATGAAAACTAGTTATTCAAGAGCATGGGAAGGAAAAACTTTCATACATGTATTTACGATATTTATACTTATATAGAATATGGAAAAGATATTAAAGAGAAATAAATAATACATCAAATATTGGGAATCAAATATACTCAGCAAAGCACAAGCACCACTCCAACAAGTGTTCCCTCAACATGAGAGTGCAGGGGAATGGATAAGAAAGAATGGGAGAATAGGGAGATAGATGAGAATTTGAAATATATGGAACTTCAACCTAAAACTAAAAATAATTCATTAATATAAAATTATAATTATGAATGGCCTCTCCATCAACAAACTTGGAAAGGAATCTAACTCCCTCGAAATTGGTTCACAAGCAGGGAGAGTGAACACTCACCATGCAATGGACTCAAGAACAAGATCTCCAAAATGAAAAAGGCCATTAAAAAAATGATCAAAATCCATTATAATTCCTCATGAAATAATTTTATTAAATTCATGAGGCCTCCTAAGGTCTATTTTCCCTTCATGGGCTTCCTCCAAATCATCTTAGTGGTTTAGTAACTCCTATGACACGTGTCTTCCTCTTCATTCTCCAATTCTTTCCCCAATTCGAATGACTTCCTCTAACTCACAAATTCAAAGGCTCTTGTGTCTATTTTTATCCATTTCATGTCATAGTTTTAATATTTCTTCAATCAGGTCTGAATGTTTCCTTACTTCTCATAGAACCTTTCATCATTTGTTATCATAGAGTGCATGGAATCTCTTTCTAAGTGGCATGCATTGTCTTCTAGTATCTTCCTCTTCCATGGAAGTTACTATCCTTTACTAATTTGAATTAATTCAATCATTATATTCTATTTTACAGCAAATAACCTTCAAACAATGTTATGTTACCCATGTGTTTGAATTTGGATGAAGATCATGCCAAGTGTGTGGGGAATTTAGTTACCAAAATGCTCCACAAGTTTCCAAGTGTTTTGATGAACCCATGCCACCTTATTTTCTTATAATTTATCATTTATGTGACCCTTTTAAATTTGAATATGGTAATATAAAGTCTTTTTGGGTGGCATATCCCCTTATTACAAAATTTATGTCTCGATATACCTAAGGAACTAGTAGGTTGGTGACAAAGTATGTGCAAGTAGTCTTACTTGGAAATTATTTAATTTGGGACATCACAATAAATTAGGATATATGAGAATGAAACCATAATTGAAAATATCATGGAGAATAAACACATTCTCATATATCTACAATTTTCCTTACCTTGCATCTAACATAGCTATTTGTTTCAGATACATGTCCATTTAGTTATGATCTGCGTTTCTTTCCAATTAATCAATATATTGATAATTGTGTACATATATTGTTGACAATTATAACATTTCCTTAACCATACTCTATTTGCAATGTGCAAGCAGACGGGCTCATTGACACTTATATATAACCAGTTATGCTATTGCCAAATTCTCTTTTGTAGATGGCTATTATCCATGCTACCCAGATAGTGGGAAACTATCCTTTTTAATGCAAAAAAATTGTTGGTATGCCAATAAATTGTAATCAATGGCATCACACTTTGAAAGAAACTTGTTCATATTAACACTTCATTGTGTGCAAAAAAAAGTCTTGAAATTTTAATAGGTGTTGCAACTAAAGTTTATTTTTTGTTTCTTGCTTTGCTAGAAAAGAAAACAACCATATTTGGTTGTTAATACTATATCTTCTTTGAATACCTATTGGTCAAATGTTCTGAATTCCTTGAAGGGAAATTTTGTAATTATTTGACTAGTGTTTTCATAGAATAAATCTTTGTAATGTCCTGAATTTTTGCCTATTGATATGGTCATTATATTGATGGTTTATTTTATATTGGGTCAAGGACCCCACTGCATATAAACATGATGATTTGTTTTGTATATTGGACGTCAGCCAATTTTTAATGATATATATGTATATATATGTTTGTGTTGGGTGTGGACCCTGAATCACATGATTGATGAAATGTTTGTGTTGGGCATCGACCCTGAGGCACAGGATTTATGAAATGTTTGTGTTGGGCATGGAACCTGAAGCACATGATCAATAAGTCATTTTTTGTTGAGCAAGAGGCTCTGGAGCACATGAGTACTTACAATTGTGTTGAGTATAAAGCACTAGAACACATCGAAATATAATTGGAAATGTTGGGCATAAGCTCTGAAGCATTCCATGTTGATGTTGAGCATAAGCTCTGAAGCATTCCATGTTGATGTTGAGCATAAGCTCTGAAGCATCGGATATTTGGCCATTGTATCCCTAAGTGTATCGCACAAGTACATCCTAGAATTTAGTGTTGAGCGAGAGCTCTGGAATTGCACTATGTTTGTAACTCTTTTCTATAGGCATTGATTATGGGCTCTGGTAAGCGCCAGGGGTTACAGAAAAGAATTTAATAACTTCCGAGTGAAAACAACTCAAGAAAAATATTGATCATCATCATACTTATTTATAAGTGATTAAATGAAATTTCAAATTTCTGTATTCTCATCAAAGTACTGAAGAGATACCACGTTATACGAGGGAAATCCAACATGAAAGGATGTTTAGAGTTTCCTAGCCTAGTAGACCTAAACCATCTTTCTTCTTGACCTTCATAAACAAGTGTCGTTAATTCTAGGGATCATGACGCATGATGCCTGAAGACAAATACTAACAACTATTTTAATACTCTGTATTTTATACATAGTATGTATAAATAATTAATTAGGATTAATTATATAATTTATTAAAGGAAGAAGAGAAGCTCCATCAAATACTATTTATTATTAAAGGATTTATAAATAGTGGAAATATATATGAAAGACTTACTAGGAACTAGTTAAAATTTCCTAGGTTAAGAATTAAAAATTACCCCAGTAAATTTAAAACGGGTTAAATCAATAAATCAAGGATTTCTTGGTTTAACTGCCCCTTTGACTGAAAAGTTTGCCTATAAAGACTCAATCCAAGCAAAGGCTTCGGGGTTCTGATTTTTTTTCTCTTGGAGAACTATTATTTATGCCTATTTTTTCTCTCAACTGTTTTCTTGGAGAATTTTCTCCTGCAAAGAAAAAGAGGATTGATTCAAAATCTGAATACTACATAGGAAACCCTATCTTAGGAGCTCTAAGCTACTTGCATGTTGGGTTCCATCTCGGGGGGATCTAGAGTAGAACCAGGAACGGTTCTGGATCATGGTTGGGAGGAACGTGGTAGTTCGCAAGTGATTTGGTCATCAAAATCAGAGGTCAGATCTGTCTTCAATTGATAATATAGGTTATTTCAAAAGTGTGCAGTTTCATCCATTAAAGGAGCTTCAGGAAGATAATTTATAGGTATGAATTCTTAGTATGTCAAAGTTCATTTCTAGGGTAAAAGCAGGATGCTTTATGTACAAGCTTCTATATATTTTACTAACCCTAGGTAATTAATGTGCTGCCTAGGTTTTGCTAGGGTCTTTAGTTTCCTTTGATTATTCATATGATTGGAAAGATTATCATAGGATGTTTATAGCTAAGTTTTCGTCTTTACAATTTGTGTTCTGCATTTATTCCATATTCAGAAGTTAATATTGTAGACTGGGTAAACCTAGATCTGCTACTTTTAAATGTACACCTATTAGTTATATCTCTATTGACATATTACATTTGTCAGTAGAGACATGTGTTTTAAATTATAGTAGTATTTAACCATTGGAGTAAGTTTAAAAGAAGTATATATACTATATAGATACTCTAGGGTATCACTTACAACTAGAGTTATTCTTTTATAAATAACTATAACTATATATATAAACTATCAGGTATAAATCTATTTAAAAAGCTATCTATGAATTCATTTCCAAAATTAAATAATCCATCTAAGACCTTTAAGCATATAAACAATCTACATTAAAAATACCATAAGTACATGCAATATATCTTACAAAGAAATCCATATAATATCTATTTTTTTTAGATAACCATAAACCAAGTCGCATAATTCATTATCACAACATAAATCCATCTAAAAATTCTTCAAGTAACAATTCTTATAACTTTTTATTGACATAAAGAGGTTGTATTTAATAAACAGAGGTCGTGGTATCGATCCTCGCAAGTTAAAACCCCATTGTTTAAAAAAAATTAAAATCCACAATAGGAATAGTACTATAAACAAAATACATTACATTACATTTTATTACATTACATTACATCATTTCCAACAGAGGTTGCGACATCATTCCCATGGATGTCAAGACCCAAGACAATGTTATAAATAAACAACCCATACCCATTATTTATACTCAGAACAATCAAACCCCATAATCGTTCTCACATAGGTCATGCTAATATGAATACGTATGCGGGCTATGGTTTAATATTAAAACCATTAAAGATAATTACAGAGTAATTAAAATTCCTATGCTAGTAGAGAGGCCATGGGACTCCAGCTACAGCATGGCCTTGGCCGTTAAAATGAATTAATACATATTCCAAGTTATATCAAGAATAACAAATGCCATCATGGTTCTGCATACCCTGGCTACCACGAAAACCACTAACACACAAGTGTTCACATAAGTCATGGCCTCGGCCAAGTAATACTATAATTACTTTACACAATCACTACCAATCTAAACCCTACGCTACACTATTGCAGCCTGTGGAAAGGCACATGCCATTGACAGCATGGCCCATACCCATGCTGTCTACAAATTCATACTCTACATGCCGTAATACACAGAAAACAATTACCACAAACAATTTAAATAAAATCTATTGTAGCACTGTGGGAAGACTCATGCCATTGACGACGTGGCCTTTTTCCCACGCTATCAAGACATTGAAATTATTCCTTTAAGAAAGCTAATCAATAGTATTTGTGCATAGAGCAACTGACAAGGGTATGCTTCTGTCCATTTCAAGAAGCCCAACTCATTTAAAAACAGTGCCCAATAAAAACGCAAGAGTAAAATCACATGAATCACATATCAAGTTTAAACATTGCATTATATCAAAACCATATATCAATTTACATAGAGTTTCCCAAATGGCTGTACATAATCGGAATTGAAGGCCGAGAGAAAGGTTTTACATAGGGTGCCAATGGGCTAGAGCGCCATTGCTTGCAATGGTGTAGCCCATGGATTTTAAAATTCCAAAACCAAAACTAACGAGTTACATAACCAAAATAAATCTTGCATAGAGCCAAATGGCCTAAACATCAAGTCATGGCATAAACGCCTCCCCATTAAAAATAAACCAAGTTTTTATTCAATCCTGAAGTCGAAATAGAATTCGCTACAGTATTAAACCCCAACCAAACAATGATACAAAACGTAGCCCTGCCACAGGATCGAAGGAGGACAAGAACAATATTGATGAGCAGGCTTACCATGGCCACATATGCAATGCGGTGAGCCAACTGTGTTGTAGCCACGCTGTAGGCTCTATCCCCTTCGGCACTTGCAAGTCAACAACCAAACAGGGATGAGAATTATGCCATCCCTTCCAAACTAAAAACCAAACTAATGTACATACTACAAGTTCGAGCGGGCTTACCTTCACAAGATGTGAGTCACCTCCATTGCCATACCTCTATGCAGAACCAAACAATGAAACACCAATGTCAAATGCATTAAGAATCCATTGTGAGGTAAGTCTAATGGGAAGGCTGTCACATTTTCCCACAAGCATTAAACGCACCAGGTTGGAACCCATTATTGTTTCCATAAACCCACTCCCATAGTCATGACTTGTTCCATAGTAATGTTTCATGCCACCCTCCATATCAATGCTTAAACCCTGTATCATATGGTTCATACCATATAAAAATCAATGCCCCAAACTTTCAACATCAACGTTCCCATAATGCTAGGTCTGCACTATGCTAGTATTATCATAATACTTAGTCATATGATGCACTAGTCAAAAGTTTAATATCCTTGCTTAGGATTATAGAAGAGGTTTAGTACATAGGTTGGAGCATAGGGTTTATCAACATAAATGTTAAGGTATTTAGGCTTAAGCACCATGGCATACAAAGTATGCCATGTAAATCTCTCGCTTAATCAAACTCAAGTCTGCTCTCAAACCATTAATTAACCTGCCAATAAAAGAACATAGGAAATGCTAAAAGAGAATAAAGTAAAAATATACATAGCACAACAAGATATTAATGACATCTAATAATGACGAAAGTAAAACCATAACGGAGAATAATTAATACATAAGAAATTTAGCCATAATGGATAAATTGACGATAACGACACTTACCAAGTTGGAAAATTGTTTAGATAGGTAACGTAATAACTAGTAGCAGGTTTTCGATGACCAAGGCTGTTAATACACTATACATCCAATCCCATAGCAAGTAATAAACTATGTAAGAAAAAGAGAAAGGTGTCTTAGTTCGATTGAACTAAGTAAGCATGCGTAACCAAGTAATATCTTACTTCTCAGATCGTCATGGGAGAACTAGTCCTGCCACTCCACCACTTTATCCCTATCAACAAAGTTAAGTTAGTTATACTTAATAAACAGAGTACACAGGTGCAGAAGTAAATCAATGAACTGTACAAATCATTACCTCGTCGACAATAATAACTAAATGTACAAATAGTTTAAACAACAGAATTAAGACATAGGAAGTAAGCAAACTAATAATCATTGAATGTATAGGAGATTGACAAGGTAGTACGAGTATTTCTGAAGAGATCGGAAGTTAAGTAGCGCATATAATTTCGCAGAAGTAATAATGATCCTCTTAGGCAGTTTTCTACTGGCCTATAAATTTTAATTTTTTTTCAATTTTTGGGGACATTTCAAGTGGTATTAGAGCCCAGTTTCAAGACTAAGAGACTTATGGGTGCACCAAGCATTGACGCAGAGAAAATAAAATATGATAAGTAAATTTTGTTACTAACAAAATTTTTTGCTTCTATTAAAAATTTTTGTGTTACAAGAAAATTTTTACAGCGCTGTTCAGTTTATGAATACTAAGGGAGAAAATAGCCAGCAGGAAGAAATGACCACCCACACTTTGGAGCTGAACTTGGTGGTTGAGATAAACTCTAATGTGTTGAAAAATTTGCATAGTATCCAAGATGAAATGAAAAGTTTCAGAGAAGGCAGTATAAATGAAATAAAGGAACATCAAGCTATAAATGAAGCATTATTACGTAACATGACGGGAGGGATCCCACAAGTTAAACCTACCCAATCCACTAACAAATCCAAAAGAGAACCGTACCATGAGTGGGCCAGTAGCCCAAGAGAAGTAGAAAAAGAAGGTACACCTGAAGCAACTAAAAAATATCTTCATAGCCATGCTAGTGATGAATCACTTTCTCCACTAAAAAAGAGGCAAAGAAGTGATGACAGTTGGGGGAGTTTCAAAAAATAAGAGCTCGACCTATGAAGGTGAAGTAAATACAGGAGAAAAGGCTGAATAATGGTTACTGGGAATGAGTAAGTGTTTCCAAGTTCATAACCATTCAAGTGTGATGCGGGATAGGCTTTTCATCTACAACCTAAATGGTAAGGCAGCAAGATGGTGGCGAGATTTAAAGAACACCAAGAAAGATGAGCTACAAGAAATAAGCTAGGAAAACTTTCAAAATATTTTCCAAGAAAAATACATGTCGGAAAGGTTCTTTGACCACAAGGTAAAAGAGTTCCATGAACTGCGCATGGGATCCATGACTATGGACGCATTTATAAACAGATTTATGGATCTACTGCATTATGTATTGTATATCAAAGAAGAAGAGGTGAATATCCAACAGTTCCTTGGATGTCTTCCTCCCAATTATTGGGACAGGATTGAATTCGACATGCCAAAGACGCTGGATACTACACTACACAAGTACAGACTCTATTATGAGCATGGTAAGTTATGACAAGAAAACCAGAACCAAAATAGAGAAAAGTCTAGAAACTTTTTGGATAACCGCAAGCATGGGACAAACCCGCAGCTTTATAGAAAAAAAAATAACAGCTTTCAAGTGAAAAAGAACTTCAAAAAAACTGGTACAAAGCCTTATGTACCATCTCCTAATGGTAATAAGCAAATGGAGAGTGGAGCCAATGCTACCCCTTTAGCGATTAAGTGCTGGAAGTGCAACGGGCCACATTATGCTCGAGATTGTAAGAACAAGAACAATGGAGTCTTGCATAATCTGTAAGAAGAACCTATCATTGATGATATAGCGGGAACCCATGAATCTATGCATCATTAGATGGCCAATAGGAGGAACATTAAGCTAAAATGGTCCAGATCGAAGGTAAGATCTTGAACACCTCTGTTTCAATACTTATTGATCCTGATTCTTGTTGGAGCTATGTTGCACCTATGATTATTGATTTATGCAAGTTAGGAAAAGAAAAGCATGATAAACCTTGTTTGGTACAGTTAGCCACCGGTACGAAACATAAGGTTTCGAAAATTGTTAAAGAATGTGAAGTAAACCTGAATGGTTTCCTTACTAAGGTAAACTTGAACATCCTACCTTTAGGATCGTACGATATTAATATCGGCATGGACTGGTTGGAACAACACCATGTCATGCTCGATTGTATACACAAGTCTATCTTGTATACTAATAGCCAAGGGAACCAAGTGAAGGTTCAAGGCCTCCCCAAGAAAGTTTCAGTAAGACAAATCCCTTCCTTACAAGCAAACAAGTATGTTAGGAAGGGCTGCAAGTTATTTGGAGTGAACATCTGAGACGTAGAGTCAGATAAGGAACAATGCATAGAAGACTTCCCCGTTCTTTAAGAATTCAAGGACGTGTTTCTTGAGGAAATCCCTCGATTACCTCCGAAACGAGACCTAGATTTTTCCATCGAACTAACCCCAGGATCAGTTCCGGCCTCCAAAGCCCCTAACTGCATGAGTGCACCAAAATTGGTGGAACTCAATTTATAGTTGCAAAATTTAATAGAGAAAGGGTATATCCGACCCAGTGTGTCCCCTTGGGGAGCACTAATTTTGTTCATAAAGAAGAAGGACGGTACGATGTGAATGTGCATTGATTACCATCAGTTGAACAAAATGACCATAAAGAACCGTTACCCCCTCCCTAGGATTGATGATTTGTTTGACCAGGTGGGAAAAGCCAAAATATTTTCGAAGATGGACTTGTGATCTGGATACCATCAGGTACGGATCCGAGACGAAGATATTCCCAAGACTACTTTTCGTATGAGGTACAGGCACTACGAGTTTGTAGTAATGCAGTTCAGGTTGACCAATGCACCCACAAACTTTATGTGTATGATGAACAACATATTCAGTAAATATCTGGATAATACTGTTTGTACTAGTCTTTATTGACGACATTCTGGTTTATTCCATGAGTAAGGAGGAACACAAAGAACACCTTCGCATAGTACTTCAAGTATTAAGAGAACACCATCTCTACGCTAAGTTTAGTAAATGTGATTTTTACAAACCACAAATACAGTACCTAGGTCACATCATATCCAAGGCAGGAATAGTTGTGGAACCAAAAAAGATTCGAGCTATAAAGGATTGGCCTACCCCGACTAGTGTCATTGACATTAGGTCCTTTTTAGGTTTAGCTGGGAATTATCGAAAGTTCATTGAGAACTTCTTGAGAATCGCTTTCCCCATGAAAGCTTTGCAAAATAAAGCAAACAAGTTCTTATGGACTGTCAAGTGTGAATAAAATTTTCAAAAGCTTAAGTAGCTTTTGATCACTGCACCAGTCTTGCAGATTGTGGATCCTAATGGGGATTTAGTTGTTGCATAGATGCAAGCAAGGAAGGGCTTGGAGGAGTCCTTTTACAAAATGACCATGCCATTTGTTATGAATTCCGGAAATTAAAAGAGCATGAGTATAATTATCCCACACACGATATTGAGCTAGCGACCATTATCCATGCTCTGAAGATGTGGAGGCACTGCCTCATGGGAAGGAAGTTCCTTCTAAAGACTAACAATATGAGTCTAAAGTATTTGTTTGATCAACCCGATCTGAATGCGAGACAAGCTAGATGGTTGGCTTTCCTGAGTGAGTATCACTTTGAACTAAAACATATTAAGGGCAAGGAAAATAAAGTTGCAGATGCATTGAGTCGACGAAATCATATGATATATGAGGCGACCCTGAGTCAAACTGATGCATTTTTGCATGAGAAGATTAGAATGGCCAACAAGGTTGACCCATTCTATGTGGAAATCCTCAAGAAGGTCCAGGAGGACCGGTTGTTTCAACAACAAAAGGAATACAAGGTGGATGAATCCGGACTACTATGGTCTAAGGATATATTGTATGTTCTAGATAGAGGGGACATTTGGTCCAGCATCCTCATGGAATTTCATAGGAAACCCTACTCAAGGCACCTGGGATACCAAAATATGATATCTTCTAGCAAGAGACACTTTTTTTGGCCCAAGTTAAAGGCCGACATTGCAATGTTTATTGTGAAATGTCAGGAATTCTAGCTAGTTAAAGCTAAACACCAGCATCCTTCAAGATTGCTACAACCATTGCCCATTCTGGACTGGAAATGGGAGGTTATCAGTATGGATTTTGTTATTGGATTACTGAAAAGTAAGAAGCAAAATGATTCCATCTTCTTAGTCATTGACAAGCTGTCAAAAGTGGCACACTTCATCCCCGTGAAATCGACCTACAAGGCCATGAACATTGTCGATATCTTCCTGAAAGAGATATTTAGATTGCATGGGATACCCAAAGTGATTATCTGAGATTGAGATGTTAATTTTACTGGAAAATTTTGGAGATATTTATTCTCTGGATTAGAGATGCAGCTAAACTTTAACACTGCTTATCACCTACAGATGGATGGGCAGACTGAAAGAGTGAACCAAATTGTTGAAGACATGATTTGAATGTATGTCATGAACAACCCCACCAAGTGGGAGGATTATTTGCACCTTGCAGAGTTTGCATATAACAACGGGTATCAGGCTTCCACCAAGATGAGTCCTTTCGAGGTACTTTATGGATGGAAGTGTATGACCCCAGTTACTTGGGATAGTCCAGTGGATCGGCTCATGTTAGGGCCTGACCTACTATTGGACTTGGAACAATTAGTTACCAAGGTCTAGGGAAACCTTAAAGAGGCATAAGACCGTCAGACAAGTTATGCAGATAAGAAAAGAAAAGATAAATACTATCAAGTAGGTGAGCATGTCTACTTGAAAGTGAAAGAAAAACAGAGCTCATTGAGCTTGGGTAGGTGTGGTATGTTGGCAGCTAGGTTTTGTGGACCTTTTGAAATTTTGGCCAAGAAAGGACCAGTGGCTTATGAATTAGCATTACCTGTGCACGTAAGAGTTCATAATGTTTTCCATGCATCTTTATTAAAGAAATATGTTTATGACACTAAGCATGTCATTGATTGGTCCTTATTACAGGTGGAACCCGCGGGGGAATTTTCCCCTAAGCCTTTGCATATATTGGACAAGTGAAAAGTGCAGCTTCGGAAGCGCACTGTAGTCCAATTGAATGTGCAGTGGAAACACTTTGAGGTAGATGAAGCTACCTCGGAGAATGAGGCCACCATGAGAAAGGCTTACCCCGCCTTGTTTCATGATATCATTCAGTCCCTATAACACCAGGGATGGTGTTGTACTAAGCGGGGAGGGATGTAATGTCCCAAATTTTGGACCTACCATTTATATCATAGGCCTATTGATTATGGTAATTATATTGATGGTTTATTTTATATTGGGTCAAGGACCCCACTGCATATAAACATGATGATTTGTTTTGTATATTGGGCGTAAGCCAATTGTTGATGATATATATGTATATATATGTTTGTGTTGGGTGTAGACCCTGAAGCACATGATTGATGAAATGTTTGTGTTGGGTGTAGACCCTGAAGCACATGATTGATGAAATGTTTGTGTTGGGCCTGGACCATGAAGCACATGATTTATGAACTGTTTGTGTTGTGCATGGACCCTGAAGCACATGATCCATAAGATGTTTTGTGTTGAGCGAGAGGCTCTGAAGCACATGAGTACTTACAATTCTATTGAGTATAAATCTTTGGAACACATGAAAATATAATTGGAAATGTTGGACATAAGCTCTGAAGAATTCCATGTTGATGTTGAGCATAAGCTCTGGATCATCAAATCTTTGTCCATTGTATCCCTAGGTGTATCGTACAAGTACATCCTATCATTTAGTGTTGAGCGAGAGCTTTGGAATTGCACTATGTTTGTAACTCCATGCTATAAGCGTTGAGTATTGGATCTAGTAAGCGCTAGGGGTTACTGAAAAGAATTTAATAACTTTCGAGTGAAAACGACTCGAGAAAAATATTGATCATCATCATACTTATTTATAAATGATTAAATGAAATTTCAAATTGTTGTATTCTCATCAAAGTACTGAAGAGATACCACGTTATACGAGGGAAATCCAACATTCAAGGATTTTTAGACTTTCCTAGCCTAGTAGACGTAATCCATCTTTCTTCTTGACCTTCATAAAGAAGTGTCATTAAGTCTAGGGATCATGATGCATGATGCCCGAAGACAAATACTAACAAGTATTTTATTACTATGTACTTTATACATAGTATGTATAAAGAATTAATTAGGATTAATTATATAATTTATTAAAGGAAGAAGAGAAGATCCACCAATTATTTATTATTAAAGGATTTATAAATAGTGGAAATATCTATGAAAGACTAACTAGGAACTAGTTAAAAGTTCCTAGGTTAAGAATTAAAAATTACCCCAGTAAATTTAAAAAGGGTTAAATCAAGAAATCAAGGATATATTGATTTAACTGCCTCTTTGACTGAAAAGTCTGCCTATAAAGACTCAAGCCAAGAAAAGGCTTGGGGGTTCTCTATTTTTTTTCTCTTGGTGAATTATTATTTCTTCCTGTTTTTTCTCTCAACTATTTTCTTGGAGAATTTTATCCTGAAAAGAAAATAAGGACTGATTCAGAATCTAAATACCAGATAGGAAAACCTAACTTAGGAGCTCTAAGCTACATTCGTGTTGGAGTCCAGCTCAGGGGGATCTAGAGTAGAACCAGGAATAGTTACGAATCATGGTTGGGAGGAACGTGGTAGTTCCCAAGTGATTTGGTCATCAAAATCAGAGGTCAGATCTGTCTTTAATTGATAATATGAGCTATTTGAAAAGTGTGCAGGTTCAGCCATTAAAGGAGCTTCAGGAAAATAATTTACAGGTACGAATTCTTAGTATGTCAAAGTTCATTTCTAGGGTAAATGCAGGATGCTTTATGTACAAGCTTCTATATATTTCGCTAACCCTAGGTAATTAATGTGCTGACTAGGTTTTGCTAGGGTATTTATTTTCCTTTCATTATTCATATGATTGGAAAGATTATAATAGGTTGTTTATATCTAAGTTTCCATCTTAACAATTTGTGTTCTGCATTTATTCCATATTTCGAAGTTAATATTGTAGACTAGGTAAACCTAGATCTGCTACTTTTAAATGTACACTTATTACTTATATCTCTACTGACATATTACATTTGTCAGTAGGGACATGTTTTTTCAATTACAGCATTATTTAACCATAGGATTAAGTTTAAAAGAAGTATATATACTATATAGATACTCTAGGGTATCAGTTACAACCAGAGTTATTCTTTTATATATATATATATATATATATATAAACTATCAGGTATAAATCTCTTAAAAACGCTATCTTTGCATTCATTTCCAAAATTAAATAATCCATCCAAGACCTTTCAAGGTCTATAAGCATATAAACAATCTACATTAAAATACCATAAGTACATGCATTATATCTTAGAAATAAATCCATATAATATCCATTGTTTTTACATAACCATAAACCAAGTCGCATAATTCATTATCACAACATAAATCCATCTAAAAAATTCTTCAAGTTACATTTCTTATAACTCTATATTAACATACAGAGGTTGTATTTAATAAACAGAGGTCGTGGTATCGATCCTCACAAGTTACAACCCCATTGTTTAAACAAAACTAAAATCCACAATAGGAACAGTAATATAAAAAAAATACATTACATTAAATCGTTGCCAACAGAGGTCACGAAATTGATCCCATGGATTTCAAAATCCAAGGAAATATTATAAATAACTAACCCATACCCATTATTTATACTCACAACAATAAAACCCCATAATCATTCTCACACAGGCCACGCTAATACGAATTCGTATGCGGGCTATGGTTTAATATTAAAACCATTAAAGATAATTACAGAGTAATTAAAATGCCTATGCTAGCAAAGAGTTCATGGGACTCCAGCTACAACATGGCCTCAGCTATTAAAATGAATTAATATAGAGTCCAAGTTATATCAATAATAACAATGTCATTACGGGTCTGCATACCCTGGCTACCACAAAAATCACTAACACACAAGTGATCACATAAGTCACGGCCTCGGCCAAGTAATACTACAATTACTTTACTCAGCCACTACCAATCTAAACCCTAAGCTACACTATCACAGCCTGTGGAAAGGAACATGCCATTGAGGTCATGGCCCATACCCACGCTATCTACAAATTCATACTCTACATGCCGTGATACACAGAAAACAATTACCACAAACAATTTAAATAAAATCTATCAAAGCACTGTGGGAAGGCTCATGCCATTGACGGCATGGCCTTTTTCCAATGCTGTCAAGACATAAAAATTATTTCTTTAACCAAGCTAATAAATAGCATTTGTGCACAGAGCAACCAGCAAGGGTATGCCTCTATCCATTTCAAGAACCCCAACTCATTTACAAACAGTGCCCAATAAAAATGCAGGAGTAAAATCACATGAATCACATATCAAGTTTAAACATTGCATTATATCAAAAGCATATATCAATTTACACAAATTTTTCCAAATTTCTATACATACTCGCAATTGAAGGCTGAGAGAAAGGTTTTACACAGGGTGCCAATGGGCTAGGGAGCCATTACTTGCAATGGTGCAGCCCATGGCCTTTAAAATCCTAAAACCAAAACTAACGAGTTACATAACCAAAATAAACCTTGCACATAGCCAAATGGCCTAAAGATCAAGTCACAGCATAAACGTCTCCCCATTAAAAATAAACTAAGTCTGTATTCAAGCCCAAAGGCGAAATAAAATTCACTATAGTATTAAACCCCAACCAAACAATGATGTAAAATGTAGCCCTGCCACAAGATCGAAGGAGGACACCACAAGATTGATGAGCAGGATTACCGTGGCCATGAATGCAATGTGGTGATCCCACTGTGTTTTAGCCACGCTGCCCTCTATCCCCTTTGACACCTGTAAGTCAATAACCAAACAGGGATGAGAAGTATTCCATCCCTTCGAAACTAAAAACCAAACTAATGTATATACTATGAGTTCGAGCAGGCTTACCTTCACAAGCTATGTGTCTCATCCATGGCCATACCTCTGTGCAAAACCAAACAACAAAAACCCAATGTCAAATGCATTAAGCATCCATCATGAGCCAAGTCTAATGGGAAGGCTGTCATGTTTTCCCACAAGCAGTAAATGCACCAGGTTGGAACCCATTATCGTTTCCATAAACCCACTCCCATAGCCACGAATTTTTCCATAGTAATGTTTCATGCCACCCTCCATATCATTGCTTAAACCCTGTATCATATGGTTCATACCATATAAACATCAACACCCCAAACTTTGAACATCAACGTTAGCATAATGCAAGGTCTGTTCTATACTAGTATTATCATAATACTTAGTCATATGATGCACTAGTCAAAATTTTAATACCCTTGATTAGGATTGTAGATGAGGTTTAGTACATAGGTTAGAGCTTAGGGCTTAGCACCATAAATGTTAAGGTGTTTAGGCTTAAGCACCGTGGCATACAAAGTATGCCATGTAAATCTCTCGCTTAATTAAATTCAAGTCTACTCTTGAACCTTTAATTAACCTGCAATAAAAGAACATAGGAAATGTTAAAAGAGATTATAGTAAAAATATACATAGCACAACAAGATATTAATGACATCTAATAATGATGAAAGTAAAACCATAATGGAGAATAATTAATAGACAAGAAATTTAGCCGTAATGGCTAAATTGATGATAACGACACTTACCAAGTCGGAAAATTGGTTCGATAGGTAATGTAATAACTAGCAGCAAGTTATCAATGACCAAGGCTGTTAATAGCCATAATGGATAAATTGACGATAACGACACATACAAAGTTCATTCTCTCAGAAATCAGAATCAGTGGTGAGCCTCTTGCTCAATTTGATGGTTTATATAATATTGCCTAGGTCTTAGGGTTAGTTTTTAATTTAATGAGCCACCCAGCTCAGTCACCCCTCTTAGGGAACATGACCACTTTTTTAGGGATAATGCTCCTCCAATAGCTTGAAAGTTAATGCTAGTGCTGCCACTTGTCAATCATCCTTTTACAGCTGCACCTTCCTCCTAGTGGAAATGAACATTCATTTAATAGTCTCCCTTTAATATGTTTCTCTTTTTATTAATTAATAAAATAAATAATTCTTTAATTACAGTCATCCTTGACCCACTTGGTCATAACTTACAATAAAATTTAACATAATGTTTTTGCTGAAATAAACCATAAATATATATTTCTTTTCCAGTTTTGTGTATGTTACAGTTTATATAGGAAAATATGTCAAACCCATGAACCAAAAGGAGCAAGAATTTTAGGTCCTCGGAGCTTTTGTTTTTACTTTATAATAAATCCCTTTTAGCTTCGCACATCTCTTTGTCTTCCTGAAATTACACAATCCCATGCTTTGTTGTTGAGCTTACATTTATTCTCTCCCAAGACAAGAAAAAGTATTATATTATTTTAAAGTAAAAAAAGTTGAAGTGAACCAAAAAAATTAAAATTAATATAGAGTATGAAGTTTCTCTTTAAATATGAGATTCAACAAAGCTATAAGAATGCTGATCATTTCTTCTCCATGTCCACTTGAATACATTGTTTCCATATAAAATGCAATTGATAGTTAAGAATATATGTTGCAGTTTCTTTTGTATTTGAACTAAGAAAATTGATATTTACTTGGAGTCATGCCTATTGTAGAATTGATCTAATTCCACATATTAGTATGCAATGGATATATAGGGTTTGATATTATGGACTGTTTTTTTCTAAACATTTATTCATTTTAAGTGATGACCATTTTATGGAAAAAACTTATGGGATCTCTTAATTGAATATAAATATATCTAAGGTGGTGAATATCAAATAACTAATTGTCATGTAGGAGACTAGAAGTTGTTAATAATTTAGACATATATGTGCCCATGAAAATAGTAAACATATGTTGAGTGTTCATTTCATAAATTACAATTATAACTTTGTTCTGAAATCATGACCTTGCCTTTGAAGACTCCTTTGCATTCAAAGTGTAAGTTATGCACTGCATTAAGTGACATTTGAATTTTGAGATACCCCATATCATGTATATTTGAGATATGTTTTAAAAACTTCTTGTTCTAGCCTTCTATATAAATTTCAGTGAATATCAATTGACTTTGTTAAACAATTTTATCAGAGAATTTTATTTGATTGCACATGACACTTCATATTATGTTTGATACATTCATTCATTTGGTAATATGTCTTAAATTCTTTGAACCCATAAAAATCATGCTAAACTTGGTTTTGGAATACCGCTTCTACTATTACTTTTCTATGCTTGAATAGTGTGTATAGACTACCCTTGTTGAGGTGCAATTTTGTTGGATGTGTAGTTTTATTCTTAAGTAGCACTCAACCCCTTTTTTCTTTGCATTTGAAAATGTTAAATAATTGTTGGGAATACTCTAAAGTGCTTCCATAATACTTTTATAAACATATGTCATAGGGTATGATCCAATGCAAGATTGTTGGTGAACTATTAGTGTAATACCCCTCTTCACACCAACTTGTTGTAACCAAAAGAAAAATATGTAAATGTAACTATGTATCTGTTCCTGACAAGAATATCAATGCCAAGGCCCCACTAGTAAAGAACTATAAGTAATGTTATGTATTTCCTAAGTTGTGAATTGAAATTGTAGACTTAGGAGACTAAAGGACTAGACACAACTGAAGGATAGGGGCATGAATCGACTGAGAGGAGAGGGTTAATGGATGGGAAGCAATGAGGATCTAAGTTATCGATGACCAGTGTCATCTTGGTGTCATAGGCACTAGAAGAAAAGTATACATTGAAGTTTCACTTGATAGCCTAAAGTTTTAATTAAGATCTTAAGTAAAGTAACTATTCACCATAGGGTACTAGTGAGCTCAAAAAATATATCTTTGGTATAAAGCTAATTGTTATAAGATAATCCTAAGAAATATTAATTAACCATACTATATTTTATTATTAACTTAATTACAACTGTTGAAATATTGTAACTTCGAAGAATATTCTTTATGTATCTTTTGTGGTCCCCGATGGTCCAACTGGGAGAACCACTTGTATTACATTGTACCCCGATGCTCCTAATCGGAAGAACTAATAAGAGTCATGAGGTAGTCCCCTCTATTTGTAAAGGTGGGTCATCAGCACCCCAGTGTGGTTACTTGAGCCTACATGTGTAACTCGAGCCTACATGAGTTAACTTAAGCCGACATGTTGATTGAGTAAACTTTAAGTAAATGGATGAATATAAATAGAGGTGTAGTGCTCCTCATTTGAGACACACACACTCACTTGGAAAAGCGCACTTGTGGACGAGAGGAGTTGCTGGAGAAGGAGGAGAATCAGGTTTTTGATCTCCTTGTTGGTTTTACCTTTTTCCCTTTTGGGGTATCTATATTGAGGAAGCTTTTGCTGGGTTTTTCCCTTTAGGGTTTTCCCAGGATAAATCTGTGTTGTTCTTGTGATATTGTTTCTTTTAGTGATCCTGCTTTATATGATTTTATTATGAAAAATGAAATGATATAGTTATGTCTTAGTTAAGCATATGAAAATTCAACATGGTATCAGAGCTAACCTGAATAGTATTCCATGAATGGCTCTTCATATTTTTATCATATGGCATATAAAATTTAATACCAAATGGCTAAGTCTTATGACTTAAGCCCTTCACCTTTAGGAATAAAAACATTCCAATCACATGTGATAAAAACTAAGCATGGGAATAAATTTTATTAAGTCTTAAACCACAATAATAATGTTAACCATATAGACATAGGTCTAACAATCCCTAGCTATGTGTAAACAATACCGCTAATAGTAGTAGTAAGATATGCTAGGATAGGACTTTGGTCCCTTTGTATTAGAAAGGAAATGGCGTAGTATAGCATAGGTAGCATGCCAACTTTAAATAGTCATAGCAAGTTTTCACCACCTAATGAACCTGCACAAAATGAAGAGAAGTTGCATTAGTTCAACAAGAACTAAGTAAACCCTGTAGCATCAAGTAAAAAACCAATTACCTCTCCAAGTGGTCATATAAAGGATACAAATCCCACCACTCCACCTCTTGGCAGTTAAAGGTCAAGTCAAGATTTTACCATAAAAAATGAACAACTATTATAAACAGGAAGTAAGATATAACTGGAAAAACGCATGCACATGCATGACAAGAAATAACCAACGAACAATGTAATCATCTAAATCAGATTAAGGAAAATAAAAACATTATATAATTACATTAGTAACCACATCAGGAGAACAACTTATGTCACTTCGGTGTAAAAAAGAAGGATCAAAATATACCGCAAAAGATCAATTAATGTCCAGTACATGTAGTAATTAACTAGCCTATTTTTTTCCAAATTTTTGGGACATTACAAGTGGTATAAGAGCCCAGTTTCAACACTAAGAGACCTAATGGGCATGTCAAACATCCGTTGCATAAAAATAAATTATGTTTTGGGATTTTGTTAACTAACATAAATTTCTCTTGTTATTAAAAATTTGCAATTATAGGATCAAAAGAATAGTTCATATCATGAACATAGAAGAAGACAATAGCCAACAAGGAAAGTTGTATACCCCCACACAGAAAGCAGAACGGGTGGTTGAGCTAAATTCTGATATACTGAAAACCATACAAATTCTTCAAGAAGACTTACAGAGTTTCAGGGATGATAATATGAATGAAAGAAAGGAAAAACAAGTAATTAATGAACCCTTATTACAGAACATTATAGGATGAATCCCGAAGGGAAAACCCACTCATTCAACCAATAGTTTCAAGAAATAATTCTATCATAAGCGGGCCAACAGCCCGAGAGAAGAAGGAAAAGAAGAACATACCCCTGAACCTCCAGAAACATATTGGCATGGTCCTTCTAGTGATGATTCGGTTTCTCCTTGCAGAAACAAACATAGAAATGATAACAATCTCTAGGTAGATTTCAAAAAGATAAAAGCTACAACCTATGAAGGAGACATGAACAAATGAGAGAAAGTTGAAGAATGGCTTCTAGGTATGATCAAATATTTCCGAGTACATAAATACTCTAGCGAGATGAAGGCCCATCTAGCCATTTATAATTTAAATGGAAAAGCATCTAGGTGGTGGAGAGACCTAAATCATACGAAGAAAGATGAGGTAAGAGAAATTAGATGGAGTAATTTCAGCAAAATGTTTTAGGAGAAATACATGTCGAAAAGGTTCTTCGACAGAAAGGTGAAAGAATCTCACAAATTAAGGAGGGGTTCTATGACTATGGACGCTTTCATTAACAAATTTTTGGATCTATTACATTATGCTCCTTACATAAAGGAGAGAAAGTAAAAATAAAATAGTTTTTAGGATGTCTTCCTCCCAACGTTCAGGAGAAGATTTAATTTGAGATGACTAAAACATTGGAAACCACCCTACACAAAGCTAGGCTTTGATATGAGCATGGATAGATGTAGCAAGAAAATGTCAATAGAAGCAGAGATAGTTCTAGGACCTTCTAGGACAACCACAAATTGGGTTTCAACCCACCACCTTACAAAAAACAGAACAATAGCTTTCCAGCGAATAAGAACTTTAACAAAACCGGTACAAAGCCATATGTACCAACACCGAATTCTAACAAACCAACAATAAATGGGGGAGCCAATGTTTCCCTGATGAAAATCAATTTCTAGAAACACTAAGGGCCCCACTATGCCTGAGACTATAAGAATAAGGCTAATGGAGTCTTGCACAACTTACAAGAAGAACCAATAGTAGAGGACATAGATGGAACACCGTGGATTTATACAGCCTTAGATGACCGACAGGTAGACCATTAGGCTACCATGGTTGAGATAGAACGTAAGGTTTACAATAATTCTATTTCAATATTGATTGGCCCCGATGCTTGTAGAAGCTATGTATCACCTAAAACTGTTGATGTATGTAAACTAGACAAGGTTAAACATGAGAAACCCTAGATGGTGCAATTAGCCACAGGTACAAAACAAATTTTTTATGAAATAGTTAAAGACCGTGATGTAAACCTGAATAGTTTTCTTACAATAATAAACCTGAACATCATAGCCTTAGGATCATATGATATACTTATCAGCATGGGCTGATTGGAACAACACCATGTCATGCTCGATTGCTTACACAAGTCAATCTTGTGTACATATAGCCAAGGGAATCCAATAAAGATTCAAGGCATACCTAAGAAAGTTTATGTAAGGAAGATATCCACTTTACAAGAAAAGAAGTGTATTAGTAAAGGATGCAAATTGTTTGTTGTAAACATCCAGGACATATAAGATGAAAGAGAACAACACATCGAGGTCTTTCAAATCTCTTTTAGACTTCAAGGAATTATTTTTTGAGGAAATCCCAAGATTACCACCGAAATGAGACTTAGATTTTTCCATAGAACTGACACCAGGATCAATTCTGGCTTCAAAAACTCCTTACTGCACAAGCACACCAGGGTTGGTGGAATGCAAACTGTAGTTGCAGGAGTTTATTCACAAGGGATATATTCAACCGATTTTTTCCACTTTGGGAGCACCAATACTTTTCGTAAATAAGAAGGATGGCACAATGCATATGTGTATCGATTACCATCAACTGAACAAGATGACCATCAAGAACTGATACCAACTCCCTAGGATTGATGACTTCTTTGATCAAGTAGGCGGGGCCAAGATCTTTTCAAAGATCTACCTGCGATCTAGGTACCATCATGTACAGATTCACAATGAGGATATTCACAAAGCCACCTTTCGTACGAGGTATGACCACTACAAGTTTGTAGTGATTCCATTCGGGTTTACCAATGCAACCATGGACTTTATGTGTATGATGAACAATATCTTCAGTTGTAATGTCCCCAAAATTTGAATTGTTTTTATTAGGCTAGTTGAATACTGCATGTGCTAGACATTATCTAAGCTATACATAATGTGTCATACTTTATTTATTATGTTGTATTGTCGTAAGTTGTTCTTACGTCCTGCTTTCATATTTCTCGATGTGGTTATTACTATAATACTTATGTTGTCATGATGTTGTTTACTATATTGATCTATGGTTACGCATTGATACGTATGTTAGTTATTTCTATTACTTATTCCGTGGTTATAAATTTTGATTACTGTTGTATAAACAATTCTGACTTAACTTGTTATTGAAAAAGGGGTGGAGTGGTGGGACTTGTTTCCCTTGTAAACACCTGAGAGGTAATTGTTTTCTACTTGTCACTTCAGGGCTTACTTATTTCTTACTGAACTAATGCATTTCTTTCCTTGTCGCGTGCAGGTGCACTTGTCGATGGAAATTTCTTATAAAAGCGAAACAAGGAATACTACCCATCCATCACTAGCACTCAGTTTGGATGATGAAAGAATTATAGTCATATACTAGTGACTATTATTACAGTTGTAAATTCATATTTACACAAGGATGGATGTTTCACTAGCCTATGTTGTGCAGGTCACTATTATTGTTCTAATGGACTTTATGATAGTGATTTAATTACTACTGCATTTATCATTTACATGATACATATTTTATGTGGTATTAAAATATTATAACTTGGTTCATGTTTTAATATGGTCTTGGTATAATAGTTAATACCTTTACAATAGCCCTTCATGGTATATTTCATATGCCATGGACTATGGCTAAACCTTATGTATTCGATGCACATATTACATGGCACGTTGATTAAACATGGCTCTTTGTTAAAGGGCTGCATAAACTATATGCTATGGGTTTTGATTTGTGTTAATGGGGGCCACGGTGGCGACATCAATGCACCTTGGGATGTGTGGCTCTCAAGTTTAGGGCTTGTACTACCATGATGGTTTGAGTCATTTGCATCATGGCTACATGAGATATGCCTCTTGTTTTTGTGGTGGTATGAAGCTTTGGAGGTTGGTTGTAATGGAAGGTATGTCCTCCATACTAGTTTACAAGCATTGTTTTATTGTTCAGATTGATGTTTGAGCATACTCTTATTGTGTTTTTCTTGTATGAAGGTTGCATGGCTTGAAGAAACATGGGCCATGGGTGACTCTGAGGTCAACACCTTACCCATTACGTGTAATTCATGTTGTACAAGTTTAAAACTTGTCCCTCTCTCGCATGGTTGTTGTGACAGAGTTAAAACTCGTCCTGGGTTTGAATTTTTTTCTCTGGTTTTAATGGTTTCATTTTGAAAAAGGGACCGTCTGTAAAATGAAATGTAAGGAATTAGGGATGTGTTTAACAACTTGGGGTTTTGTTTGGGTTTAGTGCCTTTTTCCTGGGACTAATGTATTTGGGTTTTGGCAAGAGGAGACTCTATGTAGTAATGTGGCTTGGTAAACTTGACAAGATATGCATATTTTGAATATGTATTTATGTCTTTTGTAATGGTGGTAGCACCATTGCTGCAATGGTGCAAGGCCTCGGATATACGAATGTGTAATTTCTTACTTTGGTTTATAAAGGGAATATGTACATCATTTATAGTCTCTGTGTATGTGCTTATATACAACATTTGCATACTGTTGAATCATGGGTGTGATTTTTAAGCATTGGCATTGGTTTAACTCTATCCTGATTCACAATGCATGTTTAAGTTTTTATATCGATTCATTAACTATGTTTTTTTTTTCCCTCAAAACCATGCCATAGATGTAAATGGTGTTCCACCAATAGAGCTGTGACTGTGCGTTGGATAAATGAATTATCATTTGTATGTTTTCATTCGTGGTTATAGTTATTCATGTATATTAGATTGTAAGAGTTGTGATAGGGGTGTAACCCTTCGATTGTAATTCGTTGCCACTGGCATATCGTTGACAGGGATGAAAAAGGGTTTTATGATAATGTTTAAAATTCTCTATTATGTAAAGGATCGAGGGCCATGAAAATGGTTATAGTGTATAATTTATTTTGGGCTTTTACCTCTTTGTAAGGATTAGGTGAATTTGTTTTATGTCCAGTGTATTTATAATAGTGTGCTCTAGTTTGGTGGTTAAAACACTACATTGTTTAGTATATTAATAACAAATCCTACAGGATTCGATAGGATGACTTGTAAATAAGTGGACTCAACAAGAATTCATCCTCGGTTGCTATGGTTGTTAAAGAATATTATTGTATGGGTCTATTTGGGCATTCAACATTCATACGAAGTGATCCTGCGAACTTTGTGTATTCATGCTACATTTTTTAAAGAGTTATGTGCATAGCATTATGTTTGGTTTACTATGTTGGAACTTTCATTACGTCATACAATTTTAGTAGATGTACTTTCCATGTATTGCAGTTGCAACTGTTCCCAAATTTCTGGAAATTTTGGACCCTCCTTTTCGATCTTGTTTGCCCCACTCTACTACATGTTGGATTATTTGAGGTTGTTTCCTTGCTATTTGAGTTTTCGTCTTGATCTGTGCATATTTTGTACTGTAAGGCTCTGCCGGTTGTACGTTGTTTCATTTGTGAAGTTTAAAGTGGGTTTTTTAGTCATCATTATATCGGGAGTCAGTGACGTGGTGCTAATAATTAGAGACTTTAGCTAAACTTGGATTCTGTTTTGAAAAGACCTTGACTTGCATTTTTTTCGAAAACTTTTTTGACTTCGGTCGAAGGCCACAGGTTTATTAACTTCTGTCATTGCGGCTTTAGAATAGGCTAACTACCCGTCAGACTGCTTGTCTTTTCACCGATGTCTAGTTTTTTGTTTTTTCGATGTCGATTGGTTTGCGGTTTTTCTTGACCTCTGAAATTTCGTCGTTGCAGCTGTATAGCTCACTAGCCATCTGATTCCTACAGAGGATCTGACACCCAATGTTTTATCATGTCTTTTTAGTCTATGCGTCGAAAAACCTAGAGTGTAGGTTACCCGACGTTGTGGCTGCTTAATCCACTAATGAGCCGACGTCAAGTGTTCTGATTCATTGATGGAGGTTTTTTATGTGCTCTTTTCTTAATCGTTCTACCCTTTGTTATGAGGCCGTCTTTTTCTATAAGAGACCTGTATGCCTTGTTTAGGTTGATTTTCACAAATAAGAACCAGGCTCTGGTTTTTCCATTTTAGTACCCATTTTTAATATCATGGTTTATGTTTATTAAAGATATATGGATTTAATGATGAACTCTCATTGTTTGTAGATAGACATGGCAGTTTCTCAGATCCCGTTGAAGATTATTGCGGCAAAGAAGGTGCAAATTGGAGGACAAAGCATGTTAAAGCATAAGGCGGCAGAATCGTTGCTCGACGAAGAAAATTATGAGGGTCTGCAAGGAGAGCGAGGAATGGTCGAGCATAATCATTAGAGATCAAAGGCTCATACTTGGGCACTCCATCAGTTACCTAGATTTTCCCGGTTTTTTATAAAATCTTTATTTGGAATGTAACGTTTGTAATCATGAGCATTCACAAAGTGACAAAACAGTGAGAGGGAATGGTTGGGGAGTGGAAAGGTTTCCCCCTTTGGTATATGTATGGGACAGAGAGAGAAAAGGGGGATTTTTCCTGGAGAAACTTGTGAACCACTTGTTGTAAGAGGAACTACTTTGTTTTACAATAATAACATTGCAAATTTTTTCCTGTTGGAGAAAGTGCTAGGTGGAATGTTCAAATGTGATAAAATGAACAATGTTGAAGGGGAACTATTTTGTCTTTAATTGTGTTTCATTAACTGTGAGAGCGTTCTAACTTTCTGAACCTATGTTCTTTTTTGAGTGTTCCCTAGTTTATTCTGTGATAATTTCCACTATGGGTAATGAATGTTTTAACAATTGACGAGCTATATTTTCATGTATATTTTATTCATGTGTATGTCTTTTGATCCTAAGAACAGCTATCTGTGATTTATCTTAACATATGAACTGTACTACATTACTCATGAATTGATAATCTTGCTCCCTAGGGATAGCTTAGTTAGTATTATTTTTCTAGTTGTGTGTGATTTAGACGCAAGAGAGTCTAAGACGAGAGGTAAGAACCTGCACATCACATTGTGACCACTTGCATTCTTCATCAATCTGCATCTTAGATAGGCACTTGCATATCATACTTAAAGTCAAAATACAAAAATACATACAGTGGACCGGGCCGCAACTGGTAAACCCCTTCGTGTTTGTTACTTGACCTACTGTAGTCGGACCACAAACCAGATGTATTCCCTACACCAAAAAATCACGGGCTAGTTGGGAACGTTGACTCGGGATAATCCCTTGTTGTTGCTGCATGCGAATTTCCAAGCCTCAACACCATGTTAATTATATGTTCTCATTTATTATAAATGAGATGGATTTATGTGGATTATTATTTATATATTCAGACCATTAGATGGTCTCGATATCTTGACTGTATATTTGATTTAATGTTTATTTTTAGATATGGAATAATGTGCTTATAATGTGGTTTAGTTATATTCTAGCCTCGGACCATTAGAGGTCTCGTTAGCTTGACTATTTGGCATTTTAATTTGCTATTTGATTATGGTTTTGTTTATATTTAAATAATGGGAATGATTTCTTTGCTTAGATTAAGACATACTATACTTTAATTAAATGTGTTTTATAATTGTGTTATGTTTATAATTTTCTTATGTTATAGCTCATAAATATAGTTCTACTAGCAATATGAAATCTGCCAGTAGAATCCATAGGTAAAATAAACATATAGACTCTCTTTTGAATCTAGATTAATTTCTAGGTCTTAGCAAAAACAAAGTTTAAGATATTAAATAAATGAAAAACTAAGTATAGAAGAAATAAGCCCTAAATAATTCCTAGACAAGAAATAATTTTCAGACATAGTGTTTTAGAATTAAAAAGATAAACTCTTAAACATTCTGGACAAAAATGCGGTTTATAAATAAAATGTAAACCCTTAAATATTTTAACATGAAATAATTGCAAACATAGGGTTAGAAATATAACCTAAACCCTTAACTATTCTAATAGGATACAAATTCAGACATAGGGTTAGAAATATAACATAAACACTTAAATATTCTAACAGGAGTTATATTAGATAATGGAACAAAAAAATCAAGAACCTCATACCTGAAAGGTGAAGTTATTCCAATTGTTGAAGACCTGCACACTTAATTACCAAATATTAATAAATTCATAGGAATATTTGACCTCTGTATAGATAACTGAATCAGTTGGGAACTACCACGTTCCACCCAACCATGACCTAGTCGTGTTCCCGGTTTTAGTCTCAATCCCCCCGAGCTAGTTCCAACATGAAAGTAGCTTAGAGATCCTAAGGTAAGGATTCCCTAACTGGGATATCAGCTCTGAATCAGTTCTCCTTTTTCCTCTTATGAAAATTTTCTCCAATAACTCTCTTGAGAATAATTAGGTAGAATAATGAATCCAAAAAGATGGAAGAGATCCCCAAGCCTCTCTTTGTTTTGGATCTTTATAGGAATAATTTTCAGTCAAAGCGGTAGTTAAATCAAGAATCATTTGATTTCTTGATTTAACCCTTTTATTTAATTTAGTAACTTTTAATATTTAGCTTAGGAACTTTTAACTAGTTCCTATTTGGACCTTTGTAGGTATTATACTATTTAATTATCTTTAAGTAATAATAGAAATAAATGGAGCCTCTCTTTATTTCTTATACTTTCAATATTATTAATATGTTTACTCTTATACATACCATGTATAAAATATATACTTATGTGTATATATATTATTTGTTAACATTTGTCTTTAGGTTTCATATAACATGATCCCTAAAATTATGACACTTTCTTCATTAAGATCGTCAGGTATGTGGTTAGGTCTACTAGTATAGGAAACTCTAAACATCCTTGCATGTTGGATTCCATAGTATAACATGGTAGTTCTTTAGTACTTTATGAGATAAAGAAATTTGAGATTTCATTTAATCACTTGTAAATAAGTCAAGTGAGATCAATATTTTACTCGCGTCGTTTTCACTTGACGTAATTATTTATTTTTAGTAACTCCTAGCACTTATCTAGAGCCCATAATCAATGCTAAAAATAGGGAGTTACAAACTTAGTCCAATTCCAGAGCTCCTCACTCAACACTAATGCTAGGATGTATTTGTAGGATACACCTAGGGATACATATGGCCAAGGATTCGATGTTCTAGAGCTTATGCTCAACATCAACTTGGAAGGATCTAGGGATTATGCCCAACACTTCTAATTATATTTTGATGTGCTTCATAGATTCCTTCTCAACACAAAGGTTTACATAACTCATGTGTTCCAAAGCTCCTCACTCAACACAACAAAACACTCATGTTCTCTAGAGCTTCTCGCTCAACACAACTTAAACACTCATGTTCTCCATAGCTTCCCGCTCAACACAAACATTCAAATACTCATGTACTCAAGAGATCCTTGCTCAACACAAAATATCTCATCAATCATGTTCTTTAGGGTCCATGCCCAACACATAAAATCATACATAAAATATATGTAATTGGCTTATGCCTAATATATCAAACAAATCATCATGTTCATATGCAGTGGGGTCGTAGACCCAATATATCAAAATAAAACATCAAAGTAACATCATAGTCAATGGGGATTATGCCCATAATTGTTAGGTCAAATTTACGGATATCACATCCCTCACCAGTTAGAACAACACCATCCCTAGTGTTCTAGGGACTTGGAATGAAATCATGAAACAAGGCGGGGTAATCCTTTCTTGTGGTGGCTTAATTCTCTGAAGTAGCCTCATCATATTCGAAGTGCTTCCATTTCAATTTCACCTGGACTATGGTGAAATTCATGATCTACACCTCTCTCTTGTCCAATATATGAAGAGGTTCAGGGGAAAACTCCCGTTCAAGTTCCACCTGTAGTAAGGACCAATCAATCACATATTTAGTATCATAAACATATTTCTTCAATAATGATGCATGGAAAACATTATGGACTCTTATATGAGTGGATAACACTAGTTCATATGCCATTTTCCCTCTCTTGGCCAACATCTCAAAGGGTCCACAAAATCTAGGTGCTAACTTACCGCATGTTCCCAAGCTCAACGAGCTTCGTTTTTCTTTTACTTTCAACCGAGCATGGTCACCTATTTGATAGTATTTATCTTTTATTTTCTTATCTGCCTAGATTTTATGATGGTATTGTGCTTCTTTAAGGTTCACCTGGACCTTCGTAACCAAATGTTCCAAGTCCTTTAACAAGTTAGGACCTAACATGAACTGATCCACCAGGATATACCAAGTAACCAGTGTCCTACACTTTTGTCCATAGAGTACCTGAAAGGACTCATCTTTGTATAAATATGATACCCATTGTTGTATGCAAACTCTAGAAGTTTCAAGTAATCTTCCCACTTGGTGGGGTTGTTCATGACATACATCCTAACCATGTCCTCTATAATATGGTTTACCCTTTTCGTCTGCATGTCTATCTACAGCTCATAAGTAGTACTAAAGTTCAACTACATTTCTAATCCACAAAATGAGGATCTCAAAAAGTTCCTGGTAAACTTAGTATCTCGATCTGAGATTATTCCCTTCGATATCCTATGCAATCTAAATATCTCCTTCAAGAAGATATCAGAAATGTGTACTTCCTTGTAGTTCGACTTCACTGGAATGAAGTGTGCTGCTTTCGAAAATTTGTCAACCACTACAAAGATAGAATCATTATTTTTCTTACTCTTAGGTAGACCTATGATAAAATCCATACTAATGACCTCCCACTTCCATTATGGAATGGGTAACAACTGCAGTAATCTCGAAGGA
The DNA here is from genome assembly GCA_001517045.1 of Pseudotsuga menziesii. Taxonomy (NCBI): domain Eukaryota; kingdom Viridiplantae; phylum Streptophyta; class Pinopsida; order Pinales; family Pinaceae; genus Pseudotsuga; species Pseudotsuga menziesii. Next base: position 341,768 of record LPNX010627876.1, read on the forward strand.
TGTTTGTGCTCAGCTTTGACGAGCTGACATTCCTGACATTTTGTGATAAACAATACAATGTCGGCCTTTAACTTAGGCTAGAAAAAATTTCTCTTAACAACGTATATCATCTTTTGATATCCCATATTCCCTGACTAGGGTGTCCGATCAAATTCCATGAGGATGTTGGACCGAATGTCCCCTCATTCTGGAATGTACAATCTCTCCTTGGACCATATTAGTCCTCTTTCGTCTACCTTGTACTCTTTTTGTTGTTAAAACAACCTATCCTCTTAGACCTTCTTGAGGATTTCTACATAGAAATGGTCAACTCTGTTGGTCGTTCTAATGCTCTCGTGTAAATACGAATTGGGTTGAATTACAGTCACTTCATATATCATATGAGTTTGTCAGCTCAAAGCATCAACAATCTTGTTCTATTTTCCCTTTATATTCTTTAGCTCGAAATGGTACTCACTAAGGAAAGCGAACCATCTAGATTTCCTGGCATTCAGATTTGGTTTCTCAAATAAATACTTCAGACTCATATTGTATGTCTTCAGAAGAAATTTCCTTCCCATGAGGTAGTTCCTCCACATCTTCAAGGTGTGGATGATGGCTGCTAACTCAAGATCCTATGTGTGGGATAGTTTTTCTCATGTTCTTTTAACTTTTGTGATTCATAACAGATTGTGTAATTGTTCTGCAAGAGGACTCCTCTGAGCCTTTCCTTACTTTCATCCGTGCAAACAATGAAATCCCCATCAGGACCCACAATTCGTAGTATCAGTGTGATCATCAAAAGCTACTTGATATTTTGGAAAATTTTCACGCACTTTGATTGTCCATAAGAAATTATTTCCCTTCTTTTGCAAAGTGGTCATGGGACAATATATTCCCAAAAAGTTATCAATGAACTTCAATAATATCTGGCTAATCCCAAAAAGCATCTAATGTTGGTGACACTAGTAGGGGTAGGCCAATCTTCTATGGATTTGATATTTTTCGGGTCCACAACTATCCCCGTCTCAGAGATGATGTGACCCAAGTATTGTATCTAGTTTGTAAAAATCACATTTACTAAACTTGGCATAGAGCCGGTGTTCTCGTAACACTCGTAGCACTATGAGAAGGTGTTCCTCATGTTCCTCTTTACTCTTAGAGTAAACTAGGATTTTGTCTATAAAGACCAAAACAAATTTGTCTAGATATTTGATGAATATACTATTCATCATACACATAAAATTTGTGGGGGAATTGGTCAACCCAAAATGACATTACTACAAGCTCATAGTGATTGTACCTTGTACAAAGGGCACTTTTATGTATACACTCGCTGTGAATCCATACTTGATGTTACCCGAATTGCAGGTCGATCTTTGAAAAATATTGGGTCATCCTTCTTGATCGAACAAGTCATCGATCCTATGGAGTGGGTATCTGTTCTTGATAGAATCTTGTTAAGTTGAAGGTAATCGATGCACATCCGCATCATAGCATCCTTCTTCTTTACGAAAAGTATCGATGGTCTCCAAGGAGACAAGGCTTGGTTGGATATATCATTTCTCAATCAACTCCTGCAACTATAGTTTGATTTCTACTTACTCTGGTGCACTCATCCTGTGATGGGATTTGGAAGCTGAAACTGATCCTTGTGTGAGTTCTATGGAAAATTTTAGGTCTTGTTTTGGAGGTAATCCTGGGATTTCCTTAGGAAATACGTCCTTGATTTCTACTAGAACTGGAAAGTCCTCTATGTGTTTTTCTCTTTTAGCTTCTATGTCTTGGATGTTTACTGCAAATAGCTTACAACTTTCCTAATGCACTTGTTTTCTTTTCAAGAAGATATCTTCCTTAAAGAAACTTTCTTCATTATGCCTTGAATCTTCACTTGATTCCTTCGACCATTTGTACACAATATTGACTTGTGTAACCAATTGAGCATGACATGGTGTTGTTCTAACTAGTCCATGCTGATAAGTATATCATACGATCCTAAGGGTAGGATGTTCATGTTTACTTTAGTAGGAAAACGATTCGGGTTTACCTCACAATATTTAATTATCTCTAAAACTTTCCATTTCATATATGTGGCTAATTGCACCAACCAAGGTTTATCATGTTTAACCTTGCCTAGTTTACATACATCAACAATTTTAGGTGATACATAGCTCCATCAAGAACCAAGGTAAATAAGTATTGAAATAGAAGTGTTCAAGATCTTTCCTTCTATCTCAACCATGGTAGGCTGATCATTTTCCTGTCGGCCATCCAACGCTGCATAAATCCATGGTGTTCCTACTATGTCTTCTACCATTGGTTCTTCTTGTAAGTTGTGCAATACCCCAATGGTATTGTTCTTACAATCTTGGGAATAATGAGGCCCTTGGAATTTCCATCACTTAATTTGTAGCAGGGAAACATTGGATTCCCAGTTATTGCGCGCTTGTTAGCATTTAGAGCTGGTATATTGAATTTGTACCTGATTTGTTGAATTTATTGTTGGCTGGAAAAGTATTGTTTTGTTTTCTATATGGTGGCAAGTTAAAACCCGATTTGCAGTTGTCAGATAATTTCTTAGACCTGTCTATGTTTCTATTAAGTTTCTCTTGCCTTAACTTCCCATGCTCATAGAAAAGCCTAGCTTTGTGCAATGGGGTGTCCAAAGTTTTAGGGATTTCAAATTCAATCCTTTTCCAAAAGTTTGGGGGAAGACATCCTAAAAAATGCTAGATTTTTACCTTCTCATCCTTGATGTATGGGACATAATGTAGCATATCCAAAAATTTGTTAATAAAATCATCCGTAGTCATATATCCCATACATAACTCGTGAAACTCTTTCACCTTTCTGTCAAAGAATCTTTTCGATATATATTTTTCTTGAAAAATCTTGCGGAAATTACTCCAATGCATTTCTTTTACCTCATATTCATGGTATGCTTCAACTGTCTCCACCATCTAGTTGCTTTTCCATTTAAAATATAGATGGATAGACAAGACTTCATTTCTCCAGAGTAATTATGAACTCGGAAATATTTTCTCATACCCAACAACCACTCTTCATATTTTCCCCTCATGTTTATCTCTCCTTCATAGGTTGGGGATTTTATTTTTCTAAATTTCCCCGAGAGATTGTCACCATTTCTCTGTTTCTTTCTGGAAGGAGAAAGAGAGCCATCATTGGAAGGTCTATGATAATCTCCTTCTGGAGGTTTATCATAATTTAGTTCAACCACTAGTTCTGCTTCCTAGGTGGGGGTATTCAACTTCCCTTGTCGGCTGTTATCTTCTTTAGTGTTCATGATTTGAATTATTCTTTTAAAATCCTGCAATTGCAATTTTTTTAATAACAGAAATTTTTTATGTTAGTTAACAAAATTTAAAAACATAATTTATTTTCCTTGCAACAAATGTCGTCTATGTCCATTTCGTCTCTTAGTGTTGAAACTAGGCTCTGATAGCACTTGTAATGTCCCCAAAATTTGAAAATTAAAAAAAAAAATTATTAGGCTATTCGAATACTACCTGTGCTAGACATTATCTAAACTATGTGGAATGTGTCGTACTTTGTTTACCGTGTTGTATTGTCATAAGTTGTTCTTACATCCTTCTTTCATATTCCTCGATGTGGTTATTAATGTAATACTTATGTTGTCGTGATGTTTCTTACTATCTTGATCTATGGTTATGCATTTATATGTATGTTATTTATTTTGATTATTATTTAGTGGTTATAAAGTTCCATTGCTATTGTATAAACAATTCTGACTTAACTTGTTATTGAAAAAGGGGTGAAGTGGCGGGACTTTGTTCCCTTGTAAGCACCTAAGAGGTGACTGTTTTATACTTGTCACTTTGGGGCTTACTTAGTTACTATGGAACTCATGCATTTCTTTCCTTGTCACGTGCATGTGCACTTGTTAATGAAAACTTCTTATAAAAGAGGAACAAGGCATACTTCCCATTCATCACTAGCGCTCAGCTTGGACGACGATAGACTTATAGTCCTATCCTAGTGACTATTATTACGACTGTAAATTGATATTTACGCAAGGATCTATGTTTTAGTAGCCTATGTTGTGTAGGTTACTATTATTGTTTTTACATACTTTACAATAGTAATTTAATTACTGTTGCATTTATCATTTACATGGTACATATTTTATGTGGTATTAACATTTTATAACTTGGTTCATGTTTTAATATGGTCCTGGTGTACAAATTTAAACCTTTACAATAGCCCTCCATGGAATATTTAGTATGCCATGGAATATGGCTAAAACCTATATATTCGATGCACATATTACATGGCATGTTGATTAAACATGGCTCTTTGTTAAAGGGTTGCATAAAGTATATGCTATGATTTTTTATTTATGTTAATTGGGGCCTAGGTGGTGACATCAATGCACCTTGGGATGCGTGGGTCTCAAGCTTAGGGCCATGATAGTTTGGGTCATTTGTAGCATGGATGCGTGAGCTCTGCCTCTAGTCTATGTGGTGGTGTGAAGCTTTGTAGGTTGGTTGTAATGGAAGGTGCGTCCTCCATACTCATTTATCAACGTTGTTTTGTTTTTTAGTTTGATGGTCAAGCATACTCCTCATCCTAGCTTGTTTGTTTGCAAGTTGTAGGGATTGAAGCAACATGGGTTGTGGGTTGTGGGTCGATCTATGGTCGACACCATACCCATCAAGGGTAAGCCCTGTTGTACAAGTTTAAAACTTGTCCCTCTCTCACGTGGTTGTTGTGAGAGAGTTGAAACTCATCATGGGTTTGAATGTTTGGATCCGGTTTTAATGGCTGTGTTTTGAAAAAGGGATTGTATGTAAAATATAATGTAAGTTGTTAGGGATGGGTTTAAAAACTTGGGGTTTTGTTGGGGTTTAGTGCCTTCGGTCCGAGACTAATTTATTTGGGCTTTTGCAAGAGGAGACTCTATGTAGTAATGTAGCTTGGTAAACTTGATAGGCTCTGTGTATTGTGAATATGTATTTATGTTTTTGGTAATGGTAGCAGTACCATTGCTCGCAATGGTGCAAGGCATCGGGTATACAACTGTGTAATTTCTTACTTTGGTTTATAAAGGGAATATGCACAACATTTATATTTTGTTTGTGTTCTAATATAAAACATTTGCATACTGTTGAATCATGGGAACAATTCTTAATCATTGGCATTGGTTTAACTCTGTGTGGATTCACAATTCTTGTTCACGTTTTTATATGGATTTGTTAACTGTGTTGTTTATCCCTTGTAGCCATGTCGCTGATGGCAATGACATTCCCACCAATAGAGCTGCGACTGTGTGTTTGATAAATGAATTATCATTTTTTTATTTGATTCATGGTTATAGTTATTCATGTATATTAGAATGTAAGAGCCGTGATAGGGGTGTAACCCTTCTATTGTAATTCGTTACCACTATCATAGTGTTGATATGGATGAAAAAGGGTCTTATGCTAGTGTTTAAAATTCTATGTTATGCAAAGGGACGAGGGCCACGAAAATGGTTATAGTGTATAATCTATTTGGGGCTTTGACCTATGTGAAACTATTAGGTGAATTTGTTTGATGAACTGTGTATTTATAATAGTGTGGTTTGTTTTGGTGGTTAAAACGCTGCATCTTTTAGTAGAGTAATAATGAATCCTACAGTATTTGATAGGATGACTTGTAAATAAGTGGGCTCAATAGGAATTGATCCTCAGTCGCTATGGTTGTTAAATCTTGTTATTGTATGGGTCTGTTTGGGCATTTAACATTTACAAAAATTGATCCTGCAACCTCTGTGTATTCATGCTACATTTTTAAAATAGTTTTGTGCATAGAATTATGTTTGATTTACTATGTTGGAATTTTTGTTACCGCATACAATTTTAGAAGATGTAGTTTGCATGTTAATTATATGGTTCATTTTATTATAAATGAGATGGATTTATGTGGATTATTGTTTATATCTTCGTACCATTAGATTGTCTCGATATCTTGACTATAGATTTGATTTAATGTTTTTTTTAGATATGGAATAATGCGATTATAATGTCGTTTAGTTAGATTCTATCCTCAGACCATTAGAGGTCTTGTTAGCTTGACTGTTTGCAATTTTAAATTTTTATCTGATTATGATTATGTTTATATTTAAATAATGGGAATGATTTGTTTGCTTAGGTTAAGACATACTATACTTTAATTAAATGTTTTTTATAATTATGTTCTTTTTATAGCTTGTACTTAAATAATCTTTTTTCTCCTAAATATAATTTTGTTGGCACTATGAAATATTCCAATAGAATCCATACGTAAAATAAACATATAGACTCTATTTAGATTAATTTCTAGGTCTTAGGAAAGACAAAGTTTAAGCTATGAAATAAATGCAGAACTAAGTATAAAAGAAATTAGCCCTAAATAATTCCTAGATAGGAAATAATTTTCAGACATAGTGTTTTAGAATATAAAACATAAACTCTTAAACATTGTGGACAAACATAGGGTTTATAAATAAAATGTAAACCCTTAAAGATTTTAACAAGAAATAATTGCAAACATAGTGTTAGAAATATAACGTAAATCCTTAACTATTCGAACAAGATACAAATTCAGACATAGGGTTAGAAATATAACATAAACACTTAAATATTCTAACATGGATTATACTAGATAATGGAACATAAAAATCAAGAACATAATACCTACAATATGAATCTATTCCAATGGTTGAAGACCTACACACTCAATTAACCAGTATTAACAAATTCACAGGAATAGCTGACCTTTGTATAGATAACCAAATCACTTGGGAACTACCATGTTCCACCCAAACATGACCCGAAACCGTTCTTGTTTTTAGTCATGATCCCCCCGAGCTCGCTCCAACATGCAAGTAGCTTAGAGCTCCTAAGGTAAGCGTTCCCTAACTGGGATATCAGGTCTAAAATAGTTCTCCTTTTTCCTCTTAGGAAAATATTCTCTAAGAACTCTTTTAAGAATAATCAGGTAGGATTATGAATCCAAAAAGATGGAAGAGATCCCCAAGCCTCTCTTTCTTTCTTATACTTTCAATATTATTACTATGTTTACTCTTATACATACCATGGATATATATATATATATATATATATATATATATATATATTATTTGTTAACTTTTGTCTTTAGGTATCATATAACATGATCCCTAAACTTATGACATTTTCTTCATTAAGGCCGCCAGATAAGCGTTTAGGTATACTAGTCTAGGAAATTCTAAACATCCTTGCATGTTGGATTCCCTCGAATAACATGGTAGTTATTCAGTACTTGATGAGATATAGAAATTCAATATTTCATTTAATCACATGTAAATAAGTTAAATGAGATCAATATTTTACTTGAGTCATTTTCAATTGACATAATTAATTCTTTTCAATAACTCCTTGTGCTTATCCAGAGCCCATACTCAACAATAAAAATAGGGAATTACAAACTTAGTGCAATTCCAGAGATCCTTGCTTAACACTAATGCTAGGATGTACTTGTAGAATACACCTAGGGATACAATGGATGAGGATCCAATGTTCGAGAGCTTATGCTCAACATCAACTTGGAGGGATCCATGGCTTACGCCCAACACTTCCAATTATCTTTTCATGTGCTTCAGATTAAACTACTCAACAGAAAGGTTTACATAATTCATGTGTTCCAGAGATCCTCTCTCAACACAAAAAAACACGCATGTGCTCCAGAGCTTCTCGCTCAACACAACTTAAACACTCATGTTCTCCAGATCTTCTCACTCAACACAAACATTCAAATACTCATGTGCTCCAAAGATCCTTTCTCAATACAAAACATCTCATCAATTATGTTCTTCAGGGTCCACGCCCAACACATAAAATCATACATAAAACATATGTAACTGGATTACGCCCAATATATCAAAAAAATCATCATGTTCATATGCAGTGGGGTCCTATACCCAATATATCAAAATAAAACATCAAAGTAACATCATAGTCAATGGGGCTTATGCCCATAAGTGTTAGGACAAAATTTGGGATATTACATCAATAGATACCTGGATAGATTTCTTTTGGTATTTATAGATGGCATTCTAGTTTACTCTAAGAGTAAAGAGGAACATGAGGAGCACCTTCGCATAATGGTACAGGTGTTATGCGAACACCAATTCTACATAAAGTTTAGTAAATGTGATTTTTACAAACCACACATACAGTACTTGGGTCACATCATCTCCATAGAGGAGATAGTTGTGGATCCGGAAAAGATTAAAGCCATAGAGGATTGTCCTACCCAGACTAGTCTCATCGACATTAGATCCTTTTTGGGATTACCTGGATACTACTGAAAGTTCATTGAGAACTTCTCGAGGATATCTTGTCCCATGACCTCTTTGCAAAAGAAGGGAAACAATTTCCTATGGATGACCAAGTGCAGAGAAATTTTTTCAGAATCTCAAACAACTTTTCACGAATTCACCGATACTACAAATTGCGGATACCGATGGGGATTTTGTTGTTTGCGCAGATGCAAGCAAGGAAGGGCTCGAAGGATTCCTCTTATAGAATAAGTACGTGATCTGTTATTAAATGCAGAAGTTAAAAGAACACGAATAGAACTACTCCACCCATTATCTTGAGTTAGCAGCCATCATGCATGCCTTGAAGATGTGGAGGAACTACCTCATGGGGAAGAAATTCCTTCTGAAAACAGAAAATATGAGTCTAAAGCCAGATGGTTGGATTTCCTTAGCAAGTACCATTTCGAACTAAAGCATATAAAGAGAAAGGAGAACAAAATTGCTAATTATTTGAGCTGACGAGCTCATATTATATATGAGGTGACTTTAAGTCAAAACAATTCGGATTTACATGAGAGGATTAGAACAACCAACAGAGTTGACCCTTTCTATGTTGAAATCATCAAGAAGTTCCAAGATCACAAGTTGTTTCCACAACAAAAAGCGTACAAGGTAGACGAAACAGGACTGCTATGGTCCAAAGAAAGATTGTACATTCTAGAAGGATGGGACATCTAGTCCCGCATCCTCATGGAATTTCATTGGACACCCTACTCATGGAATCCAGGATATCAAAATATGATATTCGCAGTAAAGAAACCCTTTTTCTGGTGTAAGTTAAAGGCCAATATAGCATTTTTTATCGCCAAATGTCAAGAATGTCAGCTATTCAAAGATGGGCACTAGCATCCTTCAAGGTTGCTGAAGCCATTATCCATTTTGGAATGGAAGTGGGAGGTCATTAGTATAAATATTATCATGAATATACCTAAGATTAAGAGGAAAAATGATTCTATCTTTGTAGTAGTTGACAAATTGTCAAAAGTAGCACACTTCATTCCAGTGAGGTAGACCTACAAGGAAATACACATTTTCGACATCTTCTTAAAGGAGATATTTAGATTGCATGGGATACCCAAGGAAATCATCTCAGTTTGAGATACTAAGTTTAACAAGAACTTTTGGAGATCCCTATTCTCCAGTTTAGAGATGTAGTTGAACTTTAGTACTAATTACCACCCGCAAAGAGACAGGAAAATAGAACAGGTAAACCGGATTGTAGAGGACATGCTTAGGATGTATGTCATGAACAACCCGACCAAGTGTGAATATTAGCTACATATTGCATAATTTGCATATAACAATATATACTAGACCTATTCCAAGATGAGTGCCTTTCAGTTACTTTATGGATGGAAGTGTATAACACCGGTTACTTGGCATAGCCCGGTGGATTGACTCATGTTAGGGCCCGACTTACTAAAATACTTGGAAAAATTGGTTACCAAAGTCCAGTTGAATCTAAAATAGGCACAAGACCTCCAAAAGAGTTACGTAAATAAGAAAAGGAAAGATAAAGATTGTTAGATAGGTGACCATGTTTACTTGAAAGTAAACGAAAAAAAAAGCTCATTGAGCTTGGGAAGATGTAGTAAGTTAGCACCTAGATTTTGTGGACCATTTGAGATACTGACCAAGAGAGAGCCAGTAGCATATGAACTAGCTTTACCTACTCACATAAGAGTTCATAATGTTTTCCATGCATTTTTATTACAGAAATATGTTTATGATACTAAATATGTGATTGATTGGTCCTTATTACAGGTAGAACTTGAAGAGGAGTTTGCACGAGAACCCCTTCATATACTGGACAAGAGAGAGGTGCAGCTAAAAAAGCACACCATAGTCCAGTTGAAAGTGCAATGGAAGCACTTCGAGGCTGATGAGGCTAATTGGGAGAATGAAGCCACCATGAGAAAGGCTTGGGCCCACCTTGTTTTGTGATTTCATTCTGAGTCCCTAGAACACGAGGGACAGTGTTATTATAAGTGGGGAGGGATGTAATATAGTGAATTTTGACCTAAAAATTATGGGCATAAGCCGCATTACCTATGATGTTGTTGCTTTGATGTTTTACTTGGTATATTGGGCCTAAGACCCCACTACACATGAACATAATAATTTGTTTGATATATTGGGTGTAAGCCGATTGCATATATATATATATATATATATATATATATATATATATATATCATGTGTTGGGTGTGGA